>CM021100.1:64754637-65302820 GCA_007115665.2 Sequoiadendron giganteum | reverse complement strand
CAATGGCTACATTCACTTGAGGAGTATACCACCAACTACCAAACCATGGAGTTGAAGTTCAAACATGATGGGAAGGAGGTTGTCCTTCGAGGCCTTTCCAGGAATGGCCCAATGGTAGTTTCAGCTAAAAGAATGGAGTGATCGTTCCGGAGAGATGAGGTGGCTTGGGCAGCAGAATGTTTGATCACAAATTCCTGACCTACAAAGGAAGGAGGATCCTACCCCATCGACATCTAGTCCATTCTAGACAAGAAGTGCAAAGTTTTCCAAGAGATCCCTTCCGGTTTGCCACCTGATAGAGAATTTCAGCACGTGATTGAGCTTGAGGAAGGATCCAAGCCCATCATCACCACTCCTTATCGACATCCTAGGATGTACAAAGAGGAAATTGAGAAGGAAATCAAGGAGTTGTTGGACATGGGGCACATTCGACCTAGCTCTATCGCTTTTGCTTCATCTGTAGTGTTGGTTGAGTAGGAGGACGGGACGTTGAGGATGTGTATTGATTATAGAGCACTCAACAAGAAGACAATCAAGAACTGCTACCCTATTCCCAGGATCGATGAATTGATAGATGAGCTCCATGGTGCAATGTACTTCTCCAAGATTGACTTGCGTTCAAGATATCCCCAGATTAGAGTAAGGGAGGAGTATGTGCATAAGACAGCCTTTAGGTGTCACTATGGGCATTTTGAGTTCTTGGTTATGCCATTTGGATTGACCAATGCCCCCACTACCTTCCAATCATGAATGAATCAAGTATTCATTCATCAGTTGAGGAAATTTGTTTTGGTTTTCTTCGATGACATCTTGATCTATAGTAGGACATGGGAAGATCACTTGAAACATATAGAAAAGGTGCTCGACATACTTGAGTGTCATTCATTTTATGCCAAAATGTCAAAATGTGAGTTTGGGATGAAAGAAATCTTGTACTTGGGGCATAAAATTAGTGCTCAAGGGGTTAGTGTGGATGAGGAGAAGATCAAGGCAATACAGGATTGGCCCAGACCCAAGAACTTGTCACAGTTAAGAGGATTTGTGGGTCTATGCAGCTATTACAAGAGGTTTGTGAGAGGTTTCTCACAACTTGCAGCTCCATTAACCAGCTTGAAAAAGGAAGTAGCATTCTCGGGGAGTGCTATAGCACAACAAGCTTTTGATAAGCTTAAGGAGGTAATGAGCTCATGCCCCATTTTGGCTATTCTAGATTTCTCACTTCCTTTCGTACTTGAGTGTGACACTTCAGGAGAGGGCATTGGGGCAGTGTTGATGCAAAATAAACATCCCATAGCTTATGAGAGTAGGAAACTCACGGATTCAAAGAAGGTTTTCTCCATTTATGACAAGGAGATGTTGGCGATCATGCATGCCCTTGCCAAATTCCAACAATACTTGGTTTGTGGGAAGTTTATGGTAAAGATGGATCATAACAGCCTCAAGTTCTTCCTCAATCAATGTGATCTAAATGATAGACAACAAAAATGGTGAAGCAAGATCCAAGCCTATTATTTTGATACTGAATATGTGAAGGGTAAGAACAATGTGGTGGCTGATGCACTCTCTAGGAAGCCTTATTTCTGCAATATGTCTAATATATCTATTGATTGGAGGGTTGCCATAATAGCTGAATATGCCAAAGATTCCTTTGCTACTGACATTTTGGAAGGGAAGTTACTTGATAATAGGTACAAAGTGGTTGAAGACCTCATCCTCTACAAAGGCAGGGTGTATCTTGTACCAATTTCCAAGGTCAAGGAGAAGATTATAAGAGCTTGTCATGACACACCCCTTGCTGGTCATCCGGGTTTCTACAAGACATACAAGCAATTAAGAGAACGTTTTTCATGGAAGGGATTGAAGAATGATATATTGCAGCATGCTAGAGAGTGTGTGGTGTGCCAACAAAACAAGACCGAGCATACCTTACTATTTGGTTTGTTGCAGCCCCTACCCATTCCAAATCAAAAATGGGAAAGCATCTCCATGGACTTCATCACTGGATTGCCTAAGGTGCAAGGTAAGGATTGTATTTACGTGGCGGTGGATAGGATCACAAAGTATGCTCATTTTCATGCCATTACTTCTGAATTTAAGGCACCTCAAATTGCTGATCTGTTTTTTACAGAAATATTTAAGCTCCACAGGTTGCCAAAGAACATTGTGAGTGACAAGGATAGTAGGTTTATCAGCTTGTTTTGGCAAGAGCTCTTTCGTTTGGCTCACATGGAATTGACTCCAAGCACTAGCTACCACCCTCAAATGGATGGACAAACTGAGATAGTGAATAAATAGATTGAGGGGTACTTAAGGAATTATGTGACAGGACAACAATCCGCTTGGGTGAAATGGTTACATCTAGGGGATTTTTGCTACAACACCAAGCATCATATGTCCATCGGTATGTCTCCTTTCAAAGCACTTTATGGATATGATGTTACTTCTTTCATGAATTTGATTCTTGGGGATAGTAGAGTACCGAGGGCTAAGGATATGGTGTAGCAAAATGTGGACATCATGAATGCCCTCAAGGAAAACTTATAGCGTGCCCAAAACCAGCAGAAAATATATGCAGATCGGCATAGGATTGAGAGGTGGAAGATATGGTTTATCTCAAGTTGCAGCCCTACCGACAGTCTACCCTTAAAGGGAATGGAGCAGAAAAGTTGTAACCTCAATTTTATGGCCCCTACAAGATCCGAAAAAGGCTAGGTGAAGTTGCTTATGAGCTGGAGCATCCCAAGGATAGCAGGATAAATAACATATTTCATGTATCGTGCCTAAAAAGGGTGCTTGGACAGCGAGTTGCACCGTCAGTGGAGCAGCCCCCTCTTGATGACGAAGGCAAATTGATATTAGAACCCGAAACCGTGTTGGATGTAAGGGAGAAAAAGCTGCAAAACAAAGTCATCTCGGAATATTTGGTGAAATGGAAAAATCTTCCAATTGAGGATGCAACTTGGGAGGGTGTGGAGATCTTCGAGCATCCTAACTTGAGGTTGCTTGAGGACAAGCAACAATGTGGAGGAGGGGACTGTCATGTCTCGGATCTTTAAGTTGGAACGGGAGGAAAATTAAAAGTGTTTTTTAACACTAATATAATAAGAAATAATAATAATTTAATTATTAATAAATAAATCTCTCTAGTCGACTCCCTTGAGCCTAGCGCCTTAATCTATATTTGAATTTAATTTTGCGTGGTGGCCGACCTGTTGGAAGGCTAATATAATTTAGTATTTATACTGGTTCCTTGCTGATTATCATCATCACGAATTTGGAGTGTCTATCTTCCATGCAATCTGTGAGGACATAGTCTTGCATATTGCGCTCAGGTCTGGACGCAAACCCAAGACTTGTGAATTTGTGTTTGCTTTCGTTATTTTCTTGAGCGATTATATTTGCTAGATCATCGGTTGAGTTTCGAGGTTTCTTTCTGTCGCATACAAGTACTGAGGCTGGTAGGAGCAACGAATTTCCATTCGTGGCCGAGCCAAGGCTTTGGCCACGCCATTCTCAACTAGGTTGACAACTGCCTCTATATCTAGGCAGTAAACAAGGTGTATTCATCAATCATCAGGTTGTAAGAGGGTGCATTCCTGAAGGGAGACTTGCTCAGCGAAGATCCAGTAAATTCCACAGTTTCACCTCCCGGTCGCCTGTTCCATTGCTAAATCATCATATTTGTAATTGACAAAGGGGTTCCTAAGCAATTAATGGTGCAAATCTCCAGAGCAAAGTGGTCGGGGTGTTGAGCGCCACTATCAAGTGCGCAACTAGTCAAACACATTCTTCCTGGACCTACTACATCGAAACGACCAGTCCCAATCTGGGCAAGCCCCAATCATGGCTCTCACTGTACACATCTAGTGTGAACTGGGACGCACTAAAGATACTTTCAAGACTATCTTGTGCTAGTCGGGTTGCATTTAGCGACTGTCATCTCTTCGGGTTTGTGTTTACCTTGCACTATGATCATTATTTATATTGCCAGGAATATATTTGGGTGTGTGTCAATTCAATACTGTGACTTGTCATTTCAGATTATCTATTATAACTACTATATTGTGAAATGATGCCAGACTATATGTTATCTTTGTTGTGAATGCATTAACTATAAGGTGTTTCTCAGTGCATACTCATTTCAATTATTGTCCATAATTATTTCAAATCAAATGCTCTTGCTGTGAAACTATGTTTACTGTATTACACAATGGGGGCAATGCCCCCAGTGGGGTCGAGGGGCAATGCCCCTCGTGGGGGTCTAAGGGCAACACCCCCAGCAGGGTCGAGGAGCACTGCCCCTCGCAAGGTTCGAGGGCAACACCCCTGGCACGCTTCACGATACAAGGCAAGGTCAAGGGGTGAAGCCCTCGCCACCAAGCCCAAATTAAGAATTCCAAGACCACACGAGCCTTCATGGCGTACATCATTTTTCATTCATAATAAGACCAAAATTAAGACCATCAAAGCCACACAAACCTTCATGGCACACATCATTTTAGGGTTTAGGGGGCAAATGAGACTTTTTAGAGTTCAAAAAAAAAATGAATCTACAAAATCCACCCAAATTTTGCCTAAGTTCAGTTTGGGTCCATCAAGGACAAACCCACTGGGTATGGACCAGACCGTGTCCAGACCCAGGTCAGACCAAACCCAAACCACGAACCGGAGCCGAATCGCACCAGGACCAAGGGGTTTATACTAAAGAACCAGTATCTTAGGAATTATTGGATCAATGGATTCTCATTGCAAATTCATCACTTTGTATTTACTTTTTAAGATTTTAGCTTATTTTTTTGCTCAATAAATGGGCAGATCTATTGGTGCCCCAGCCTATAAAAAAGGAAACATGGAATACATACAACCATCCCTCAAAAACTTGGATTTACAAAGAAGACCAAGTCTCCAAAGAAGCCCAAAGAGAACTAAACCATTTAAGAAAGCAACTCATCAACACAACCCAAGTTGTTAAGTAGACACTATTCACCAAAGCATAGGTAATGAAGCCATTGAACATCACACTATAGCCCATTAGCATCAAGCTTCCATCATAAGGAGCTTCCTCCCTTTGTGTGAGAGGAGAGCATCCATTATCCATTGTGTCTCTAAATTCAATAGTTTGCATGTTCAGCTTATTTTATGAATTTGTGTTTTTTTTAATGACATGTGTTACCCCTTTTTGTCAAATACTAAGTCCAAGTAAAAAGTTTGGCCTACCAAATTTTGCAAGACCAAGTTTTTGTACCATGGCCATTGATCTCTATATACAATCATTAAAGGAAACAAATGAAATAAGAATGCAATTTCAAGCTTTGTTACATTAAGGTGTAACCTATCCTGACAATTTTCCATGTGGTTCTATTCTTATTGTACAATTTGTATTGATTATAGAGGTTTGAATAGGATAAGCATCAAGAATAGATACCCTCTTTCATGGATTAATGATTTATTAATGCAATTTCAACAAGCTAAGTCTCCAAACAGCTAATTTTCAAATCCAGGGGTCGTTAGATGAGAATTAAGGAGGATGTATGGAAAAAGGCATTTAAGACAAGGCAAGTGGCTTGTACTTCTTTTTAAGTTACGCAATGCTCCAATTGCTTTTATAAGGTTGAATGAATGAATGAATGATTTTTAATGACTTCCACTAGACCATCAACCTATGGGACCGAGAGTTGAATCTTTAACCATTTTCAAGTTCCTTTGAATATCATCTCTCCTATTATGGATCTTGATCAAAAAGCCATCAGTCTTGAGAAGCCTTGCCTCCTTAAAAAACTCATTTAGATTATCCACCTTCAAATTGTTTTCATATTGGATACGAATATCATCATAAGCAGCACACTTCATGATGAACTGCCATTTAGTTTCAACGACCCCTTTGTTGCAAAAAATGCAAGTTCTTTGTTCCCAATCTTCCTTGGGGACAAACCACCTACCTATCTCACATCTAAGATGATGAGACCCAATCCTTAGATATGCAACTAGAACCTAGCCTTTCCTTTAATTGTAACCCTTAGGTAGTATTTTTCATCATGCTCCCATGTGGAGTTGAATTCTTTTATATAATGTGTCTTTTTACGACCAATATGTTTTTTCCACATAACAGTCCTAAACTTTTCTAACACAAACTTTTTTCTCTCCATTAGTGTTAGGACATTTGTGCAAATTAATGTCCCACTTGCTCATCCACTTGCTATTTTTGTTTCCTCCAGGTCTTCTTCTTATAGTTTAGCTTCTCCTTCACAACCATTTTGGGCTAGCAATGCATATCTATGTTTTCAACTTTTTTTAAATAACTTCTTAAACAAATTATCATTGATGCCTCCATCGGGAACGTACCAGCTTCAACCAAAAGAATCTCATAGGGAGCCGAAAACTTGACTTTGATACTAGTAGTGATTAAGTGTTTTTGAATTCTTTCTACTTGCCTCAACTTGTGGTTTGACATGCTAATCCCCCAAACTTCACAACCATAGAGGACAACCAACATAACCAACAAACCAAAAAGGGTTTTTCTTGGTTTTCCAATCCCATAACTCTACTTTCATATATCTGTTCTGCAACAAGTAAGAAGCTCTCCAACCACCTTGAATCCTTTTCATTCTACATGTCTCCCAACTGAACCTTTTGTGAAAATCAATTCCCAAGTACTTGTATTCTTCCACTACCTCTAAAAAGCTCCCCTCAAATATGAAATTAACCTGTTGTTTCTTCCTTTTCAAAGAGAAAATCATGAGTTTGGTTTTGTTGGTGTTCACTTGCATTCCAACCTCATAGAAAATGAGCTCAAGAGCCTTTAAATGTTCTCTCAAACCAAGGGAAGTTTTTGCAATTAGGATAAAATCATCCACATATAAAAGTAATTTCACCACATAACCAGCAAGCTAAATACCCTCCCCAACAGTTTTGTTTAACCATTCTTCAAGTTTATCAATATATATACCAAACAAAGTGGGAGATAGGGGACAACCCTGTTTGACTCCAATGTCACTACCAAAGCACTTGGGCATACCATCTTTGGTTCTGATTTTAGCTCTAACTTGCTCATAAAGTTTATGCACGGCCGCTCTAAGTTCATTAGGAATCTCAAGTTCCTCTATTTTGTTCCAAAGTTTGTCCCTAGGTACAATGTCAAAAGCTTTTTTGAAATCAACGAAACAACAAAAAGCTTCTCCCCTTTGCGTGTCCCAAACTTTTTCAATGAAGTGCCTAAGCGTGATGCAATGATCTATGGTAGAGTGCCTTGGCCTTAAACCAGCTTGCCCTTTTGCCCTTTTTCCTTTTTTCTCAGCCCAATTGTTGATTCTACATTCTAACATGCTCCCATAAAGTTTTCCAAGAAGAGGATTGACCATGATAGTTCGGTAGTTAGATGGATTATTAATATCCCCACTTTTATGTAAAGGAATGACCACATTGGTTGTCCATTCAGCTAGAAAGCCACTTTGAGTGATGTTATTAGAAAGAAATTTAATGTGAGGAGCAAGGAGCTCACTTTCCCACTTTAAAAATTCAGCTTGCAGCCCATCAATGTCTTGGGTTTTACGGCTTGCAAAATATTTTATACCTTGTTTTATATCTTCCTCCGAGAAGATCTCACTTGGAGTGCTAATAATAGGAGGCTTGTTTTTCACCATTAGTCATTCATATAGGAGTTTCGCATAACTAACCAATTCCCATCCGTGATATTACTTTCTATCTGTTTTTTCTTTTGCTGCAACTCTCTCCAAAAGCTTTTGGGGTTGTGTTTACTCAAATAAGTTAACTCCTTAAATTCACATAGTTTTATTTTTTAGATTTTACCAACTTCTCATAATTTACCTTGCTTTCTTTGTTAAACTCATTCTTTTTGACCAATCTTTTTGCAGCTTTGTAATCTTCATCATACCATGGATTAGCTGGGTAAGTATTTGAATTCCCCTTCTTAGTTCGGGATCTCTTGCACACCTCTAGAGCCTTGTGAATTAAAGGAACCAACATATTGCTGCTAATGTAATTATTTTTTTCACTGTTTTCATTGCATGTTATATTGTTTTTTTCCACTTGAAGGTGATTAATGAATTGTTCAGACCAGTCGTAGATTTTTTATGTATTTTTAACTTAGACAGTATATTGGTTTTTACGTTTCAACAAAACTTATGATGAGCATTTAATGCATTGGAAATAAGTTTTGGAGGAGAATAGAAGAAGCGCAAGTTTGCACAGCTCTCACTTGACTAGTCGGGGTATGTGGTTGGAAATGCAGAATTGAAAATTGATCCACAAAAGTGCATATCATTTTAAAATGGCCCAAAACTCTCGATGTGATCGAGACAAGGAGATTTGTAAGCGTAGACTAATACATTCATTTTCCTTAACAGCAGCATCTTTGCATTCCATTACAGCAAAAGGTAAGTCCCTTACTTTGAACATGATATAAACACGAAAGGTCATTAACAGGAAAATTTAAGGGCTTGCATTTGGATGACCACTACTACATTGACAAAGCTTTTGGTTCATGGAATGCCCAATAAAACCTGTCTTGACTACAATTGTTATGCATGTGTGCCTTGACTCACAACTATCATCAATGGTTATGCGGTCTATAATTATAGCCAGTTAGAATGTATCTTCTAGCCAATGCCATTTCATCAAAACCAGAGAAAGAATTTATGAAGTGGATACACTATGTTTATTATTGGGGTGAAAAGAATTTACAGCACCTGGAATTTGTGCAATTCTGGGCTGAGTATGATGCCCATTACACACTACCACAGCATCATAAACTTCTTCCCTATTGTCTAGCTTGTCTGAACAAGACCTCACAATCCATTGATTTTTGGTTACCATACCCACATACTCTACCTCTGTTCTGAATCTAATAAATCTCAATACATCGAATTCCGCAGCAAAATCTTCCAAATACAAAGCCACTTCTTTGTGGCCTGGGAACCTCCTGCAATCCCTCCCTTCCACCATTCCAAATGGATAATCAAGAAAACCCATCAGCTCACGTGGCAGGTTTGTACGGAGAGACAAGTACATGCTGCTGTGTACGACTCTACGGTTGGGATCAACCCCCAGTGGATCAGATTCCACATGTGGGTCGTACACCCAGGTGCCACCCACATTAGCAGATTGTTCAAAAACAACAACTTCAAGGCCTTCCCTGTACAATTCTCTGGCGGCTACAAGTCCAGCAGCTCCTGCTCCAATCACAGCAACTTTGGAGGACTTAGGTGTTTCTTTCATGGTGTTGTAGGACATTCACTCTCACCTACTGTTCATTCTTGCTGAATAATTGTAGTTTCTATGGAATTTACATTAGAGTGAAGAGATGAGTACGAGTTATTGCAATTTTAGGAGAGCAGCACAATGGGAACGATTGATTGTACTGGTCGAACTCGTATTTGGATTGGTTTTATGGTGTCAGTTTTATTTTTAAGTGCATGCCAGTAAATGCTAAATATTCATGTCACCGACAATAATTATTATTCCGCAAATATTGTTTTGCTGCTCCAGTTTGCCAGATTTATGTAACTTGATTTTTAAATCCAATAAAAAAAATTATTATTACGCAACACGACAATTTGCAGGCAACTGTGTACATACAAAACGCGGTCGTACATCTCGCTGTAACCTTGAACATTGAACTGATTTTTTAAAATGACGGCCTTTTAACCATCGCGCTCTCGTTCTCCTCACGTGCGCTCGAAAGCTTTACATTCCGTTTTTATCCATTTTTAAAGCTTGCAAAAATCGCGTACATTCTGTTTTCGCTTGGAATGATTTCTTTTTTCCATTAAATTCGCCATAATCTTAGGAAGAGCCTACACACTTGGGAAGGAAGTTATTTATTTAAATTTTTAATTAAACACAATTGTATTTTGGTGTGTAATGGGTATTATGAAGAGGTGTGGAAGGTCAATTAGGAGACACCATTTAAACCATCGCGCTCTCGTTCTCCTCGTGTGCGTTCAAAGCTTTATATTTCGTTTTTATCCATTGTTAAAGCTTGCAAAAATTGTGAACATTCTATTTTCGCTTGGAATGATTTCTTTTTTCCATTAAAGTCGCCATAATGGTAGGATCTACACACTAGGAAAGTTAGTTATTTATTTAAATTTTTAATAAACTTATATATACTAGCAATTGCACCTTGGTGTGTAATGGGTAACCTGAAGAGGTGTGGAAGGTCAATTAGGAAAAAAATTGGTCTATTTTTTCATACATTTTGCAATACATGAGGTCAATTGGTAGGCGTCATTTAGCAAATGATGTTGTTTGTACAACAAATGTCTCAATGGAGAAGTGATAGCTCCAAATCAAGTATGAACCCTCTTATAGGGATCCAAACATGACTAAAACAAAACCTCTTGAATAAGGAAGATAATCATGTTGTGTTACCAATAAGCTCATGTTATGTTTGCAATAGAGAGGGAGAGATAGGGATAGAAAGAGAGAGAGAGATAGAGGGGCGAAGAGCGAGATAGAGAGAGAAGGGGGGGTAAGAAGATAGAGAAAAAAATTAGAGTGAGACAAAAAGAACAAAGAGAGAGGACCTAAGAAAGAGAGGGATATACAAAGAGGGAAGAGGGAGATAGAGAGAGACAAACACATAGAGAGAGAGAAGGAGAAAGAGATATAGAGAGATGCAAAGAGATAGAGAGACCAAGAGGTAGAGGGAGAGAGATAAGAGAGATTAACAATTAAAATTGCATCTATAGCATATAAAAAATCCTCTTTCATTATGTTGTGATAGATGCCATAACCTATTATAGATCTCCTATTTTTGCACAATTAAGGAGAAGGTAGGAAAGGTCTTCAAGATTGAATTTGTACATGTCGATTGCATTTTCTAGAAATTTTCCAAGGACTTTTCAACAAATCTATTTTGTGCATATTATATGATTGTAGAAATCCATGACAACATGTCTTTAGGGAATTCTACTAAACAATATTTTCCCACATAATTTGATCACTTTGAGTTTAGGCTCCAAGTGTCACCCATTAGATTCAAGTTGACAATCTGGACCATGTGATTTGTCCTCAAGTAGTGTAGGTTGCATGTTATAGCTTCATTACTTCCTACCTAAAAATGATGGGTTAAGTTCTTTCGAGTCAATGCATTGATAAGGACCTCGGTGCAAGGTGATATGTACCTGTATGATGGGTACCATATAGCAAAGAATTAATTTTCCCAAATAATTTTGAGTGGTAAGCTAGATGTTGTATTGTACGTTTTAACTTGATACTAATACAATTTTGTGATGGTAGAAATGGGCCCTTCTTTTGTAATGAGATGAAATGTTGATGATTTTGACTATGTTAAATTCTAGTTTAGTGGTTTCTTGACACATATATATACTGAAAGATATATCATCTCTCAAGATTAAAAATTACTTATATCAAAGCAACTCTTAGGAAAGCAATGGCCATGAAAGTAGATCCAACTTGTTCTTTTAAAGAGAACATGCATCTTTACTGCAAATGTTACATTTTATAAATAAAAGTAAGAGAGGGGGAAAGAGAAAAATAGAAAGAGTGATAGAAGAGACAAAGAGATATATACAGAAAAGTAAACAAAGATATATAAATAAGGAGAGAGGGAAATAGACATATATAAATAAGGAGAGAGAGAAATAGAGATACATTTATAGAGAGAGATATAGGTAGATGAGGGAGAGGGAGAGGGAGAGGGGGAGAGATAAAGATAGAGGGCGATATAGAGAGATATAGAGGGATAGGGAAAGAGATAGAGAGTTAGGGAGAGAGATAGAGAGATTAGGAGATTGAGGTAGAGAAAGATATGGATAGAAAGAGATACAAAGAGGAGTGAGAAGGAAGGAGTGATATAGATAGAGGGAGATATAGAGAGATGGATAGGGATAGGGAGATAGAGGTAGAAAAATATGGATGAAAAAGAAGGAGGAGCGAGAGGGAGATAGAGAGAGAGAGAGATACATATTAGGATAGATGGAGTGAATAAGAGAGAGAGGTAGAGATAATGAGATATATAGAGAGAGGGGGAAGGAGAAATAGGGAGATAGAGATAGAGGGGGTAAGAGAGAAAGAAAGGCGACAAACAAGTAATAGAGAGAGAGGGGGAGAGAGATAGAGAGGGGGAAAGATAGAGAGAGAGATAGAGATAGGGAGGGGGGAAAAAAAGAGTGTGTATATAAGTAAGAGAGGGAGATATGGAGAGACAAATAGAAAAATTATGCTAAGGAAAAAAAAAGGGCAAAGTTTAGAGGAAAAACGAATAGAGAAAACAACAAACAAAAAATGAACAGAGATGAGATGACCTATTTATCTCTCTCCTAATCATCTTCGAACTTGGGTCAAGCATCAATATCAAATTATAAATATTATCATATATAATATTGTAATACCATGAATATGCAACTATACTGTAATATAAATTGTGATTTTATTTATAAATATACAAATGTTATTATTTTCTCTCTAACAACAATCAATCAAACCTCATTATGTGAGTTTCTCATATGACATGTGTGTGTCATTTACAACATAAACACGATTGTTATTTGTTTTAATTTTTCATATATAAATTATAAGTTTATTTCTAATTAAAACCAGATAGATTGAAATAAAATTAGATTAAAAAATATTTGTGAATTCACAAATCTATTAGCTATCTTACCAAACAAAGGGATGTGAAGCAACATTAGAAATATCTAATTATAAATGAGATAAAATCTACATGCACTTCAATAAAATTATATACCATGAATCTGTAATGTACAATTTTGAATATACAATTAATCACAAATGGTTGACCTAACATTGGCAAGAGATAATACAACTAATCTAAACAAAAATACTTTACAAAATGATAAGTGTAATTGTAAGAGCCCTCTCGCATTTCTTGGTAGTCAAGCATTTTTCCATTTGCTTTAAGCGTTCCTCACCTTTTGTCTTTTTCACATCCTCCTTTACCTCCTCCACCTTTTCATTTCATACATATGCATGTTTGGTGAAAACAATTTAATGAAGCATGCATATTATCATAAAATAGGTTTGTATATAAGCAATGATCTGCATTATAATTTATCCATATAATTTTATGAAGTCGATAGAATGGTCTAGATACCCAAATACTCAAAATAAAAATAAAAAGTAAAAATCCTAAAAACTGAAAAATAAAACCTTGTCCCTTTTTTTTTATTTTAGGTCTAACACTATGCCCATTTTTATAGTGCAAACCCATTTTTCATATCGTTTCATTTAACATCACCAATAATCTCCACAAGAACATTTTCCTTGTTTAAAATGATGAAAACGGTTTGCATCTCTCACAATAATTTATCTTGCAACTATCTTAGAGATAAAAAAAATTGTGGCGTGGTAGAGAAACAAAATTTTCCGTTCTCTTCCACAACATTAAGTAAAAGCCTCATATCTAGAGAATACTTGCCCTTCATCTCCCAAGTCCAATTTCTCCAAATTTTCATAGATCTCATGTGTTTTTGGATGTGATCTCTCTCCTACATGAAAAACATGTATCATTTTGTGGCCTTCAATCCAACTACATTGAGGGATCTTTTTAATTCTTCAATCTTTCATCAATTCCCTTGTCATTTGAATCTCACCCAACCTGCCCACTTCTGCGTAGATGTTTGAGAGAAGAATATATGTCACAACACTTTTAGGATCCAAATCAAAAAGCATTGTTGTTGTAACTACTCCTAAGCCCTATATTAATATGTGATTTACAAGCACCCAAAAAACACAACCACTACAGGTTTAACTAGCATCTTAATGATAAAGTGTAAAGTATCTTAAGGATAGTTAGCCCAAGCAAGAAGGTCAGCTGTGCAAACATAATGATCTTCAAGTGTAATGCAATAAAGGTTACTCATGTGATTGAAGTATGTATAGCCCTCATCCACTAAACCTGCATGGTTGCATGCATAGAGAACACAAGCAAAGCTTACAATGTTAGGATATGTTCCAGAGTGCTTCATTAATTCAAAGATTTTGAGAGCTCATCCTTGTAAAATCCATGTTGTGCATATCCTACAATCCTTGCATTCCATGGTATGACATCTCTTTGGGACATTTTGTCAAACAGTTCACGTGCCCTTTTTATGCTTCCACATTTTGCATACATGTCCACCATGGCAGATTCAACTGCAACATTTGATAAAATTCCTCTATTCTTTATGCTTTGATGGATGTCCATACCCTGTTCCATTTCTCTTATTTTGGAATAGACAGGGAGAATGCTCACAAAAGTTGTGGAGTCTCGATTTACGCCTGCCAATTGCATTTGCTTGTAAGTTTCTAAAGCTTTTAAAAAAAATCTATTTTGTGCATATCCTATTATCACTGCATTCCATGAGATAACCTCTCTTTGAGTCATTTTTAAAAAAAAATCACATACCTTTTCTATGCTTCCACATTTTGCATACATGTCTTCTAGAGCATTTCAAACTATAATATCTAAAAAAAATCCTCCTTCTATGATGCTTTAATGGATGTCCATACCCTATTCCAAAGCTCCCATTTTGGCATAGGTAGGGAGGATACTTGCAAAGGTTGTGGAATTTAGATTAACACCTGTTAATTGCATTTGCTTGAAATTTTCTAAAGCCTTTTCAAGAAATCCATTTTGTACATATCCTACAATCATTGCAGTCCATGAGATAGCATTTTTTTTAGGTATTATGTCAAACAATTCACGTTCCTTGTTAATGCTTCCACTTTTTGCATGCATTTCTACTAGGGCAATCTACCTCATATGCCAAAGAATTTACTGCATCTTCACATTGTTGAGGATTTAATTTGTTCAATAGTTTAGTGGCATTGCTTGCTCCAAAAACCTTGTAAGCATTAGCAATTTTTGGAGGCTAGTCCAGAGGAAAATATGGCTCAAAGACACATTCTGGAGTGCACTTCCTTCTCAAAAACTTGCAGTTTGCACAAGGTGGGTATGTTGAAGATGTCATGCCTACGCAAAATAAAAAGCCAAATAAAAACAATTTGCATTACAAGCAAGAAATCTAAATTGATTCACAACCTTATCTACTTTTCTAAGCTCTTATCAGCCTTATCCTAGTGGATTGAAAAGCACGACTTAATTACATCATTTCTAATTAATCTTGCACGTTCTTCTCTTGATTTCTATACACTAAAAGATATTTGTACTACAAAGACACAATTTAGTGGTGATACGCCTCACATTATTGTTGTTGGGATATTCAAAGGTTGTGATGTAAAGTATCATCTTGTACGCCTCTCCTGAATTATACGTCATCAATTCTTAAAAGCAATTGGTTCACTTCACAGAGGCAATGCCTTCGATGTAACTAGCATATATATATATATATTAATAATATATATAAAAACATCGAGAGATATCCTTCTCAAGGCATCTATTGCACTTTCATTTGAGAAATTGATTAAAAATTAGATGTTTCGAGAAGGATATCTCTTGGCATCTTTATATATATATGCTAGTAGCATTCACTGTGCAACATGGAAGACAAAAAATTTAGGGTTAGGGTTAGGGTTAGTGTTAGGGTTAGGGTCAGGGTATGAGATTACGTTTGGGTTTAACATTAGGGATAAGGTTAGGATTAAAGATAATATTGGGATTATGTTTGGGTTAGCATTAGTAGTAAGAGTAGGGTTAGGGTTAGGGTTACAATTACAATTATAGATGGAATTAGAATTTGGGTTGGGATTATCATCACAATTAAGGTTAGGGTTAAGATTGGACATAAAATTAGGATCAAGGGTAGGCTTAAGGTTAGGTTAGGGTTACAAATAGAATTAGGTTCAAGGTTGGGGTAAATGTTAATATTGGGGTTAGAGATTAGGGTTAGGGTTAGCATTAGGATTGGGGTTGGGGTTAGAGATTAGGGTTAGGGTTAACATTAGTATTAGGATTAGCATTAGGGTTAGGTTTAAGATTATAGATGAGGTTTAGGGTTAGGGTTGGGGTTAACATATATAAAAAGGGTTTGATTTAGGATTAGGGAGTGGATAAGGATTAGGGTTAGAGTTATGGTTAGAGAATAGGGTTGAGGTTAAAATTAGGGATATGATTAGGGTTCGGGTTAGGTTTAGAGAGAAAATTAGAATTAGGGTTAGGTTAGCATTAGTATTAAGATTAGGGTTAAGGTTAAGGTTAGGGTTAGGATTATGATTACAATTAGAGATAGAATTATAATTTTTGTTGGGGTTATCATCACAATTAGGGTTAGGATTAGGATTATAGATAAAATTAGGATCAAGGGTAGGCTTAAGGTTATGGTAAGGGTTAGAGATAGAATAAACGTTAAGGTTGGGGTTAACGTTAGTATGAGATTAGGGTTAGGGTTAGGTTTAGAGATAGAGATAGAATTGGTATTAGGGTTGGGGTTAGCATTAGGGTTAGGATAAAGTTTAGGCTTAGAGTTAGAGATTGGGGTTATGATTAAACATGGAGTTAGAATTTGGGTTGGGGTTATCATCACAATTAGGGTTAGGGTTAGGATTACAAAAAGAATTAGGATCAATGTTAGGGTTAAGGTTAGAGATAAAATTGGGGTTAAGGTTGGGATTAATTTTAGTATTGGGATTAGGGTTAGGGTTAGGTTTACAAATAGAATTGGTATTAGGGTTTGGGTTAGGATTAGGGTTACATTTAGGGTTACTGGTAGAATTAGAATTAGACTTGGGTTAGATATAAAATTAGGATTAGAGTTGGGGATTGGCGATAGGATTAGGGTTATAATTAGGATTGAGGTTGGGCTTAGCATAATGATTAGTGTTAGAGTTATGATTAGAGATAGAATTATGAACAAGGTAAAAGGTTAGGGTTAGAGATAGAATTAGGGTTAGGGTTAGGGTTAGGATTAGGATTAGGGTGAATATTAGGGTAAGAGATATAATTAGGATTACGGTTATGGTTAGGGTTAGATAGAATTTGAATTTGGGTTGGCGTTACCATCACAAATATGATTAGGGTTAGGATTGGAGATAGAATTAGATTTATAATTTGGATTAAAATTAGGGTTACAATTAGGGATAGCGATAAGATGAAGATTAGGATTAGGATTAAACTTTAAAAAGGATTTGGGTTAGGATTAGGGTTCATATATAATTAAGATTACAATTAGGGTTAGTTTTAGGATTAGAGTTATGGTAGTGAGTTACAATTAGGGTTATGATTAATTTTGAATAATAGAAACAAGGTAATAGTTATATTTACAGTTAAGAGTTATGATTATTATATATTTTTATATGTTATGATTAAGATTTGAGTTAAAGATTGCAGTTAGGATTAGAAAATACTTGTGATAAATCGTGCAATGCCTCGGTCTGCATCTCTTCGCTCCTCTCCCACGCAGCCCTGCATCAAGGGTTTCAAAGATTTTGGAGGTGTTGAGGGCAATGGCGACCCAACATGCAAACCCACACCTTTTGGTGCTCCTTTCCCTACTGCCAACAATGTGAAACCCAGACAATGCTTCGTTGATGCCCTCCGAGGAAAGGACAGGGTTGGTTCGACAGCGCACTCTCCCGGGGGTTTGATGGAGAACAATGGTACGCAGGGTACCCTTCCTCCCCCTCCCGCAAATCTCGAATTAATGAACCAGGCCTGCACGCCCTCGCTTGATATGCACGGGTCGACTGGAGTGAATATTGGCACTGCCTGGAGCAAGAAATTTGGTTCGTTCAAGCCTAGGGATATCAAAGCTCCCTTTCAAATACATCACTCTGAGAAAGTGCCTAAGATTCGTGTAGATAGACTAGTAAATGATAGAGAGGAATTCCTTCGCGACAATGCCCTCATTTGCAGGTTTGTAAAAACTTGGCCTAAGCTGTGCGATCTCCATGCATGGTTCAATTCTACCTGGAAGGAGGGTTTGGAGGATGAAATCAATATCTTCCCTTATGCTAGGGGTTTCTTTATCCTTGAGTTTGAGTCTGGTGAGGACAAGGAAAAGGTGGTAAAAAATGGGTCGTGGGTGTTTCAGGGCGATTTCCTATGTATGAAACCTTGGTATCCCTCCTTCGATCCTCGCACAGAAACTTTCAATTCCTGTTTTCTCTGGGTTCGTCTGCCATATCTCCCAATACAGTTTTGGGAGTTGGAATGCTTGCAAACCGTTAGAAATGGTCTGGGAAAGTTTTTAGGTGCCTTAGAAGAAATAGTTAAGTATGCAAGCACCGCCTGTGCTCGAATCTGTGTGGAAATGGATCTCTCCCATGGTCTCCCAGCGGAGATTTCATTAAAGGTGGGTGAGAGACTATGGAGACAACAAGTTGACTATGGAAAGATTTATTTTAGATGTAGGTTGTGTTTCTCAACAAAACATCATACACCTTAATGCCCCAAAGAAAATATCCATGTGGCTGGGATCCGGAACCAATCCTTTCACAGCATCCCCACATGGTGGATCGGTGTTGAACCCCATCACTATTAGATCTCTTCTCAAGCGGCTTCGTGTTCTTCTTCAGATCCTTCGAAAGTAACTTCCTCCTCTCCAGAAATTTCCAAATCTTCAGACCCTATGATTACCCCTATCAACATTGCCACTACTGAGGATACAAAGGGCGGGTCTTTGAATGACTTGGTGCTTAATGGGGACAAATTCAAGGATGACATCGTCAATGGTCGAGGAAGGTCAGATGACTTGAGGAATACATGCTCCTCAAATAGAGCAGATCAAAACACTATGGACTCCTTCCAGGATGTGCATGGTTGGACAGAGGTAAAGCGAAAAAAGTTGCCCCTTGGCAAGCAATCTTTGCCAAATAAAAGGGGAACATTGAACAGAGTTTGAAGTCCTCTCTGTATAAGACATGGTGGCCAATGTATTTAATGCAAGTCAGTCAGAATATTTACATAGGCAAGGCTAAATCTGGTTTGATGTTGTAGTTCTATGCTCCCCATTCATGGGTCTAAAGCAAGTTTCTGTGCTCCCCAATTTTGGGTCTGAAACAATCCGTATTTTTAATTTTGGTTACTTTATGGGTGCTACCCCACATGCAGCGATTTAACTAGCAAAAAAAAAGAAAGATTGTAATTAGGATTACAATTCAAATTAGAGTTAGGTATATAAATAAAAATAGTTTTACTGATACATTTATTATTTATGTTAGAATGTTATATAAATTAGTAAATATGTGTGTGTATTATAAAATAATTCCTTCCCTCAATTTTTTTTAAATTTTGAACAACAAAATATAATATTTAAGTAATGATAATTTGAACTTGAATATAAAGTACAAATATTTATAATAATGAAAAAAATCAACTTGTTCATCCATTGTATTTGGATTGAAGAGGACATCGGTTAATGACACATGAATATATAGAAATTTCAATTTAGATAAACAAAATAATAAAACAATATCACATTGATAAACACTATTAGGAAGAAATTTATAAAATACTTTTAAAATTGAATTTAGTCATATATACAATGTATAAATAGTTCATAAATATTTGTCAAAAAATATATCAAAATTATTTTATATCATAACTAATTAGTTTCTAAACACTCTCACATAGTGAACCATTTATGAACTAGTAACAAATCTACATTATCGTTGTCCTGAAGAATGCTTTGCATTTTGATTGTCACATTAGACTTCACAACATACAAGATAGGTGTTCCATAATACATGTAATAGCCTAGACGATGAGACTATGCACCTCAAATCTGATGGAGTAGTTGAATTTAAATGCAAGAACCAACCATTCCTCAAGTGGACCCATGTGATAACTAATTCGACATTCCCCTTAAGGAATTTCATGCTAAGATCATTGGAAAGACTGTGCTTGTTTATGATTATTGTTGGCGTAATTGTGACCTTCCAAATGCATCTAGCAAGGTAAAGATATTGAAGCTCATGGTAAAGAGCAATTGGCTAATAAAAAAAACTCAAATCTCTATTTTTAGATTATGAAATTTAACATCCAAGCTCATTATCACTTTGGATTCATAGAGGAAGTTAAAGTAATTAACATAATTTTCAATTTTTATGTGATTGGTCTTTAACCCA
Source organism: Sequoiadendron giganteum (assembly GCA_007115665.2). NCBI lineage: Eukaryota > Viridiplantae > Streptophyta > Pinopsida > Cupressales > Cupressaceae > Sequoiadendron > Sequoiadendron giganteum. The sequence goes on along the minus strand of CM021100.1, from coordinate 65,282,813 downwards.
TTAATGTTAATTCTATTTACCATTTTGTCCCTCAATCTATAGGGACACTCAATTCCTCTATCTGAAGGAGGACATTCCATGGAAGATAGTAGTGATAGTTGGTCAACCAAGTAGTCACCCATGTATGTGCATTATGTAACATATTGCTTACCTGCATCAAAATAATTATTAGCTTTGACATTTTGACCATACCAAAAAACATATATTGACACACATTTTTTAGTTGCACATAAAAAATAATTATTAGATTTCACATTTTTACTATATGAAAAGATATATATTCGCACACATTTTCAAAAACCACATATATGCTACCAAATATAACTACACATAAATAGGCATTTAGTTAACAATAACCATAAAGACAATATAGATTATGTAATTCAAAATTATTTTCTTTTAATGTTTGCTTTAATGAATATAAGTTAATTGTTTAAATTAATATTTTATAATTTAGATTTAATAAATGCAAGCATTGAAAAAAACATTTTTAAATATGACAACAATCAGTTGGCTTATCCATTGTATTACAATTGAAGAAGAGATAAGGCATGTGAATTTTTTGACTTAATGCCTCAAACAAATGTTACCTCATGAAATTTCACATAGTGAACCATTTATCATAAAATAATTAGACATATTTATTTAAAATTCATGAATGGCATATGAATATAAAAAAATTGAAGTGTTTGTCACACAAAATTTAAAAAACACTATCATATCCATAAGCACTATTAGAACAACTTTAAAATTTCCATTTGAAATCAAATTTTGAAAAAGATAAGCATTTAATGTTATTATTATAATTTTCTTATTTTGAAAATGTGGCATTGCATTTCAACTATCTATCATGAATAAAATGTTGCTAAATAAAATCTTCATAAGCTAGACTTGTATTTTTACTTGAACTATTTCCACCAATATATTAATAAATTTAATACCTTTTGACATATGAAAGCATTCAACCAAACATGGGTACAATTATAAGAATATTATACATTATTCAAAAAAATTTGAAATTCTTCGACAATATGATTGACATCACCTTCATTGTATTTTTAGTCGTAGTATAATTCAATCAAGAAGCTACAAAATGTAGCTAGTTTCTTATAGGTGGCTTAAAAAAATTAACACTTTCTTCAATTGTTATCACTTCTTCTTCTCCAATTGCATGTGTAGACATGCTTGTCATTTCAAGTTGTGCAATAATTTTGTCACAACTTTTTTGAAAGAGATCTTCCAAATTTTTCAATTTTAGTTTCAATAAATCCATTTGATTTTAATGAAATATTCAATGGACTTGTTACAAAATGTTCTAATGTAGTGTCTAGAACATCATTTATTTTATTTTCTTGTAAATGATTTTACATGACCTAGAAGGAAAGACACCCATATTAATATATACTTAAAGTATAAAAAATCTATTGAACGTGTGAGAAGCATAGAAAACATAGCAATTTTTTTAATTATGGTGTGAAATATGAAGAATCCACTTGGGTACCAAATGATTTTTCAATTTACTATAAATCAATAGAAACATTTCAAAAGTAGCATAATTTTGTTAGATAAAAAACATTTATTTGTCAAATTTTAAATACATTAAACATAAAAGAATTGAAAGTGGCATAAAAGTAAAAATCATACAAATATATTAGATTTAGAAATTTGATAGTCATTGAAACAAATTTGAAGAAAATATGTTACATCAGTTATCTTCTAAAAATTTTAGTTTGTTTACTTTAGCCTTTGTCTTGGCAAGTTGTCTACCCTTTTTCATTTTCTCATAACAGTTATATGTGAATGATGGCATGATTCTTAGACCTTCTAGAGAATTTACATGAGATATGGCGACTGTAGACACCTAAAAATGTCCTAAAAATATCACACATCGAGATTTCAATTATTAACACCATTTCTCTCCTAACTCGTCTATTTTATCTATTTAATTAAATAATGTCAAATGTTTAATTAAATTCACTATTTTCTCTTATTAATTAAATAATTAATTTCATTTGATTTATTTACCACCTTCACACTAATTTTCTTCTCTTTTGATTAAATAATGAATCATTTAATTAAATGTCACAAACCCTCTTTGATTAAATAATTTCTAATTGTTTAATTAAAGCTCCTAATTCCCTCCACTTGCACAATTAAATAATTTCTACATTGTTTAATTAGTTAATCTTCTCCAATCATTCAAAGAATATTCTCATGGAGTATTCCCTTTTCAAATTCAAATATTTCCCTCCACATGGAAATATCTCCCACATGCTCCTAAAATTAAGGGATTTGTTATTGTCTCAAGCAATTTAGACATTTGATTAAAAAAATTGATCCATTTCATTAGGCATTATCAACCCTTGATTTGATCTTTGATCCATGCCATCTTCTCTCCTTCAATTTCATCCTTTGATTAGCTAATTCAATCTCAACAATTGATTCATTCCAAAAATCTATAGATACTCTTAATTTTACACAAATTCTCATTCACAAGCATTCAAGTAACCAAGCTATATACCAAAATTTACACTCACCTTTGAGATCAATTTGTGAATCAACCTCACCATCATCAACCTTTATCAAATATTTTGTACAATCGACCATGGATTAGGTGTGAAGCTAAGGACTCCACATCAAATTCAACACTAATCCCCCAATGGGATTGAGGTTTGCATTTGCTAATTAGGTTTTTAATTGAATTACTTTGGTTTTTCATGTTTTCATTAAGCTTTGTTAGTAATTGTGAAGAATTTCATTAGAATATGGCTTAACTTGATTATTTTTTTGCTTACTTAGTTAATTTTAACTACATTTGATCTTGTTAATCTTCCATGTTCACATTTTAGCATGTTTGGTGGGGCTCACGTCCCTAAATAACTTGTTTTTGTTTGATTTTTTTAGACATTATAGGTTTAGGAAGTAGATTGACACCTTTGCAACTAAGCAGACCAACACCTTTGCAAGTTAAAGGCAGACATATATGCAAATAGTGAAACTTTTGTTTTTGATATGTTCTTGTTTGTTTGCAGGTGATAGGTCGACACTTATGTTGGAAGTGGAATTACTCTGAGAAGGGGGGGGGGGTGGTGAATCAGAGTAATAGAATTTAAAAAACCTTTATGACAAGAAAAACATATTTGAACTATTTTTGATCTAGAACTGAATGAAACTTTATATATGCAATGTAAAAGCTGAACTTTGAATAATAAGACAAATTACTCAATCAACTACAAAATGAATGCATAACAACTCATGTTAAAGAAAGATGTATATTGTTCATATAATGCTGAGTGAACACTTCTTAATGCTTTCTTTTGCAAGAAAACCAAACTTTTTGATGACAAAAATTAACAATCAAACTTCGCACATTAACAATTGAACCGAGAGCATTTAGATGAAATTGAACAATGATAAAGTATCAAAGCATTTGTAGGAACTAACTCAACATAAATGACAAAAAGAAAGATTGTGCAAGATAGACACAAATCACACAAAAGAGAGACACAGAAAAATGTCAAGTGGAAAACCCTCTTGGGGTAGAAAAACCACTCCAAAATGCCTTGCAGGCTTGATCTCAAAATGTGATTACAATATTGTTTAGAGCACCAACTCAATCACAATTTGGAGCATCAACTCCTACAATAAACTGAAGCACCCACTTCAAATTAGAAGCACCAACTTCTCTCGAAACAATACCCTAATGATATTTCAACCTATTAGGACCTTATAACTGCAATGATTATTTGCAATCACGAAATCACAATAGGATGCAAAATTATTTTTCAATAATGCCCAACTCGAAATAAGCTCTGTAATACAATCAGAGACATATACAATATGAACCCTATTTTCTCCTTTTTATATACAAAATGATATCACAGTAATAAACCCTTAAATCCTCTATTAAAACTTTTTCTCTCTTCTTTTTCACAAACGAGTCATGGCTTTTGTCATGCATTTATACCAAGAACAAAATAAAACAGTTATCCTTTTCAAAAACTCGAATCCACAATAACCAGGGTTTTGTCTAACTTTTAAATCATGTAGTTAAATCAAGATACCCATAATGGGTTTGAGCAATAATCACTGAAATGTCGATGAAAAACACTGAAGATTATAAAACCCTAGAGTATAAACTCGGATTACAAAAATTGAAACAAATCTTCAGCAATATCTTAATTGGCATCATTAATCTTCTTTGTAACTAACAGATCTAAAGCCCGAAATTGATCTTATCTTTTACTAACAAAATTTTTAGATAAAATGAGAGAAGAAAACGGAAAGAAAAAACCTGATAAATCCCAACGACCCAGCATTGAGTTACCTGGTTCACAGTGGTGGATCAAAAATTGAAAAACTAACCAAAGAAACTTTTGCGCCATAACTGCCCACAGCTGAGTAGAGCCAATCTCCAGCTCACAGTCAACTAAGTTGAAATACCAACTCTTCATACCAGCTCCAAGCACAAACAAACTACATACCATGTCAGCTAGTTGAAAAAAAAAATGCAAACATTCCAATGGCAACGGCTAGGGTTAACCGAGCTTGTGAATCAAACATTTGTTTTTCCCTAAACACGTCTTTTTCCATTCCACAAGATATTCAAAACTTTATTCATAACTTCATAAAGCTTTGAAGTTCGAGAGGACTTAGGTCAAATAAACATCATAACAACTTTAAAATATATGTTGTCAAAGATTCAAAACACTGACACAATTATCACTTTGGCAATTGTCATGATCATCTAAAACCAAATGTCGACCACCTTATCAAATAAACAATGTGTCCAAAAGATGATGCCTTGTCACTTTTCAAAGTGACTATACATTATTTCCACAATCAACCTTTGGTTGATATCACAAATAATTCACAATGACTTTAGACAAGTCAAAAATTTCAAAAGAGAGGCCCGAGTTGAGTTATCTTTGCCATGTGATAAAAATATGACATATGAATAAAACACAAATAATGTCACAATGATGACCATAGTAAACACATGTAATCCAAAGCTATATATATAGCTATATGAAATGAAAGCATGATCATAGACAAATATACAAAATGAAAACCTGGAGATCACCTTAGCACAATATAGCTCAAAATGCCAAACTTGTCAAACTAGTACTTTACCACTTGTCATAGAAATGTGATCAGAACCTCAACTGAATTGAACATCACAAACACCTGAAAACATAACCATGTGAATGCCATTATCAACCTAAACATAGAATAATAACCTTGTAAACAAGATGCCTTGTAATCTCCACATGGGGTCAAAAAAGTCGGTACCATCAAAACCACCATCACAATGCGAAATCAAAAATCAAGTATGCCAAAACTGAATATGAACAAGAGTTCCATCCATCTGAATATAAACACAAATGCCACTGATAGTCAATCACCAAGATACCAATCTGAATCACAATTTTGACATCAAGGACAAATACCAAAAGAGAAGTGCAACAGCTTATGCATACAACGACGCTTTTCCAAACTCTGACACTTCTGTGAATTATCAGAGTGGTGCCTTTGACTGATTGAGTGACACCTTTGCATAATAGAGTGGCACCTTTGCATGATAGAATGATGCCTTTGCATGAAAAATTAGTGCCTTTGCATGACAGAGCGACACATTTGCAGGTATATCAGGAAGCTTAGGTTTTAGGGTTTCATCCTATTTCAATTTTTCATTTTTAGCTAACCTTATTTTTTTTATTATTTTTTGTATTTTGGTTTATGAGGCTAACATTTGCAGGGAACTTCATGAAGCATGGATCAAATTGAAAAGTTTTTATTAACACTTTTTTGAAGGAATGAAGCATGGATCAAGTCGAAAATCGAAAAGTTTTTATTAACACTTGTTTGAAGGAATAATCTTGGGGTCATTTCAATTGTACACATTAGATAGATTCAAATTTATCTTTAGTGCATTAAAATAAACCCTACAAATCAAATATTTATTTTGGTATTAAAATGAACACATCTCTATTTTTGGGATAAAAATGAACACACTTGTCATTTGGATTTAAAAAGAACAAACAAATTGCACCTTTACTTTGGGCTTAAAATAAATCAAACATTTACTTTGGTGCACCTAAAATGCACAATTGTTTGCTTTGTATACCATGCTTGGTCAAGTTTTGTATGTGTATCCTCTCCCCTTGCGCTTAGTGTGATCTTGGGTGAAGTGAAATTTTTTGAACTTGCATTTCATGTTCATTGTTAGTCGAAGGAAATTGCTATGTATCATCTCCCCTCGCGTCTAGTGTGATCTTGGGTGAAAAGAAATAGTATCGTCAATCCTTCCTTTTTTAATGTAGGAGGCTTGCCTTGGGACACATCCTTATAGATAAACCAAGGGATCAACCTCAAGTGACATTTTTAGGCATGCTATATAAATTGGACAAGAGTGAAAGCTATAGTTTGATATGTGCATGTAGCGTACTAGAATTTCACTAGGGGACTATGGTTTTTCGGTTCCTCGAGAAGAATTCTATATAGCCAGTAGTATTCACCAATGATCTATCCACTACAAACCATGGTTTTTAGATGCCTAAGACTATCAAACATCTTCTTTAGTGGTGCAATGGGATAGCATCATCCCATGAAGTTACTTGGTATGTATTAACCATGTTGAGGTGATGAAACTTCTTGCAAGGAACTTTTTCTTCCAAGGTAAGAGGTGTGTCATGTACGCATGCATACTCTAGTTGCCCATTTTATGTGTGGTATTTTATCAGCAGGCCCACTTTTAGAAGATAAACTCGATCCAAACTACTAAATAGGTTGTATTTCATGGTGTGTTTTCATGTTGAGACCTTGTGACAACAATTAGCATGCTCTTGTGGAAAAAGAGCATGCAAAAAGAATCCAAACACCTAATTGAGTTGGTCCACATGCTATATACTATATTTTTCAAAAGTCAAAACATCAAACAATTAGGTCAACTCACATTTTGAAGATCCCTTGAATAGATCGATGCCTTTGCCCGAACAGTACGACACCTTTGCACAAACCAATGCTTTCATTTTTTATCAAAATGGTGCTTTTGTTTTCACATTGTGATGCATTTTTTAAGGATAACAAAAATTTGTATAGTGGTACCTCTGTTTGGACAGTCTGATGCTTTTGTTGAGTAGCAACATGCCTTTGTAAATATCAATGCTTTTCTAGAAAAATAAAGCAACACCTTTGCCAAAATTTGAAAACAACCTTCAAAACATTATCTAATTTTATCTCACACACACTCAATGGTTTCATATTAATGCAAAAATAATCTTGGCTCACTAATAGCACTCAAAACAGTAAACAAAGTTCATGTTCTTTATCATCTTGATCTTGTTAAAAGCACCTCTTAGGTTTTTAATAGGATCAAACATCAAACCATCAAAACATCAACCATTAAATAGGTCAACTTGAAAGTTTGACACAAATCTCTTAGGCTTAAGTTTTTCACCCTATCAACTAGTTTAGCTTCAAGTTTAAAAATAATCTATTTCTAAGCATTTATTTGAATTGGTAAACATAATTTTGGAAAAACTCACCTTGGAGTCACAAGTCTACTCTTAAGGTTTGCAAGTTCATCATCAAAAACATCTAAAACGTGAGTCTAGAATCTTGTCAAAATTGAGACTTTCATAGCTTACACCCATTCACAAAATCATCCATCATTGGTCCTAAACTTATAAAAGGGTCTTTGTTAGCAAAACTTGAAGCAACCAAGGAATTTCAACATCATTCACACCAAATATCTCTTCCCTTAGGATTAACATAACTTGTATGGTTACAAATAGGTCTCAACACAAAATAAATATGGAAACAAACCCTAGTCACCCTAACATCCCTACCACTACAAGTGCAAATGTAAGTAGTTCAAATGTTCCCATTTCTACCAATGCTCCTACCAACATAGGTTCTAGTGATCAAACTTTTAGAATAACACAAAAAAACATCTCAAGGACATGAACTTCCTCTATCAAAAAAGATCAAAACATCAACTCAACCATCTCAAGGTGAAAAGACCATCATAAAGGATATCACTAACAAAACATGTGACTTCACTCTCAAATAACTCTTAGAAATACAACAAGACCGAGATTTTATTAAAGTACTAGAGATAGTGATAATTCAAAACCGCAATGAATACATGTTGATAATTGCACAACAAGGTGCTAAACTCCCCCCAATTTTGACACAAATCAATTTAAAGAACAACCAACAACATCAAATGTTGGAACAACTTGTCAAAAATGAAATTACCCGTTGGTACATCATGTTATTGAAAAAATACTAACCCTTCTTCAAAAATACTAGGCCAATCCATGGTTATGTCTCAAGAGGTAGATCAAATAAATACATCAATCTTTTGTATAATACTTAAATCCTAGGGAATCACTTAAATTTGGGCATGCAAAACACCAACATTCCACCTACATTCAACACCAACATTCTATTTACATCCAATCCTCAAAATGTTCACATAAATGTCCCTAGAATTCAAAATTATCAAATTCAAAATCAAACAAATCCTCAACAACCCCAAGGTTCTCAACAAATGTCACAACAACCTCAAGGTCCTCAATAAATGCCTCAACCACAAGGTTCTCAACAACATAAAGTTTCACAACAACAAGTAGAAAAACATCAAGGGTCCCAACACAAAAATAAAACTCACCACCACAAAATCAACAATATCAAGCTTACCTACATCAAGGTCAAGGTCAAAGCATCCTTCCACCACAACAACATCAATAATTCCATCACAACACCATCTCACAAAATAAAAAAAATCTCCAATATCAACAACCATCAACACAACATCAAAGTCAACCTTTGCAACATCAACAACAACAACTAGAACAACAACAATTGACATCACAACAAAATCTGCATCATTCATCATACATCAATTTGCAACAATCAAATCCATCACAACAAAACATGATTCCTCAAAATCAATATGAATCTTATAATGCATCTACTCAACATCAAGGAAGTTATCAAATGGGTCATATACCTCAAGGAAATTCATAATACCAAAATAGTTCTTTAGACCTCAAGGTAATGATCAAACGGGTTCATATAATATGAATGTTCCTCTATACCAAGATCAAAATTTACACATGTATAATCCAAATGTTCCACCCATGGATTTATCCTCACAAATTCAAGTGTTAAATCAAAAGAATCAAGATATTCAAATGGGAAAAACTAATAAATCCTATGCGGTTCAAGATATATGTCCTTATCTGTTTGATTGAAGCATCACAATGATGCCATTTCCCCTGAATTTTGAGATATCCAAATTTGACAAATACAAGGGGCATGGTAATCCAAATGAGCATATTAGAGAGTTCTATGTTTCAAGTATGGAAGTATTTTATAGTGATTTATACCTTATGCATCTCTTCCCAAGAATTTTGGGAGGGCAATCCATAGAGTGGTTTTTGCACCTACCTCTGAGAGTTAAAATGTTTCAAGAGATTATAGATCAATTTGTAGCTCATTTCTCCTACAACATTTACAAAGACGTAACCTTGGAGGAAATATATACCCTTAAATAGAATAAGGGGGGAGAATTTTCATCCTTTTTATAATGATGGAGACATAAGGCAAGCAAGTGTAAATGGCCCATACCTGAGAGACAACAAGTAGAAATCATTGCAGGAAACTTAGACACCGATTTAGCTTTTCAACTGAGAATGCAATGTGTCTCGACATTTGAAGAACTCATATCCAAAGGGCTTAACATTGAGAGGGAAGAAATACAAATTTACAAAATTAGTAACCAACTGTCTAGAACTCTAGTGTCAAGCTTTGTTTTTGGGCCAAAAATAAGAATGTTACAAATGATAGTGTGGTGGATGAAAAAGTTGTTATCAAGGCACCATAAAACCCACATGCACAACAATACACACAACAGAATGTTCAAAATTCAAATCCTTCATGAGGACCACCACCAAGGCCAAATAATACTCCTCGAAGACAATTCACTCCCTTAGGAGAACCTATCAAAGCAATGTTGAAGAAATTAATTCAATCAAAGCACATCGAACTTCCTGATTATCGCAATTATTGTGAACCAAAAGTAAAGCCATTTTGGTACAATGACAAGTTTTTTTTCCAATACCATCACACAAAAGGTCATAAAACACAAAATTGTATCAAACTCAAACATCTCATCCAAGACCTTATTGATCAAGGAGAAGTCAATGTTGATCAAAAATCAAGGAATGAAGATTTAGGAATCTATACAAATCCAATGCCTAATCATGGGAAGGCAAAAGATTCTAGAAAGACATCAATCTATAACAATGTAAATCATATCTACGATAACATAGTAGTACATATCTGTGCTACTCATTCATCACAAGACGAGGAATTGGACATGTATCAAGACACTTTCCTAGTGCATAATCAAGATTAGTCAACAATTTCTAGCAATGTTTCATATTCAAATGGCATTAATACGTATCAAATTGTAACATAACACCCACATATGATTTCATGATTGGCCATATAAAATAAGTTCTAAAGCGACAAGAAACTTCCCTCGCCTCCTCTGAACACATTAAAACTAGTGAAGAGTCTTTCATCCATGCTACACTATCTACCCAAGTGTCATGTCAAGAAGACAATCCTGAGTATGATGAAAGTTGCTCTAAATCGATTCAAGATCAAGATCTCATCCCTTCAAATCATTATCATGATATCCATAGTATTTTCCAATCTATAAGTGATAGTTGCTCTTGCATAAGTCACGATGAAGAACTTACTACCCAAAATACTATCATGACTTAATGAATATCTTCCAATCCATTCAAGACTTCAAGAATGATGACCATACTCATATACCAACATTTATGCACGAGATTCTTCCTCTTGAGGGACATGTAGATGATCTTTATCCAAAAAAAGAGTCTTCTACTCTTGGCATTCCTCCAACTGATAAATTGATGATAGAATATCATAGTGACCTTCAAAGCACATATTATGAAGAAAAAACCTACATTGATGGTGAATCACAAGCATTTGTTGAGGAACAACCAAAATCCACATCTACTATTCCTTATGAGGATTATTAGTAGAGCATAGAAGAAGTAACATTATGATTTCAAGACAATCATATTCAATGGAAATATATCAATGAATACATTATCAAGGTAAATGATGAGGCCTACATAAATAGGGTATCTTGGATTCAATGCAACTAGTCAACAAACTTGAGCAGCAAGGAATATTTTCTCCCACAATCAATGAATTCAATCATGTTAGCAATACCTTCATAATATTGGGGGTAACTTTATCTAGTAAAAACATCAACATGGGGAGAATGAAGAGTCCTTATGATAAAACCACTACCAATGCTACAACCAACCATTCATGAATTGGCATTCTCGCACCTATTCACCCGTAAATTGCAACCAACACAAAGAGAAAGATCTACATCAAAAAAAAGAGCAAGTCATTGAAGACAAATAATTGACAAATCAAAATGGACAAACAAAATTCAAATGGATGTCAAAGCAAAAGAAATAAAATCATCCCTATCAAACTCCATTAGTCAAAGAAACTATAGGGCAAAACAAAAAAGAGAATTTCATCCATCAAAGATGTTCACCAATGCAAAAGAAATCTTCAAAAGCAACATACAAGGTATATCAAGAAGTTTGTCCTAATTCCACTCAAAATTTCATATCCATCCTTTGTTGCTCATCATCCCAATTTTAGAGAGTCATAGATTCCAAACTATCAACCAATCCATCTACATCTCATATTCCTCATTGCATTCCAACATCCACTTTGACATCCATGATATCCAACACTCACTTAACTATGTCTTGGTAGCCACTTTTTATCATAAGGACTCTAAGGGAACTCTATCATGATTTGCGCATCTAGGTAAGGTTAACTTTGGTATCGATAAAGAAGAAAAGAGCATTAGGGGTTAAATACAAGTGCATGTATCTTGGAAAAGAAACTCCTCCAAGCAAGATAGAGGTTGCACATCATGACAGCAGAAGTATCAACATCAACACCACCAAGTGGTTTGACATGATCTATACCTTCAAAAATCCTAAAATTTAAGAAAATGGTAAAGAGAAAAATCATCCTCTAGTGAAATCCACTTCAGTGGCACTTTGGGCAGGTACCATGATGAAAACCTAGAAAATAGGTTCCATGAGTAGAATTATGAATCTGCGTGTGCTATTTTAGGTGGAAGCATATCATCCCCTTCATAATAAATCCAACATCCCATCTATTTTATCCATAATAAATCCATCCATCCAACCCATTTTTCATCCAAATCCAAATTATCTTGATCTTGACAAAGATTTGGGGTACACATCAAACTTTCTTATGGAAAAATCTTGACATGGGTCATTATCATTGATCCTATTCTATCATATGCAATACAATATCTTGAGCAATCAAGTATTATCCAAATGATCATCCTCTATCTAAATATGTTCTCCTATCACAAGATAATCCTTGGCATCCTTATCCATATCTATCCATCATCCTGATCCATGCATCCACTCATGACATATCAAACATTGTTAGACATTAGGGTAAAATACTTGCATCTTGTTTTCAAATAACTCTTGATCCATGTCCTATATCTCGCAACATGACATCAACATCATGATCTAGGTATCATTTAGAAAAATCTCAAAAACATTCAAAATACTTCAAAAATAAAAAACATCCAAATCACTTCAAAAATCCAAAAACATTCATAACATGTCACAATCCAAAAGCATTCATAACATGTCACAATCCAAAAACATCCAAAACATTTGGAAAACTTAAAAAATCAAAACATTTACAATACCTTGGAAAACACAAAATAACCTCAAAAATCTTCATAAAACTCAAAACATTCAAATAACCTGAAAATACCAAAAATAGCCTCAAAACATTTCAAAAAGTCAAAAACATCGTAAAATTTGAAAACAAAATCACCCATCCCATCTCGCTTTCACTCGCAATAAACTCTCACCCATAATAAATTGATCATCACCTTCAACCTTTGGCAACACAAATAGAAACAAATACAATATATCGACGAAACATAAAACTTTAAATGCAAAAATCTTAAGTCTTGATCACGGTCAAATATGTCGGTTGACATCATATCAATAGCCTATCAAACAACTATCAACCAATCCTCATCCAATGCATGTCTTATAGATAGATCTTTCATACAATAGACATCATTTCAAATATCAACCAAAACAACACCTTCTTTGGAAATAGATATGATAGCATTGATATGTTTGTCATTTTGATCCTTTCTTATGATTTATCTTATTAGTCGATTCTGATGATCTATCAATGATGTCTACAAAATGATTTAGAGAGAAAGAAATGGGGCATTGATCATTGCTTTCGTTTGATGTGCTTCTTGGATATTCTTGTAATATGACCTTGGCGAATACTTGCCTTACATGAGGGAGGGTAGTATCAAGTAAAATAATAGCTAGGAAATATCAGGTTCTTCATACCTTTTGTGTATTAGTCTCCTTACTTTGATGGCTTCATTCTTTCACACAATCAAAAAAGGTTTATGTACGTTAGGTATGAACGAGGATACTCCTATATGTTTGTAGATTCAAAGTCCATGCATTAGATACAATGTCATCCTGGTTTTTAGTATCTTGGCACATCATGTCTATTTGATATATCAAAAATAAGGATTGCTATGATGAAATTAAGCCTAATCCGAAGAGTAAAATAAAATATCATCTATCTTATCTCATCACCTATCCAATAAAACATCAAATAATCATAGGTTTGTTAAAATACTTAATCAATCTCAATATAATGCTAATCTATTCTATCATCTCCATTTTAATCATTCTTCTACTTCTATCATCTTTATTCTCATTCTTATTCTTCTATCCATACCAAAATTTCAATCCAACTATCAAATATCTGTGTGATATACATCAAAATATACTTGAGGCTACCCATGGCTGATGAATGTTTATACATCATAAAATTTGTCTACATCAAACATCTGAGCTTTCTAAGATTTATATTTCATCCTCTATGTATCCTAGCCACTCTCGTAATCTTATAGTGATCTTGACATGAAAGTTAGTTTTTCCACTTGATCTCTAGAGGGAGCAGCATACCAACATTCTATTGACCACTAAGGCATAGTGGGGCATCAGGAAAAGTCATAAATTTTTAAAATTTTGATCTAAGTAGTATCAGTTCTTTGGAGCAACATAATAGGTACCTCGCTTCAAAGAGGGGTAAAATGTGGACACCTAAAAAATTCTTAAGTATATCACACACCGAGACTTTGATTATTAACACCATTTCTCTCCTAACTCATCTAGTTCATCTATTTAATTAAATAATGTCAATTATTTAATTAGATTCACTATTTTCTCCTATTAATAGAACAATTAATTTTATTTGATTAATTTACCACCTTCACACTAATTTTGTTCTCTTTTGATTAAATAATTTTGAATTATTTAATTAAATGTCACTAACCCTCTTTGATTAAATAATTTCTTATTGTTTAATTAAAGCTCCTAATTCCCTCGTGGGTGGATGGGTGGGGGCCTTTCCACACAAATTGTTGTGGAAAGGCCAAGGAAATTCAGCAGCAACAAAGAAATCATAACAGTTGGTGGATATTTTTGGCTATTGCTTCTATGGGATTGATGGTGCAATATACTTGTCATCTTGACACTGGTGTTGTCAGCTTGTAGGAGATAAATCTTGGGATTGCAAACTTGGCAAGCTGATGTGGAACTCATTTTGGCAATGTCAAATCTGATTGTCTTATCATCGTCATGATGATGGTGTAAGGCATTTTACAAAGCCCACACTTGGAAGATTGGGTTGTCACTTCATATATGTCTTTGGGACTTGGTAAGGTGATTCATATGTGCAAGCTAGTGAATTCACAACGATGACAAGTTGATTTTTTGCACAACATGCATAATACTTGCCAGATTAATAATGGCTTGACAAGATCACGACTCTCAACACAATATTAGATTTCCTTTGGGGGTTTCATTACATTTCATCATCGACCAGGTTGAGCATCTGTGAGGTGTAGGTGTTTTTTGCAATAGTAGTTTGATGGGTGAATGTTCCAAATTTGTAGTGTGAATGTTTGTAGAGACATTGATAAATATTGGAATAGATACTTCAATTCATTTAGACACTATGGTTCATCGGATAGAATTTCATGGGGAGATCATGGATCAATACCTCAAGCAGATCCTTAAAAAATATGTTCCTCTCATTCTTACAACGATGAATATGATCTTGGGCAGGGGTTTCTTGAGGAACCGTGAAACCTTTAGGGTGGACACAAACATAATGTCTTGATTTTTGGTTGTCGTGTTAGACATTTGGATGGCAAAAAGGGATGCGAAGGTGTTGGTGAAGAAACTCTTCTTCTCAGACCTACTAGTGGGCTTAGAAGAAACTCTTCTCATTGCTTCTCCTGGAATGGGTGTGCCTCAGCCATGATATTTGGCCTCATATTATGTGCCTGGAGAGGTTGTCAAATACTACTCATTCATATTTGACCTAAATAGATTAGCACTAGTAGATCATAAGCAACTGGCTACGGTTGGGGTGGACTAACTTCAAAAGGCGTTGAATGTCTCTCAAACTTTCGGTCATAGCAGGGTTCCAGATTTCAAGACCTTTGATGTTGATAATGGCTTCCTTGGCTAGGTTTGGCTCTATTTTTTTTGGGAAAGTTTAATTTTCCAATGTTTATGCTAATTGGTTGAGGTCTTTAGTTTTTGATAGTGGCTCTTTTGTCTAGTCGTCAATATATACAGGTTCTAGGTTTTAATGGGAATTTTGTTATATTATATTCCCATGTTTTGTATTGATCTAGGCAGTGAAACAATGTAAATGGTTGGTCAACCCTACATGGTCATATGTTTTTGCATACTTAGGATGGTTGGGTCTCTAGTGTAGTTGGGTTGGAAGGATATTTCCTCATGATGGGCACAGTAAATTTTGCTATATCAATATAATATTACTCTTATGTATCAAAAATAAGCTCCTAATTCCCCCCACTTGCACAACTAAATAATTTCTAAATTGTTTAATTGGTTAATTTCCTCCAATCATTCAAATAATATCCTCATGAAATATTTCATTTTTTAAATTCAAATATTCCCTCCACATGGAAATATCTCCCACATGCTCCTAAAATTAAGGGATTTATTATTGTCTCAAGCAATTCAGACTTTCAATTAAAATCCTTGATCCATGTCATTAGGTATTATCAACTCTTGATTTGATTTTTGATCCATGTCATCTTCACTCCTTCAATTTCATCCTTTGATTAGATAATTCGGTCTCAACCATTGATTCATTCCAAAAATCTATAAATAATCTTCATTTTACATGAATTCTCATTCACAAGCATTCAAGTAACCAAGCTATACCAAAATTTACACTCACCTTTGAGATCAATTTGTGAATCAATCTTACCATCATCAACCTTTATCAAATATTTTGCACAATCAAACATGGATTAGGTGTGAAGCTAAGCACTCCACATCAGATTCAACACTAGTCCCCCAATGGATTGAGGTTTACATTTGCTAGTTAGGTTTTGAATTGAATTACTTTGGTATTTCATGTTTCCATTAAGCTTTGTTAGTAATTGTGAAGAATTTTAGTGGAATATAGCTTAACTTGATCATTTATTTTCTTACTTAGTGAACCGAAGAAAAATGGGGTGGATATTCTCTCTAGGGCTTCTAGGGTTTTAGACCTGAAAGGAAAGAGGTCTACCTTTTTCTTCTAAGGTACGATTCACTCAAGAACAAACCCTTGAGATTTCAATGCAAAGGAGATTGAAATTTGACAAAGGGAATGTTCTATGGAATTGAATGATGTCAAATGAGGGGTTCACCACCAAGCTTAGACTTGGAAATACAATGCAATGAAGGATGAAATGCAAAACCCTAGTTCAATGCAATGCTTTAATGAATGACCTAGAAATGACCGTGAAATAAAATAGAAAGCTACAAAACTGAAAGTGTGCACTTGGGAACTTGTAGAGGCTTGAATGAAGACTGGAAATGTTGCTAATTCTGAAATTTTGGCCCACTGGGACTCATTTGCCAATCTGGGCAAATCAGTCCTAGATTAGGGTTTCTAGACAAGAATAGGTTTCTCGAAAAATGGTATTCGAAAATGTCAAAATCCCAAAAATGACCAAAAATGGGACTCATTCACCACTTGTGGCGAGTGAGTCCAGTTTGGCTTTTCTGGAAATTCAAAGTTCTGATCTACACCTCTCAATCTGCTCTTTTTGTTCCTCCAGGTGTCTGGATTCGAAACCCTGATTTTTGGGGATGTAAGTGGATTTTTGTGAAGATTTTGGCCTTGCAAGTATAGAGATGACTCCAAAAAGTTTGAAACATGTTCTTCAATGTTCTCCAAGCTCTGAGATACCTAGATCTGCAATTACATAAAGAAAGAGAGAGAAAATGTTGATTGTTAGGGAATGGGGGTTTGCTTTGGTCAAACCCTGTTTAGGTAATTAAACCAAATGATGAAATAATGAAAGATGGACATGAAACATAACATAGGACATGAAACATGAACAATGATACCTTGAATGATGTCTTGTAAATCTGCAACTCAACATGTAATGGTCATGAAGGATGTAGATCTTGATCTTTGACAATAAGAATAGAACAATGCTTGGTCTTGGATCTTCAATGCTACATCACAACACTAGCTCACTAACATGTTTGATGTTTGATATGCTTGACATGATGATGGATCTTGACTTGCTGCAATAATGGATGAAGAAATTTTGCCCTTGAATGATCTTGAAAGCTATCTTGAGGACCTTAGAATGCTTAACTCATGAATGCCTGACTTGATCTCATGAATGTATGATGTTGCTTGGATTTCTTAGCTTTCTTAGGATTACTTAGATGAAATAATGATTTGGAAGCTTGTTTATATAGGCAATCCACTCACATGACCATTAATTTGATCCCCAAGGTTGACATTGAAGAAATTTGAACTAAAAACCCACTTTTTCCCGCTCAAACCTCAAAAATAGCTCAAATGGGACTCATTTGCCATCTTGGTCGAACGGGTCCCACAGGGGCTATTTCAGGGGCTAAAGTGTCGAGGAATGCATAAATTAAGTTTATATGTTGATTTTGTCAGGTTTTTGACCAAAATAAGCCTCAGGATGCACAATATGGAATCATAGGGGCCTATTAATGATGATATAAAAGTCATAAATGTAATGAGGCCCAAAATCCAATGTGGAAATATAAATAAATACACTTTACAACACTAAATTAAGGGAAAATTGAGTTTATTTAGCTTAGAAGGGCCCTAAATCCCATGTGAATATGTAAAACACATTACAACACTAGATTAGGTCCACTTTGTTTACAAGCCTCCTAGATTCAATGTGAAGATGTAAATAAATACATTTTACAACATTAAATTAGGACAAAGTTAAGTTAATTTAGCTTAAAATGGGCCCAAGACCTAATGTGGATGTGTAAAACACCTCACAACACTAAATCAAGGCGACATTAAGTCCAAAATCCACAAGAAGGAGCTAAACGAGCACAAAAAAGCCTAAGGGCCTTCTTTTCGATGTTACACCTAGTTGACTTCAGCAGAATTTGATCTTGTTAATCTTTCGTGTTCATAATGACAAATGCCAATTCCATTCTTTCTCTTGGTCCTATATCAACAGTGGCTTTTGAAAGAGTCAAACCTTGTGATTTATGTACTGTCAATGCCCAAGTCAATCTCAATGGTATTTGGATTGTCCTCCCCCTTTGTATCGTTGTAATTGGAATTATATTTTGATTACGATCTTCAAATGGTATTCATGAATATTTTTCAAAATCAACCATTACATATGTTGGTGGTTCTAGTGGACCACTTCTAGGCTTGTTTACAATCTTTCAAATATATCCTAGAGATCCATTTACAAGACTTACTTGTATCCAAAGACCTGAAGTCACCATTACCCTCACATCCTTGTTGACCAATAATTCTAGATCAAGCTCACCATTTGAGAATCCTTCTAGTGCATTAATACTTCCTGAATTTTTTGCAACACTACATGCAACAGGATGTTTCAATTAGTATAACATTTTCTTGTTATGGTTATGAACATTATTATTTGTGGAGAACAAATTAATACCATTGTCAAAAGTTTCATTGCTTGCTACATCTATTGTAATAGTGGTTATTGTCATAAGTAATTTCCAATCATCAATTGTTGGGTTTGCATCTCTCAAATTTGTCGAAAGTTGACGAAATCTTTCTTGGTGGATGTTTTGTCAATCTTGTATGAATATTTTATCTAAAGTAACCATAGTTTTGAATTCTTCCCATAGTAACTTAGCTCATATGTTGCTTTCATATGTTGGTCTATCATTAACAGGAGGCAACTGACCCAAATATCCAACCAAAATCATAGATACACCTAAAAGATAATTGATGATAATTATTAGCAATACTACCTTTCTATTTATAAAAAATTCATATATATGAATTACTTGTGCTAGAATATAAAATAATTATTTTTGTTAATCATAATCGTGTGTATACCTACAAAGTTAATGTTTTCATTTTGTGGGAATGCTTGTTGGAGTGAAGAATCTATGTTCTCTAGCAAGTTTTTACCAATGAAGTTCATTTCATCAATCAAAATGTACTTGATGTGTGTTATTTCTTCTTGAAAACTTGTTAGTCTTGTTCCTTCAAGTTGAACAAAATATCTTATTGGGATTCTCAGTTTTGAATGAATTGTGGATGCTTTTATGTTCAATGTTGCAACTTTATTTGGTGAGAGTAATAGAAGGGGAGAACGACCTAGAATCACTGCATTTTCAAGAGCTTGACTAATAGCACCAATTAGATATGACTTTCCTATTCCTATTGTTCCTTGAATTATCATCAAGGGAGGTGGATTTTGATTATTATGGTAGTGTTCCATAATTATGTTGAGTGCCTTTTTTCTATTTATCACTGAGGGTTGTATAGTTGATACACTACGGTATCTCATCATGTATGAGACACCCATGATCTCTCATGTTGCTTATGAAATTCATTTCTTCATTTGTGTACACTTCACCTTGGTAGTCATTACACCAATCAGTTTTTCTATCAACATCTCTTCTTCCCAGCATATCTATTTCTGAAACTTGGATATTCTGACCATTATGTAATCTGGATATTATTTCCCATTCATGATTTGTATTATTTTGTTGAATAGCTTCATTGTCTTCAATTTTAAAATGGCTGATGTTTTCAAAAATTTCTACAGTTGCTCTTCACTCCATGTGCCAAGGGTTATAGTGAAATGACTCCCACTTTGCAATTATGGAGTCATTATCATGACCAATATCTCTTTCCATGTCAAAAAATAGTTTGTACAATAATAACTCTGATAAGAAAAAGTCAGTCCATTTTTCTAACTCACATGGAGGAATGGATAAAAATGATGCAGGAGCATCCCTGGTTGTAAAGCCATCTTATATTAACCAAAAACATTTTGTTTCTTGCATTTCATTCAGTAGTAGTTTTAGAATTCATTCCACTTTTCACCGTATTATCCTTTCTCAGCTTGCGGAGCAGGATATAGCACCTACACATAGACATCTACAACATATCTAGATTTCAAATCATTTGCATTTGTTTTCTGAAAGTTATCACTCTCATAATTTCACTATAATCCATAGTCAGAGCATTTGGGGCTGACCTAGTATAGATTTCTTAGTGCGGACCTATTCCTGAACGTGTGGAGCTTAATGGGACACTTTATAAGCATTTTGGGTCCAATGGGATCTATCTTGGAGATTCACAATTCATTTCATTTCACAAAGGATTATCTTTCATGTTTTAAGTTCGACCTTCATGTGTGATCATTCATCCAGTTTTGTAAACCCTTATGGCCAACACAGACCTTTGTTGGAGCTGGAGAATCATATTTAAGAGAATTTGCAATAAAGTGGAAGTAAGTCATCAAGTTAGAGATAGAAAGATACTTGGATTTTCGTATAACCCCATTGAGGGATTGTAATAAGGCCTTTGGCCAATCGTAATGTTAGATGCCCTTGCACCAAGCCTGTGAGTCTTGATTATTTTCCCATGAGGCATATGTTGCATGTAAGATTTCCAATTCAATAAATATTCATATTTGCAGAACATTTATTTGTGTTATTTCCACTATGTTCTCTAAGTTGCACGATTTGGACTATTCTTTTTGAACCCTCCATCTATGACTGCACCAAGTGGTATTAGAGCGAGTTTGCGAGTCATGAAGGCATTCCTTGTGGTGAACAAATTGTTGACCTGGGGCAGACTGCATGTGTTTTCAACCAATCATTGACTATGAGGTAGTTGAAACCCTTGTAGCCAGATCACCAAATTGAGGCAGTTACACTAAATTCAAGGGGAGAGACGCCACCAAGGAGAGCACATGCTATGGCAAACATCACTAGAAGAATGGATGAAATTTTGGAAATGATGCATGAGGTACGAGTCCGATTAGATGCAGTTGAAGAAGATCGAAGGCAAGGTTTAAACCCTAGACATGAGGATGAAAGTGATAATGAAGCAAATCATGCTGTGAATCAAATTGTAGAAACCCTGGGTGAAGAAGAAGAAGAATCAAATTAGATGAAGATGTTGAAGGCTATTTCAAAAATTGGTAAGCGACTTAGAGTTGAAATTCAAAATTACACGAGAAATTTAAACCCTAAAGAATTGATTGATTGGATCAATTAAATGGAGGAATACTTGGAATATGAAGAAATTGAAGATTCAAAAAGAGTGAGATTTGCAAAACCAAATTTGAAAGGTCATGCTTCTTTATGGTGGAAAGAAGTTCAATTGTATAGAAATAGAAGAGGAAAGGATAAAATCATTAAATGGGATAGAATGGTGACAAAACTAAAGAATCAATTTATACCTATTGATTATGGATTGGAATTGTTGAAAAGATTGTAGACTTGAGACAAAAGGAGAAATTTGTGGAGTATACTGAAGAATTCTACAAGATGATCATTAGGATTGGACATAGTGAAGCAAGCAAAGAAAAGGTGGTGAGCCACATCAATGGACTAAGATAAAATATCCAACAAGAATTGAACCTGGTAAAGATGACATCAGTTGAAGAAGCATACCAGTTTGCATTGAAGGTGGAAGAGAACTTGAACAAGAAGATTGAACAAAGACAGAGAAGTGCAAGAGGAAGATTATACCAGAGCGAAGAAAATGATGCCAATTCAAACCGCAAAGGAAGAGAAGAGAGAAATTACTATCGCATTGATAGAGGAGGTCACAATTCCTACTGTAATGATGGATATCAAAGAGATGAAGGAAGGCCCAAGAAGAGACCATTCAAAGGAACCTATTTCAAGTGTGGAGGTGAAGGAAATAGAGCATTTGAATGCCATCAAAGAAGCACCAGAAAGAAACCTGAGCATACTAGAAGAACAACACATGTAGAAGAACTTGTTGAATTCTCTAATTCAATTGGGAAACCTGAGAAAGGCGAATCATTAGTGATGAGGATAGCTTTGATGCATGAAGAAGTAACTGAGGAACCACCACAAAGAAAGAGTTTTTTTTAGAACCAGATGTAAGTTTGAAGGAAAGGTATGTAAAATTCTCATTGATAGTGGTAGTACTGATAATCTAGTTTTAGAGGAGATGGTAACCAAGTTGAATTTAAAGAGATTGAAACACCCAAACCCCCATAGGATAGCATGGATTCAGAATGATCATAAGATATTGGTGAATGATCAATGTTTGGTAAATTTTCATATAGGATCATATAAGGATGAAGTATTGTGTGATATCATGCCTATGGATGCTTGTCATTTACTATTAGGAAGACCATGGAAATATGATAGAAAAAAAAAATCATAATGGAAGAAGAAATACCTATACTGTAACTGCAAATGGTAAGAGAATCAAGTTGATACCTTTGGAGGAAGAGGAGAAAACTAAAGTTTGTAGCACTACTTGTATGGATTCAATCTTTTCTCTCAAGGTTGCATAGCAAATCAATTGCTTTGACCTCTTGTTTGTGATAGGTTTTTTGGTTGCAGGGATTTTTGGGAATTGTGGGGTTCACTATCAACTCCAACAAACAACACATTGTGATTGATCTAAAAAATAATAATCCATCTATTATTGATGTAGAGGAAGAAGAGTCTCATCCACTTGTGGTTGATGATGCAAAACTTAAGTCCTCAAGTGTGGAAACAAGGTGATGTCAAAAATATTGAGAGAGAACTAAAAAGAACCATCTATCAACTTATGTTGAACATCCATTTAAAAAAAAAAACAAGTTCCCATGCCAAAGTGAATTATGCCTTGATGACTCAATTCATGTAGATCAAAGAACCAAAGAATTCTACTAAATCTTGTGAAAAAAAAAAGAATGGCATGTAGCCATGAAATTTGAGATGGAATCTAATGAAAGGGATGACATATGGAATTTAGTTTAAGTAACCCCTTAATAGTAAAGTTGTTGGTACAAAGTGGGTGGATAAAACTAAGTACATATCTAATGGAAGGATTGACATGCATAAAGCTAGATTAATAGCCAAATTATACACTCAACAAAAAGGCATTGATTACACTAAAACTTTTGCTCATGTAACACTAATGGATACTATTAGACTAATATTGTCTTTAGCTACTCAACATGGATTGTTTACCAAATGAATGTCAAAAGTGTTTTTTTTAATGGTTATATTGATGAAGAATTTTATGTCACTCAACTTCAAGGCTTTAAAATACCTTCCAAATAACAATTTGTTTATAAATTGAAGAAAGCCTTGTATGGTGTAAATTGTTGAGAATGATAGATAGTATGTAAAAATAAGCTATGAGACCTAGAACATGTATTTACATGGAAAACTTGGTAATGTACCAGGAAAAAACCACGGGCAAAGGTCTCACAATATTTTATTATCTCAAGAATAATTCATTGTTACAAAAATCCATAAATCATCATAGAAAAGATGACCAACTATACCATAAGGCATCTTAGTTATCGAATCATTTTTGAATAAGACTTTCCAAAAATAGAAAGTGTGTCATACAATTGCATGACATACACGTCATATGGCCAAAAATAGTAAAAACTATCATGGTACTCATTGCCAATTGCTTAATCAATGCTGGATTAAAAAAAATGACTTCACATACCAACATAAAGTAGGCACCAAATGCATGGCATTTTGTAATTGACACTCACCTACAACAAAAAGGTTTTGTAAAGAGTTAGTCAAATCTCAATCTTTATATCAAGCACTTAGGTGGCAACATTTTTATCGTAGTTCTATATGCGAATGATTTCATCTATACTAAAAACAATTCATAGCTATTTGCAAAGTTTAAAACAACTATGATTTCAAAATTTGCGATGACTAATTTGGGACAAATGCACTATTTTCTCAATCTAGAAATATGATAACATAAAAATGGTATATTCATATTTCAACAAAAGTACACTTCAAATATTCTCCAAAGATTTCATATGAAGGATTGCAAACTCATGACCACACCTATTGAAGTTGGACTTAAGTTGTCCACTTCTAATCTATCCACTCTAGTGAATCCCATTTTCTATAGATACTTGATTGGTTGCTTGATCTACTTGACTACTACCCAACCAAATATCACATATGCAATGAACTTGGTCTCTACATTGATGTAAAAACCTAAGATAGATTGAAGTGCCACTAAGAGGATTCTTAGATATCTCCAAAGGGTGTTGAATTATGATCTCCATTTTCAGCATTCAAAGGAGAGTAGGTTGGTTGGATATACTAATTCAAATTAGGTAGGTTCTATAAATGATCAGAAGTCTACTTTTGGTTATTCTTTCACTTTAGGTTTTCCAATACTTTCTTGGAAGTCCAAGAACCGGCCTATAATATCCCTTTCTATTGTATAGGCTAAGTGCAAATGTGCCATTTTCACAACTTATCAAGCAATTCGATTGAGAGCATTGCTAAAGGATATGTGACAATTACATAATGATCCCACAATGTTTATTGTGATAATCAAAATACTATTCAAATGAGTTGAAATTCAACACCATTACATCAAAGGGTTGGTTCAACAAAAATTGATTGAGCTTTTATACTGTCTTATAGAGGGATTAAATTGTTGATATCTTCATGAAGCTCCTTGCTTGTTATCACTTTCAAACACTTTGAAATTTGCTTCATGTTCTTCCAATGTTCATTAAGGGGAGAAATGACAAAATAATGAACCTTTTTATTTGTTTTCTTGTTTACTAATGTTCATTATTGGAAAGAATGTAAGAATAATGGATATTGTTTAATTAACAAGGAATTAGTTGTTAATAAATAATTAGATAGAAGTCAGTTTTGTTTCAGTTTTATATTTCTTCTTTATAAATGTACAATTCCTTCCTCAAAATTACTAACGGAGATAGTGGAAGGACATCCACAAAATTTGCATTGCATTGTTAGTGATAGATGATCTGCAGATCATCGCTGCTTTTTTGGCTGCTCTATAAAAAATCTGTCATTTCTAAGACAACATTATTGGAGTTATTCCCATCCATATAAATTATAACCAACCTCAAGACCTTTGAAGTCTGGACTACAGATTTTCCTGTGTAGACAATGACTGCATGTCAAGAATTGCACTACCTATAACCATATTTTTTTCCTAACTCTGTTTTATGGGTCAACTTGATCAAGTTAAACTTTGTTAAACTCAACAAGATTTCCCAAACTAGTCAAGTTTTTGTTGATCTTTTTATCAGGTGAAATTTTTTATATTTTATGGAGTTCTAAATCTACTGAGCTATTGCAAGTTTTCATGAAGTCAACTCTTACTATTTGGCTGCACAACTGATTCCTGAGTTTAGTTGTATTTTTGCGACACAATGAAATCCTCTCTAAATCACATGAATTTACAAACTTGCTAGCTCAGCATAAAAAACATGAGTCTTGCTATTGTGAAAATTCTATTGCAGTTACTAATTATTAATCTCCTAACTATAATGATTATTTGACTACCAAAAATTAATTCACAGCAAATATTGAAAAATAACACAACTACAACTTCACAAATAAAAACCACAAGAATAGAGAAGAAAACATTCAAAATAATAAACACAATATTTTTGGACAAATTGTCCTTGGAAAAACCCCAGAGGGAAAACCAGTACAGCAGATGAGGAATTTTATTAATCTTCAGCAAATCAAGAGATGCATAAACTGTTTGCCTCTCACTGACAAAGCTCCAACAATATTCTTCTCCAAAAATTTTCCCCTCAATTTCTCCTGCTGAAATTCCACTGCTGCTGCCTCCAACGCTATCACTGTACTCTTGCTATCACTGCAAGACTATTTGTTATCACTGAAAATTTATTTGCTATCACTGCAAGACTATTTACTATCACTGCAAATTTATTTGCTATCACTGCAAGACTATTTGTTATCACTGCAAATATTTCTCAAGTGTGTGTGTTATCCAAATGCCCATTGACCCCCTTTTAAACTATTCTCATTGAAAAACCAATGGACATGATTTAATCTTAATCAATGGCTAAGATTAATTAGACTCTAACAAACCCTAACTAATTGATTTCTAAAAGTCTCTAAAAGAATCAATTAATTAATTAATTAATTAATTCCAACTAACTCCTTTCTAGAAGTTTCCAGAAAATCAATTAATTAAATAATTATTTGGACCTAACTCTTATCTAGAAGTCTCAAGAATTCTTGAGAACGGAGAAAACATCTGTCCGAGCTACAATAAATTAACAGCTATGTCCATTGAAATTGTAAGTTTCCTCGAAAACAATGAGTGAGAATATGTTACTGTGAAGGATATTCCAATACACAACACTCCATGCATCTGCAAATTTGTTTCCTTATTTCTTCAAATATCTGTGGGGATGAAAAACCTAACTTGATCACTTCTATATCTGTGTTAATGATGTTTTGGAAATCTGCGATTTGTAGCGTATGACCACCATCAAACTAATTCTCCATAGTCAAAAATGTCACGACACAAATACTTAAAACAAATGCTAATGGCTGGCCACATTGGAATTTGCAAAGGACAATCACAAGATGGTCCCATCTATCTGTCATACAAATAATTTCAAAAACAATAATGGATTGTTTATTGCTGTAATGATTTCTAGAATTCGATTGCGTGTGAATTTTTTGCATCCAGAGAAAAAAATCACACGCAATCGAATCCAGAAATCAATGCAGCAATAAACAATATGGATTGTGGAAACTTGATATCATTAAATAATGGATTGGCAAAGATAATCATCTGCTGAGAAGGATTATCTGCATACTGTTTTCCATTTATATATCTAGCTGAGACATCTTTCAAAGCAGAATAGAGGAATATGCACACGTGAGGAAAAATAATTATGTACCAATTTATATAAATTTGTAAGCATACATAATTTAATTTGAGAAAATTGATCAAAGTTGGCCATCCTATTTTTAAAAATTCCTGTAATTTAAAAATTTATTTTTTTATACTTTTGTCAAAAATTAAATAAATGGCAAATGATAGTCCATAGAGAATTCCCTGATTATTACTTCCAGTACTCATTTTTCTATGTTGAAATTGGCAGTGTCAACAGAACACTACCTCTAATGATATGTAATGGTGATCCTTTAGTTGAAAGTTTCATTTGGCAAGTACAACCTTATTTGGAAACGCATTCCAAATGTAAACAATGAACACTTTGAAGGCTCTTATTTACAGAGATAAGTGCTTCTTGGCACGCTTTCCCTGGTTCTTGAAGCAACATACAGACTCCACTAAAAATGCTTCTTGAGAAATTGTTTCTGCCACCTAACTTTAGCACTTCTTTGGAACCCGCTTCCATTCCTGCCTCCAACAATTCTCATGTGTGTTCCTTCCCTGTACCATTAATATGTTGTCAATTGAAAGAAAGATTTCATAAAAATGCTAAATGTGTGTTAAAGAAAATCCAATTGCCTGCTTAATTAATTGTAAAATATAACATTTTTCATCTATTGCATGGGGAGCTTCATTTTTGTTATTAAATTAACCATGTTTTGTTACTTTAAGAAAACATTGTCCATGCCATAGAAAGAGGTGAGGTTGTCACAAGTGCCCCTCTTTGTTCCAAAGTGAAGTTATAACTCTTGAACTTCATAAATGCCACAAAATGTAAAGCAGCTTCTAGAGGAGGTCTTGAACTTACTCAGCATAAGAAGATAGCTTTGTAACTGATTGGAGAACAGTAGCAGCAACCTGATTTTGATAACTTCTAAAAGTTTCCTATATGTAGGGCAGCTCTTGAGAAAAATTAGCAAGAAAAATATATCCCATATAGCTATCAGCACAGGTTAAACAAAGCTACAATTAAAGTAGGCAAAAATGATTTTAATAACATGTCTCGGTAATTCAAAGAAAGCCAACATGCCAAAGGTAATAAATTGTATGCTGCTTATACAACAGCATGTTTACCTTTCCCTAAATTGACCAAAATGAAGAGAAACCTGACAGAACCTGCAACAAATTTCTACAGAAGAAGCCTAGATCTAAGCCGTCATAAGCAGTAAATGACTAGTGGATTTAACCTACCACTTGAATAAGCTTTATTCTTAGCAGAGCTTTGTGTTCTACTGACAAATAGATTCATTTAGTCATTAACTTTTTTGGCCTGGAGGGTCAAAACGCTAGATGTAAAAGGTGGCTGTGTCCATAAAAAATAGTTTGTAACTCTCATATATCAGTGTCAGAAAACAAAGGTACAAAAAATATTTTTGTGTCATCCCTTTCTCACTTCATTCAGAATCCTAATTCCTTAAACTATTTAAACATCGTCAAGAAAATGTAAATTAAACTGAAAACAGAAACACAAAAATCAACTTACTGTTTGACTGAGATGACAGTGCAATTTCAAGCCAGTAATGGTCCTCCCATTCATCATGATATGTTTGTGGGCGCTTAACTTTGTTTCTTGAAGTTGATTCATACATCTCTTTCCTCCAAGTGTCCAGATGAGTACATCCACATTGATCAGCAAGCCAGTCACAATATGCAAACTGCCAGTTGGAGCTCAGATTAGATACGGGTCCAGAAAGCTTCTAAAATATTGATATAAACAATTATAAGCAACGGAAAAGTTAAAAAAGAGGAAATCCTATCGACCACCTAGTTAGCATTGAGAATTGTCTGAATCTGATTGTAAGGTTAAAAAGAATTCAGTTGTCAGTGAATCCAACAGACAAGGAAATTGTCTTCAGCTTTTCAGAGAAGCACAAACTGTCATTAAATTCCTAAGCAACATAGAAATTTCAGGAAAAGGCAATGGCAAAATTTGAATCATATGCCTCAAAAGCATAAAACCTTCATGCCATCTCAGGATTTGAAAATATTCCAACTTCCATGGTGCATGAAATACATGATTTTCTTCTAAGGCCAACAACTGCTACTTCATGATGGAGGCCCACTTGGAAGGGTGGAACATCAGCTGGAATGTTTAAAGCATGAACTTTCAAATACCTTAGTGGCTCATGCATACCACTCACCATGGAACAAACTACACCTTAATGGGATATTTAAAACTTGAATGATAAGCTGTTTTTACTTGGATATTAAAAGTTTTCTATTTTCAACATTATCAGTAGCTTAAAACTTCAAACATCTATCTGGTAGCAGAATTGGGGACTCCACACCTAGGAATGTTTTGTTATTTTGTTCTGGGTACTTGCACTGTCAGTGTAATTAATAAAAAGTGAACAGAAATAGAAACCATGGTTATTAAAATCATTTGGGTCACTTGTCTTGGCTTGAACAGAAGAAAATCCAATAATGGATGTAATATTTTGCTTGTCTGCCTCCGAGTAATACAAATTATATGTTTTCCTACAAAATGAAAGGCAGGTAACTATTCAAATTCAAAGCATAGATAGGATAAGTTATCAACTTATTTCACAGATTTGGCAGCTTTATTATTGATTTTATGTTGCAAGTATGTGCAGTTGGTGTTGTCATTGATGTCAACAAGCTTGTGTTGTCATTGGTGTCAACTATATGAAGAGTTTGTTGCAAAGGTGTGAGCAGTTGGTATTGAGTTGTCGTCGTCTCTGATGATGCTTTGATTAGTTTCATTTTGTTGTCATTAGTAAGTTACTGATGTCAACCTCTAGTGTTGCTTTGATAAGCTTCTGCCTATGGATGTATGGTTGAGTTGTTATGTTGCAATTGGCTTGGTGATGATGAGGAAATGCTGAAGATGTTGAGGATGTGTCTTTGGTGCTTGGTTTCCAAGTGCTTTTGAGAAAATTTGAATAAAAAGAGGAAACAGTGTGTTGTAGTGGTGTTCTGTGTTGCAAAATAGCATTTTGGTTTGGCTCCACATTTCTTCTATGTTGAAGATCTACTTTTGCAGTTTGGATATGTTGATCAAAGGTGTTCAGAGGTGTTGCATTCAGAATTTGGTGTGCTAGATCATTGTGAAGAGGAAGGTGTGTTCACCAATGTGTGAACTGTGTATTGCAAAAGTGTCTAGGAGAAATGTTCTTGCTCCACATTTCTTCATAGAGTGGTTTTAGGTCTTGCGGATCTAAAAGTATGTTGATAGTGTTTGTATTTCTTCAATTGAAGTTCTTTGAGGTTTAGTGCTTTAGATGTCGGTTTCTTGTATTGCAGTGTATGACAGAATTATTGAGTGTATTGGGTGTGTACATTCTTCAAGTGAAAGTTGTTGCAAAGGAATTTGTTGGACTTTAGGGTGTTTGTGGAATATTCTAAATAGTGTTCAAGCGTGGTGTGTTGTTCGCGAGTCATCTTTGGATTTGAGGAAGTGTGTACTTAAATGTTTGATGTTGTTAACACGGGTTCAACTGACATTGGGTGTTTACACTAATTGCAAAGCTGCTTCGGTGTTTATGGAAGCGTGGCGTGGCATGTATGCGTGGATTTAGGTCCTAGCTAAGGTGTGTTGTGGTCCGCCTTCATTCTTTTCCACCGCAGGAATGTTTTGATGCCGACCTTATTTGAATTTGCACGGTTGAGGTGCATAGCCAACTTTGGAGAATGTTTTCAAGGTTGAAGATGGTATAAATAAGTGTTGAGTTGTTGAGAGATGCGAAGATAGATGTGTGAGATGCGAATGATGCGAATTGCGGAGTTGTGAGGTGTGAATTTGTGAAATGCAATGCGACCTTTCATGTGTTAGATTACTAGATGAAGTGAGCAGAAGGTGTCTACAATTATTTAGTAAGACTACAAAGGTATTGGTGATGTTGTGGTGGATTTTTTTGTTGCATCGAGATGAATTTTTCACTGTAACACTCTTCTCTATCTTCTTTTCTATTCTAGCGGTGAGCCTTTTGTATTCGGTGTTGATAAAACTTTATATTGTGAGCTAATCCTCACCGTGGTTTTTCCCATCTTGGGTTTTCCACGTAAATCTGGTGTTTCATTGTGCATGGTGTTGATTTGGTTTTGTGTATGTTATCTGCATAAATTATTCTAACAGATTAAGGGTCAATTGAATTAATGTGGATGTGAATGTGAGGGTTTTGAAGTTTAAGGTACAACTGATTCACCCCCCTCCCCCTCCTCGCCCCTCTCAATTGTCTTGTGCATTCAAAATTTTACTCATGATATTTAAGATATATGATGGAATGAAGAATGTTTTGTAAATGTGGATATTATATAAATGCACGCGAATATGATAAAAATGGCTTGCAAGATGAAAAAATAAAAATGAGAGTTAATGATTGTGGAGCCTCAACAAAAAATTGAAAGAAACATTAGAGCATAGACCCTCAAATCAACAAGGACAAGGAACATGTTCCAGTATGGAATGAAGCAGCACACATTAAATCACAATTCATGGTTAAGTTACTAAGGAATGGGTGTGAATTCAAGCACAAAATTCCATTTGAAAACCACCCTCAATATAATGACATAACAAAATGTGGTTCTAAAAATTCTAACAATACAAAAAAAATAAAAAAAATGCAAAATTGTTGGTTACAAATATCACAGAAATACTAGAATATAGAAGCCCAATATTTTACTGAAGTTGGTTGGTAAACTACATTAGAGCAACAGATGTATGGCATGACTAAATAGGATCCTTAGAAAAGTAATATTTCAATATAGAAAGGAACATAGTGAAATTGGGAGACTTTCGGAGCAACAAAAATCAGCTGCTTTAAAATAGCTATATCTATCAAAATCATCACAACAGACAAGGATGATGAAAGATAATGAATAGCGCTAAACAATTATTGCAAATCAGTAAATTCTGTCATGCGAAGATCAATATGTATTAATTTGTGAATGCAAAACTTATTAGGTTCAGGATTCAGTAACAACAACACAAGCAGACAAATACACCCTCTTGCTTAACTGAGGATATTTCTATCAAGTTCTCACTGCTCTTTCCATTCTTAGACATTCATTACAAAATATCTTTAGCCCACATACTTGACAAAAGAGCAGCCAGTGAAATTGAAACATATTTATTCTGAAAGAAGAAAAGGTTCTCTCAGATGAAAGATAATGAATAGCTCTGAGCAACTATCGCAAATCAAACAATAAGAAAGCTTTCATGCCAAGATCAATCTACATTCAACTGTGAATGCAAAACTTATTAGGTTCAGGATTCAATAAAAACAATACGTGCCTACGCATGGCCTCTTGCTTACCTGAGGATATTTCAATCAAGTTCTCACTACTTTTTCCCTTCTTAGACATTCATTATAAAATATCTTTACCTCACATACATGACAAAAGAGCACCCAATGAATTTGAAACATATTCTCTTGGATAAAAGAGCATAGTAAAAACAGGAAACATATGACTGACCTGATTATTACCAATGTTATGGGTATAATGTTTAGGTCGGCCAGCAGCCTCATTTTGAGTATAGAAATCTTTGACAGCTTCCATCATATGATTTTCTGATGGAATTATTGCCTTTCCTGACAATGTACATGCTACCCACTTTGACTGTAACTCACATAGTGGAAAAGGAACAACCTGCAAACAAAACAAAAAAAAGCTTCCATTGGGTTAAGATAAATATGGCGTGTTTAAAGAAAAAATTATTCCAATACATTCTTATCAATCAATTGCAGCTCACAGTTTTGAGTGATATATTCTACAAACCTTCCATGGTAAGCCAATAAATGAAAGAGAAGGAGCTAGCAGGGGCGGGAAAACATGCTCATACAATGACCCCACACAGTTGTCATTGACAGTAACAACACCCTTTGTATCCAAAAAGGGGAAATGATATGAATATCTATAAACAGAAAAAAATATCACAAACATGTCCAATGCATATCATAAAAAATAAAGTGAACTATTGCTGGTTTATGTAAAGTAGATCTTATAGCATCATTGCGAAGAAATGGTAAAAGCAATTACATAAGGGTAGGAAGATAGATTGGAATGTCCTACCCAGTACAGTGGATAATAGAATCAGCAACAATGGAGGCACCATCTTGGAAACTCACAGTGCCATCTTCACATAAAGATTCTATCTGTGTCAAAGAAGTGATGCATAAGGATTTCATAATCTTTTTCAATTTATATCATGATTCTAAAGCAATTGAAACTAAACCCATTAAATGAAGATCAAAGCAATACACCAATTTCAGAAATATTCTCATGTATAAAGAACATTCCAAATGATAATTATTGAGAGTTGCTTACCAAAGGGTGCAAAATGATTTTGCCAGGGCCATCTGCAGGTTTTGTCATATTTACTGGAGATTTCATTGATCTTGCTGATATATGAACTTCTTTGGCCACTCCCGCTAACTCTTTAGCAATATCTTCCCCACTTGCTGAGTTCCCAATTATAACCACAACCTGATATGCAAAGTTGAGTACTAGACTTGAGAGGAAGCAAAAGAAACTGTTATCTTCTGTTGCAAGCCTTTGAAATTAAAAGATATTTTGCATATTCTCGGGAAGCTGATCAAGTCTGACATGCTAGTTTATACACACGATAATAAGGATAATCTTTTCCAATAAAATGATAATACATGTAGGAAAGGATAGAAATAATATGATGACAGACTAATTTTGTTGAAGACAACAACATGAATCTTGGGAATTTTCTCACAACAATTGAGTCCACAAACTGAGAATGCATGAAAAGTAGTTGTATAAAGTATTCCCATAAAGAGTGACACCCATGCTAACAAAAGAGTTTCTGAAGATCTCTACATACCATTTGAGCGAAAAACATGCAAGGAGGTAGCTTTTGATCAATCCATTTCAATTACTTCCCTTAGTATCCAAAAATAGTTCGGCTGGCAATAAGCAAAAATGGACACTGCACCAAACGTCTCTTAATCACATTAAAGTGATCTTAACAAGTACTTAGGACATTGTTTAGGTTTGAAAAGAAATAACAGAATTTTGAACAGCGTTAAGTCAGTTGCTCCAGAGCATAGTAATGAAGTAATAAGAACATCCACATGATCTCCAATGTACATAAAACATTCTAAAGAAGCACAAAAGTACACAGAAAATTACTATGTAGACTTTTTTTTTAAATATAAATAATCACATAAGCATTATGAATTGAGACTCTAGACATTAGATAAGGAAGAAAAGGACTGCATAAGAAGGGAAATCAACAAGGAAAACAGAAAACTGATGTAAGATATTCATTAGAACTTTGGTAAAGTTCAAACTGTGGTAAAATGTTGTGGTTTATCTCCTTGTAGACAATGCTTTGAGTTACAGCCTTTGAGTACTAGAGGCTAGTCTTGAAACTGCAATTACTGGTTGTATAGAGCATATCAAAAAAATGAATTTGTAGGGGGTTTCTACAGCAAGCTATTTTTAAAAATTTCATTCTGTATCTTTGCTATTTAAACTTTCATGCTTGCTAAAATCCTCCTAAACTACCGAATCAGTTTTTACTTTCACAAAATTGTATAATCTTCATATGGCACAGAAGTAAATTGTCAGTGAGGTTCATCTTCAAGTACCTCATCTTGAAATGGATCAGGAACACGGTAATTATGACTGTGCATTTGCTTTCCTGGCCATCTATCAATACCTGTACAGTGTATTAAATAATAGTCATTGACTGAACTTCTAAAGCATATAGACCAGCAACCTCAATATAAGCTGCATAAATGAAAGTGTAAAGTACTTATTAAATTGGTCTGCAACCTAACAATCACATCTTTTTAAAACTTAATTAAAACTAAGGAGACAAATTATTACCATTGGAGAATATTTTTTAGGTTCCAAATTTGCTTTTGCATTAATTTTGCCATTCAATTTCACATTAGAATATAATACAGTAGAATTGGAGAATTTGACATCTGTATGAAGGTTTTTTTATACCCTTGTACTTTATTTCGTAGGATTAAAAAGGCACAAGGCCTTATTCTGCTGGAATGTGATCTCTAAATAATAAAATATATTTCTTTAGAATATCATGTTTTTTTTAGCATAGGAGTCTGACAATAGATTCTGATTAAGCTTGCAAGTATTCCTCATTAGCCGCACTCGCATTTCTTTCCCTTTAGTTTTCCAAAGTTGAACTCAGCTGCACTAGAACACCTCTTGGAAAACATTCATCTCTTGCAGCTGCACATTTACAACCTCAAAACAGAACCAATGAAACTGAACATAAATGATGGATATGGTCATAGAGCATAATCAGACAGAATATTTTAGTAGAATACATGTTGCTATGGCTTTTCTTGAACTTCTTTTAATAACTAGCAAGGCCTCACCTGAAGGACTTTGGACTTGTTACACTTGTAATTTGAATCATCAACAACATAGTATAAACTATAAAGCTTCTGATGGTACCAATCCCGCACGAAGTGGAATTCTAGGCATAACTGTTTTCCTAAATCATAATGTTTGTTAGGTTGAAAGTGGATCAGTTATTCAAATGATTCCTTTCTTAAAGATAAGAACCCTAGGTAACCATTTCTATGCACTAATTTCCTTAAGTACAATTATTCATCATGTATAACAAGACTCATCAACTTCAGTGAGTGCACAAACACCAATTAAGCAATTGTAAAAGTTTGAATCTACTTCCAAACTACTTTAATAGAGAGGATGCATTCCTTGTTTGAATCTACTTCACAAACTACAGCATATACTATCATGTCTTCGGTACTAAATCCCTTATGTTGGGCCTGTGGCCTGGTCAAATCAATCTCAAGTTATTGATTAGTAACTTTTTCACGTAATTTCTATCACATTCAATCCTGAAAATGGCAAAGTAACAAACCAGTCGGAAATGGTAGGGATAAACAAGGGCCAACAAATTGATGCTAGAAAACAAACATTACCTCACAACCTGAAGGTCCAGTCTCGAATGCTCTTAAATGGTGCATAAGTAAATGCTTACCAAAATAGCTGTTAGGCATACAAAAAACAGATAAATCGGTTAACTGCCGAATCTTGACTCTATGAAGGGCTTTACTTGAACGCCTAGTGGGCCTTTCAACAGTCATCATCTTTTCTCATCAATCTGTCTTTTTATATAGGTTTAATGTCTACTAGTGCTATAACAAATCTTCTTACCTTTCTTGGTATATGATGTCCTGGTTTTCTAGACTGTAACAATAGATAATCTACACTGTTTTGAAAATGAGAAACCTTGGAAAATATCTCAAAAATCTAATGTCACTAGTCAGTTTTTCTGAGTAATTCCATTATTCATATGAGAGATTGTTAAGTATAAGAAGACCCACATCAGAGACTGTGTCCCAAAATACACAAGAAGGAATATGCCAACAAATCTGTAATTAAGGCATGACAAAACAATTACCACAAACCAAAGGGATCCACAAAGTACACATTATGGGGAGTTCTATTTTCCCTGCATGGATGGTTGTGTGAAACCTTTGAGAGAGTGAAATTGGAAAAAAGTGAGTCTTCACCTTAAAATTTGGAGCTGAGTTGGATCAGTGACTTTGAAAGGCAGCAATGGAGAGATGCAAATTTCCATCACCCACTCAGATAGGGCAAATTGTGCATAGTCACTTTTTTTATTTTTCTGAAAAGTTCCTACTGGTAATTTCAATGCAAAATAACAAAAAGTTGTAGCAAAGCGATGAATCTATACATGGTGATTTGTTTTTCCTGAAAAGGTTTCAAGGGTAATTTTAATGCAAAATCATGAAAACCTAGATCAGAGAGATGAATTCCATCTTGCACAGAGCCATTTAACTGCAAGTTACTACCAAAATTTCTCAGCAGTAGTGTGGCTCCATGGGCCTATTGCCTTAGTACCAGATGACATCTTTAACACAACAACATATGGACTTGCCTCCTGGTGTATATTTCTACACTGACAGTTTTTATTGCAATGAGTGTCAAATTGACCACTCAAACTCATGAAAGATGGGGTCTTGTGAATCACTAATCATGAAACCCAGGTCATTAAGGGAATGGATTTGGTATCATATACTTTAAGCAGTTAATTCCAAACAAAATATCTAATAGCCCAAAAATTTGCATAGCGTGTCAGATCACACTCCATGATCATCCAAATGAAAAAAAAACTAATGTTATGAGGAACTGCAAGATTAGCTGAACAAGTAAAGCCATCAATGTCAAGGAGAGATGAGCAGGCTAACAAGGAAATCAATATATTAAATTAAATTATTCAACTTTTTCTTATTCTTGTAACTTTTAATTTTTGAATTTAATTTTCAATTTTAATTTTTAATTTTGCTTTAATTTAATTTATCATTTCCGCGCATCCCTAGCTCATCTCCCCTGCGCATTGATGGCACTACTATTTGAGTTAATCTTGCAATTCCACATAACATATGTTTTTATCACCTATGTTCGTGAAAAAATTGGCATAAACTTTTTTAGAAAAGCTTTCTAGCCTAATCTCATGGCCTGTGAAAATATTATGTCTATTAATGGCGTTGAACTGAGAAATTTCTACATATAAAAATAACAGTTTATCTGGTTTATTCCCAACTAGAAAACTTGCTAGCCAGTGGAAGTTTCATCCATATTTACAGTACCTGAAATTTCTGCAATTCTAGGTTGAGTATAATGTCCATTGCACACTACTACAGCATCATAAATTTCTTCCCTAAAGTCTGTCCTGTCTGCACGAGACCTCACAATCCATTGACCATTGTTACCCATACCCACATACTCCACCTTTGTTCTAAATCTAATGAACCTCAGCAAATCAAATTCAGCGGCAAAATCTTCCAAATACAGTGCAACTTCCCTGTGTCCAGGGAACCTCCTGCAATCCCTCCCTTCCACCACCTTAAATGGGTAGTCGAGAAATCCCATCAGTTCTCGTGGCAGATTTGTACGGAGGGACAAGTACATGCTGCTGTGTACCACTTTACGGTTGGGATCGAGGCCCATGGGATCAGATTCCACATGTGGGTCATACACCCAGGTGCCACCCACATTATCAGATTGTTCAAAAACAACAATTTGAAGGTTTTCTCTGTCTAATTCTCTGGCAGCTACAAGCCCGGCTGCTCCTGCCCCAATTACAGCAACTTTGCAGGTCTTGGGAATTTCTTTCATGGTGTTGTAGTGCGTGGTTTGGGCAGCTTCGGGTATGTCGGTGAAGCATATTGTTGTGGGATAATTGTTATTGTGTTTATACTTGATTGGAGAGATGGACACGGCAATAATAGCTGAACGAAGGGTGACGTTTCTGAATACTAGAGACATTGGCTCCATCGAGATGATACCTTAGCTTGCAGATTTAATTAATGAGTTCTTTTTAATTTAAAAGCATGAGTGTAGCAAATCATTATTCTTCTAAACAGGTAGGATTTTGATTCAACTGTAGGCCAGTCATTCTTCTGGATTTTAAATCCATTCATTCATAGTTTCTTTCTAAATCTTTCCGAGTGTGTAATGGTGTATTTTTAGAGTTTGAAAACTTCAATTTTTTTCTTTTAAAGAAACTTTGGTTTTTAAGGTTTCGGTTCGTCATCAAATAATGGAAGCTTTTGTCAAGGTATTACATAAAATCTTCAGGTCTCTTTTCTAGAAAGCTTGACAATAAGTATTTCATTTTGTGAAGTAGAATGTTCTTTCATTTCAATATGGTTTCAATTTTGCTTTAGCATTAATTTGGTAGAATAAGTTTATCAATTATCATAATCAATTATTGATCATTACCTTTTCTAAAACATGTTTACTATTTGTTCAAGAAAGGAATTCAACAATTTAAAAATATTTGAGATTTCAATACTTTTGATTGAGCTTCATGAGAAATTATCAAAGAAAATTATGAGTTGAACAATAGATATAAACAATTTATAATATTTGTGCAATCTTTATATCAATAGAACTTTCTATGAAGTGTACTTTTATGGAATGCAATTTTTTTATAAGATTAGAGAGGGTTGTCTTTTAGTCACTTTATTTATCTTCATTTAAAGGAAGTTTATGTTCAAATTCTTCTTCATTTACCTCTTACTCCCCATCTCAATCATAAATGAAAGTACAAATCTAGTGTTAAACTTTGAACCAAAATGAGTGTTCAAATTTGGCAATCAAAAGCAGATTTTGAAACACAAGTTTTGGCTTGAAAATTTTTACATTGCGAGCTACCTGTTGGGTATAGATTGAAATGTATCATTGTTCAACCAATAAGATGTATTTTTTGCCTAAGTATGGAAAACATAAAACATATATTTTGGGACTACTCTTTTGCCAAGAAACAATAGATTGTTGTCTTTAGAAACTTTCCTACTATTTTGTGTAATGAGCTGAATT
The DNA here is from genome assembly GCA_007115665.2 of Sequoiadendron giganteum. NCBI lineage: Eukaryota > Viridiplantae > Streptophyta > Pinopsida > Cupressales > Cupressaceae > Sequoiadendron > Sequoiadendron giganteum. The sequence goes on along the minus strand of CM021100.1, from coordinate 65,243,018 downwards.
GGAAACAAGTTGTTTTGGGTTTCAAATTGCATAATAATGTGATTGTTGATTCCATTAGACAAGTTATTCTAAAGCATATTTGGAAAACTAGATGTACTACTATGTTCTCAAACAATTGTTATCATGCAATCGTAATTCTTAGGCTTTACTCTAATATCTTTCTTGAAATTGTTTTTTTTTTTTTTTTCACACAGCTAAGGTCTTATCAAAGAAGAATGCTAAAGCCACAAATCAACTCCAACAAATCGAAGAGCAAGTGATGCAAGTTCAAAATTATAATAAGTTTGGTTTAAGTCAAAGAGTGATTCAATAGATGAAGTGATTTTTTTCAACCTTCTAGTGGTTGGTTTGTTACTTATGGATAGGCTAGTTTTTTTTTTTTTTTAGGTGGCTACTTTTATTCATTGTAAATTGTTTTGTTCAATATAAAAAAAATAAAGCAAATAAGGTAAAAGATTTTATGTAGTACATAGAATGACATTATTTAATTTAAATGATAAGGTATGGGTGCTAATTGAATTTCAGAACCTAGCTACATCAAAACATTGTTGACATATCTTTCACTTGGGTCTAAGTGATGACTACAAAAAGATATAAGTAACAACATCTTTTTATATAATAATTTACTTTCATATAATGAAATTGTTTCTCCATAATTGATTTATTCTCTTATAATTATACTCAATATTGTAAGATGTCCATTGTTCTACCCATTGATTTTTACCATGTTTAAACCCACATGTGAACAAATATAGCGATTGATTTTTTCTTTTATAATCCAATAACAATTTGCACATGTGAAATAACCTCATTCCAAACTTTCCCATTGCAATTGCATCAAAACATTACAAAAATCTATATAATGATTCCATATTACATAATTTCATGAAAACATTACAATTTCTATAGAGATGGATACATGAATGCATAGCTTCTAAGAGCTTACCGAAATAAAGATACAAATGGTCCAGATGTCCCCGCATTGGTGCATACATTCTAGATGTCCCCGTCGATGGTCCATACATTCTAGTTGCCCCAATACTGGCGTGTACATCCCAAATCTTGGTTGCCAACTATATGAGGAGAAGCATCACTCAAGCACTTTTCTTCCAACCATGGACATATTGCAGTCCCCCACACATCTACCAAATTGGTAAGATGGCCCTACCCTTTGACGAAGAGATTAGTTTGGTAACCCCATAATTTCCTTAGCCTTTTTTGAGTGTTGTGATGTGTCCTACATATCTAGAACTTACCATAATGTCTAATTCTACATATATAATATTCTTAGCCTAGTATGTACTTGGATCTCAATGAACTAACAGTGTAGACAGTGGCTACCTACACTACTTTGGCCAAAGATTCATCACCCAGTACTTCGAGTGAGGGTCATCTATCTCACCACAATAATTGTTTGCTTTGGTTTTGACCATTCATATTCTATTCATAGGTTATTACCTTTCCCATGGATTATCCTAATCCCAAGAATAACCTTCCCATTATTCATATTTAATTGGCATTGCTACTAAGTATCTTAAAATACATAGGTTATCCCCTTTCCCATGGATTATCCTAACCCCAGGAATAAACGAGTTATCCATATGGATAAACATAATGTCACAACATTAAATGAATCTACTTCAAAAGTACAATCTTAACAATAAAAGTCTTCATTCAAGAGTGTAATCTCAACAATAAATGGCTCCCATCAAAAGTATAATCTCATCAATAAATGACCTTGAATCAAAAGTATAATCTTCAACAATAAATAACTTTAACCAAGATATAATCAACAATCAAATTATCAATCGGATCATCTAGGTAAATCCCAACCTATTTGCTTCAATCAATAATCAAGTAAACAACCTAATCAAATAGGTTATTCTCTACCTTAGGTTTCAATTAGAAGTGATGTAATGATCAAGTGATCATAAACAAATCATAAACCTCTTTCAATATACCACAAATAATCACATGTTTACTCTGTTCATTATAGTTGTATATAACCTGGAGGATATTATTTTGAGAAGATTTTTGTTCTTCTGCACCTTTAATTCTTCTTCTCAATATGGCTTTGGGTTGCTAGAGCATAAGTCCTCTTTAGGAATTTCATGAATAGGAATAGACCCTAAATCAAAACAAGAAGATAACATAACCAGAAAATACATTTCTTAACCCTACTGTTGAATATTAATATAGCCATCGTGTACACACCCTAACCCTAGGGATAAGGCTCTCTCCCTACTTTCAAGGAGATACGAGAAATCAATTAAGTATAACCTATCAATATGGTTCCCACAACATTGCAGCCTAACAATGATGATATATCTATCATACCACCATTCTCGTTGTATTGCTAACCTCATTACCCACAAGGGTTTACCTATCATAATAAGCTTAAAAATACAAGTTACCTCAAGACATCGATGTAAACCACATTTCACATTTCATTATTAACTACGTATAGTCTAAATAGAAACACCATCATCTAAATTCCCATATAGGGTATATAAAAGCATTAACCCAATAGATAGCTTCCACCAAAGCAAGAAACAACCAAGAACATGAAAGCATAAAAAATAATCACAACATACTTGAAACCATTTCTTTCCAACATAGTAATCGAAACTATTTAACATTTCCAACATAAAAGACAAATGTCTAGAAACTAGCATGCTTGTATAAAAGCTCCAATTGATTAATCTCCCTTCCTAGCTCAATTCCTCAAGCCCGCTTGCTAATTCCTCTAAGATCAACTTAATTCCCACTTCTAACCTTTCACCAATTCTCTCAATAATCACAAATCTAAAATAGCAAAGCAACTCTCTAACTTTCAAACTCTCAACTCACTAGCACAAAAATTGCAACGAAATAACAAAAAAATAATCAGAATGAGAAGTGTAGCAAATGGAAGAATGATCACCTCTATATATACTAAAATGTGAGCAACCAAAGGCTACAAAAAAGATAGTACTTCTTGTTGGTAGATGGTCAGTGCTCCCCTCAAGATTTGTGGCATGGACTAACTGCCTCATGTGGATCCGTTAACTCTGGAAGTTGTATCGGGCATTAACATGTCAATTTTTTGGTGCAACAATAATTGTGGGGCCAACAATTGGTATCAAAGTCAAAGGTTATGGGTTTGAATCCCCTTAGGTAACACCGAGGGGGAGATTGTTGGCAGATGGTCAACGCTCCCCTTAAGATTCATGACATGGACTAACCTCCTCCCGTGGATCTGTTAACTCTGGCAGTAGTATCAGGCATTAACAGGTCAATATTTTGGTGCAACAACAATTATGGGGCCAAGACTTTTGCCACCTTTATATCCTCATGCAACAACTCATCAAACTAACTTACAGGTTTGCAACACATAATAGTTCTCACCTTTCAAATGGTTAAGTTGACTTGTTTAAGGGACAACAAGACTCTTTTACTGAGTCAAATGAACATCAAGCTTCTAGGCAAGTTTCCTACATGGTTTGCAAATCGAATTGCTTATATACACATTTTATTATATTTTTATATATGTTTACTCGATGCATATATATAAATCATAATTACTTATTTCACCATAAGTATGAACACAAATATACTCATTAATAAATATATACACAAAAGGTTTATTGGTAAATATATAGACATAAACATATGTTAAAATAATCATACATATATTAATATATTAATATATATGTATATATGTTTACATTAACGTAACATTATACATACACATTAATCTATATAATTTAAATACATTATTTTAACATCCATACTTATACTTGTGCCCTTCGGCTCTCACTCTGCAAATTTCTCGCTCTGGTTGATTTTGAATCTTTTCGTCCCTGTTCTATTTTGACTGCCTCTTGGGCTGGTTGGGAGGGGAGCCCAAGAAGGTTCCCCATTCCAAGGTTGTTGTCTCTTTGTCTGGCATTGTGTCTGTTGTGGCAGAGGTCAGTGTTGTTGTTCCCCATGTGATTTCTCCTCCTCATACCTCTATCCTTTCCCCAACAGGAAGGACTGGAGGTATTTCTGGCAAGTCGCCTTTGTCCCCTTCTCTCAGATTAAAATCTCTCTTCTCAGAAGAAGAACCAACATCCTATGTGGAAAAACTAGCGGGTATCGACTCGCCAACTTTGGGTAAAATGTTTTCAGAGTCTGGTTCTTGCTTTGTGACTGGCTGGGAAGTCGATGCCCCTGAAGCTTTGATGTTGAAGGCTATGGACAACCTTAAACTAGTGCTAGTTGGAAAAATGTTGGCCTATCATCTAAATATCAAACAAGTTCATCTTTGGGCTGCCTCGACTTGGAATCTTAAAGGCAGTGTCTCTATTAATGCTATGTCGAGAGGTATCTTCCTTTTCTCCTTGGTAGTTTATGAAGATATGCTAAAGGTGTTAGTGAGTGGCCCATGGGCCTTTGATATTGGTTTTAAGAAATTCCTTTCCTTGTGCAAGTGGAAACTGGGTTTTGATCCTACTGTTGACTTGGGGACCATGGATCTTACTTGGGTTTGCCTCCCTAGGTTACCCCTTGAGTTCTGGGAGATGGGTATCCTAGAATGGATTGCAAATTATTTTGGTAGCCTCTAAGCGATAGAAAAGATCACACAGGAGAAGTATAGACTTGTCTATGCTCGTATTTGTGTAAATGTGGTCGTTAACTTGGTTTTGCCAGCTTATGTTCTCCTTAAGTCTAAATTTGGTAATTGGACTCAACCCCTTGAATATGAAAATTCCCATCAATGTTGTTAGCTTTGTAAGAAATTTGGTCACCTCATTGATTCATGTGAGAAAAGACCAGTTGAGGGACCCATTGATACCTTGCATTCTCTTTCTAAGCAAGTGACTAAGCCCTTCGTAGTTGTCTCTATTGCTCACCATCCTAAAGTATCTTTTGCCCCTGTGGAAGTTGTCCCCCCTGTGAAGGTTGCCCCTAAATGTGGCTTGGTTGTTGTCCCTGCTGAGCCTCTTGTTATTTCAAGTGACTTCGCTAGCCTGAACCTCATGATTACTACCCTTGTCAAAAGTATCCCTACCCCGAGCTTCTGGAAAGATGAGAATCCTATAATAGGGGAGGAAAATAATATTGATAATATGGATGAAGTTAAGGGAGCCCCCCAAATGGAGGTCAATTTGTAGTCCCTCATGAAAGAGGTTCATGCTACTAAAGTAGGAATTGAGTTGGAAGAAGGTGAATTAGTGTCTCTAGACCCTAATTTGTCCCTAGAGGATATGACATTTCTATCTCAGAAGGAGGCAAGTAACTTGAGTGATTCACTGGCCTTGTTGGGGTTTCCTCCTCACCCTAGTGATGGAGATGATGAGGAAGACTGGTTACAAGCTCTAAATAAGAAAAATAAATAAAAAGAAGTCAAATGTAGGAGGGGGAAAAAAGGTAGGCAGACCATCCCAAAAGGAATCTAGGAACAAAGATATAGTGAGGGATGTGGCTGCAAGAAAACAAAGAACCTTGGACTCGATCACGGGATCGAAGTCCAAAAAGAAGTAGCCCTGGCTACTTCTTTTTGGGCCTTTTAGGATTGATGTACCTGATTTGTTTCTCTATGAAGTTTCTTTCTTGGAATATCAGGGGCCTAAACAACCTTTATAAATATTTTTTGGTTAAAACTTGTATTCTGAACAATAAAATGGATGTCTTGCTCCTTCTAGAAACCAAAATGAAGAAGGAGACCTTTGATAAGGTGATTTTGAGAATCTGGCCTGGTGCGAGTTACTTTGTTAGTGAGGCTGAAGGAGCCTCGAGGGGTATTATTACTCTTTGGAATCCCTCGAAGTTAAAAGGAACTCTGAGCTCTGCTGGTAGGAACAATCTAATAGTTTCTCTAGAAGATTTGACTTCCTAGGAGAAATGAAACTTAATTAATATCTATGCTCCCAATTTGAGTAGGGACTGTAGACACCTAAATTTGACCACTTATATTTGGTCAATTTTATCCCTTTCATCTAAATATCCTCTTATCCACATTAATTAAGTAATATTAACATTATTTAATTAATATTCTTAAAATCTTCTAAGTCCCTAAGGTATTTAGTTAAATAATTAAATACCTTACCCCTTTATCCCTTTCTTCCAAAGAATTAAATAAATAACAACTTATTTAATTCCTTTTTATGTCTCATCCACACATAATCCTAATTCATCTCCTAATCTCATCATTAGTGATGTGACACATCCCTAATCCATGATTAAGATGTGTCACATCCTCCAAATTTTTCAAGTTGGCTCCTAATCATCTTTAGCCACCTAACTCTCTTCTAATCCTTCATTAGCTAGTCTAATCACCCCCCTTTAGTCAGCTCTTCCCATTATTTTATTCTTCCAACACCCTTAATGAAATTTTTAATTCCACTTACAATCCCCATTTCCTTTCCAATGGAATTTTAAATTCCATTTATTTATCCCATGCATTTCTCTTCCCCATAACCTCTCATGGGTCACATCAGGCACATGGGCCAAGGACCTCATTGAGGAGTACCTTGTCTTATCCACTGGGTACTTCCAATCATGTGAATTAAAAATTCACATTTATTTCTCCAACACCATCTCAAATCTCCATGGTGACAAGAGAAGACTTTCTAAAAGTCCTCACTTGTCACTATCAACCCCATATGGGGACAAGGAAATTCCTTTTTGAGGAAATCCTCTTCGATCCCAAGGTATTTGCAAGTACCTCCACATCACATGGCCTTTTCCATGTCACTTATCCTCTTTCCATCTCACCTTCCACATGGAAAAATGTGAGGGATTGTGAGTCCTCAACTCACCACAGCCCTCCATCTTGTCCATGATGGCTCAATCTCAACCGTTCATTCTTTTTTAAATTGAGAGCCTTGGCCTCAAGTTAAAAATATTAGAGACAAGTTTAGACAAGCATTCAAGCCATCTTTGCATTCAAGCCATTTTACACTCACTCTCTTAGCATTTGGCAGCCATATTAGCCATTAGTGTATTCACCTATCATATACAATCACTACACCCATCTCCATTATTGCATGCATTTTTCCATCAAAGGAGCATACAACCAAGCATCATCAAAGGGCCAACCAACTCGTCAATCTAAGAAAACAAGGTATAACATTTCCTATTTTTGTTGTTGTTTGTGTATTTTCCTTTTTGCATTTACATTCTATTTTACATTATTAAAAGTAGAAAAACACTTGCACACATTTCTGGCACGTCCGGTGGGACCCACAAATGGGTCTGTACTTTTTTACATTTTCTGTTGTTTGACATTTTGCAAGTTTAGGAACACAGAGGTGGCCTTGCCCTGAACACAGAGGCGAATCTTCCCACAAAGGGGTGACCCCACCCACAAACAAGCGACCCTGCCCATGGATAGGCGACCCCGCCCATCTGTCTATTTTTTTTTTCTGACATTTTGCAGGTTCAGATACATAGAGGCGACTCTGCCCACAAAGGGGTAACCTCGCCCATCTGTCTATTTTCTATTTTTCTGGAATTTTGTAGGTTTAGATACATAGAGGTGACTATTCCCACAAAGAGGCGACCCCACCCATCTATCTATTTTGTGTTTTCTATTTTTCTGACATTTTGCAGGTTCAGATACACAGAGGTGACTCCACCCACAAAGGGGTGACCTCACCCATAGATAGGTGACCCCACCCACAAAGGGCCGACCCTGCCAAAAGAGTCGGTTGTACCCACAGAGTCGATTGCGCCCGAAAACACAGAGGCAGCCTAGCCCTAAACAGAGGTAAATCAAGTAAAATAGAGAGCTAAAAATTGCATTTTTAGTGTTCAATTACTGTTGTTTTCTTTAAGTTATTGATCCTCTAATGTGTCTTTTTTGTGAGTGTGTTATTTTTTTTCTAACGCTTGTGCAACTGTTTAACGATTGTAGAATACAAGAAGCAAAAAACTACTAACATACTTGTTGCAGGGGGAGAGCCAATACTTTCTTTGGTTATTGCTTATTGTTTTCATCTTAACTAGGCACATAGATCTAATTAGGGGAGTCAAAGAACTTATTTTTTGTGTTTTTAAAGTGGAATATTGACATATCCAATTGCCTTGAGCCATTTGGCAATTCTGGGTGAAGAGAAATCGTAGTCCACTTAAGTCCTTTTTACCTTTTTTTTTTCATAGCGGGCCCTGCTTAGGGATTTCATCACCCGAAGGGACAATCCCAACCACATGTTATCGGTGGGGTATATAAAGGAGGGAGGTGAAAGCTATACCTCAATCCAGTTGCGTCGTGTTTGGCGGAGTGTCAAAACTAGGGTGATACCTAGACAAGACATGAAGAGTTGGTATGAGCTTTGAGTACCTCGTTGGTTACTCCTGACTCACACCTGTAGATGGGCTGGTGTTCACGGTTGTGCCCCACATACCATGCATATTTCAGGGACTCACTTAGTTTCCTTGTTCAACCTTAATAGAGGACCATGTTGACCATACCTTAACACTAATCTTAATATTGTGCTACTTGAACTATCTTCTTTGTGCAAAACCAATGTTTATCAGTCAATCTTGGCCATTTAATAATTGTTTTTGTCCTTTGTCATAGTTGTTTTTGCCTAAGTCAAGTCCATACCAACAAACAGAGATGGCCCCACCCACAAAGGGGTGACCCTGCCCTCAAAGGGGCGACCTTGCCCTCCGGACAGTCATTTTCATCTTCAGTTTGTCAGTCATTTTTCCATCTGTTCACCCATTTTGAGCATCTGTTCCCCATTCTACGTATCTGTTTTCTCATTCCAAGCATCCGTTTTCCCGTTCTGGTTATTTGTTCCCCCATTCTGGGTATCCGTTTTCTCGTTCTGAGCATCGTTTCCTCATTCTAAGCATCTTTTTTCTCGTTATGAGTACCTGTTTCCCTATTCCAAGTATTTGTTCACCCATTTTGGGTATCTGTTCTCCCGTTTCGAGCGTCATTCCCTCATTTCGGGAGTCTATTCACCTGTTTCATGCATTCGTTCACCCATTCCAGGTATCTGTTCCCCCATTCTGGGTATTCATTCAATCATTTTGGGTATCCATTCACCCATTTTGGGTATCTATTTTCTCATTCTGAGCGTCGTTCCCTCATTTTGAGCATCCATTTTCCTGTTTCAGGTACCCGTTTCCCTGTTTTGAGTATCCATTCACCCATTTCGGGTATCTGTTCTCTCGTTTCAAGCGTCGTTCCCTCATTCTGAGCATTCGTTTTCTCGTTTCGAGTACCCATTTTCCCATTCCAAGTATCCGTTCACCCATTTCAAGTATCCATTCTCTCGTTCTAAGCATCGTTCCCTCATTCTGAGAGTTTGTTCACCCGTTCTGAGTATTTGTTTGCTCGTATCAGAAGTTTTTTTGCCCCATTTATCAACATCGCTTGACTATTTTAAAGACTCAGGAGGCTGGACAGGTGACCCTGCCCTAGAACAGGCGACCCTGCCCCAGAACAGGTGACCCTGCCCAAGAATAGGTGACCCTACCCCAGGACAGGCGACCTTGCCCCAAGATAGGCGACCTTTCCCAAAACAAGCGAATTCACTCCCCATACAAAATCCAAAGAGTCAATCCTTCATACCACAATTAACCTACATATTCCTCAGCCCAAAATCATCATCCAATCACTTCCCCTCTTCCTATTCATCCTCTAACCATCAAATTTTCAAGAAAAACTAAGAATTTGTTTACCCCAACTTGTTAGGGTCATAACTTTCCACTTGGTGCTCAAAATTCAGAATTGTTTACACCGTTGGAAAGGTCTCCAAGAGTACTAATTCAATCCCTAAAATAATGGCCCTTTGATGACCCAATTTTAGGGACTGACACATGATTAAACCCCAAATTCCGTTTTGAAGACCTTTGAAAACGTGATTTACTACAACATAGAAAAAATTGAAAATTTTAATTTTTAGTTTTTCTCAATCCTATCACCCCTGGACTATTCTAGACCATAATCTAAGCTTTAATATAGTACTAATCTAAGCTCCAATCCAATTCTAATATGAGCTTTAATCCCATCATCCTAATATGAGCTTTCATCCAATCCTAATCTGAGCTTCAATCTAATCCGAATATGAGCTTTTATCCAATCCCAATCTGAGCTTTAGTCCATCCACACCCAAGATCCTTTGATATCAAAACAAGTCTTACGATCTCTTCCCTCATCTTCTTCCCATCCATCCTCTTCCATCCTCCATTATTTCCTGCTAATCATCTATTCTTATCTTTCCCATTTGTATCTGTCATGAATCCTTATCCTCCTCCCGCACAACCAATAATAGTAGTCAAGGGAAATCCTAACTACAATGATGACGATAATGAAATTCTTGTTGATCAAGAAGAGTGTAATATAGGTCCCCTTGATGCTATCATTACTAGCAAGTTTCTTCTTATCCCCTCTCCAGGTCCATCCATTCCTTTGAACTATCCCCCCATGCCTTCGTTTTCATCTTATAAAGGCCCTTATGCTACCTTTGACAAGGGATATCTAGTATCCTCACCATCCACATATGCATCATGTCCTCCCTCTCCACCTCTATCATATCCAACATCCACATCCTCCTATAGTAATCCACCTTCCCCATACTCCTATCCTTATCATCCTCAACAATCCCAGTATATCCACCTTAATCCCTCATCCTAATCTTCCCATCCTAATCCAACATCTGCTCCTTCCTATCATAATCCACCCCAATATTCCTCTTATCCTAATCCACCTTCTCAATTTTCTTATCCTTATCCATCACCCATATCCTCCTATGCCAATCCACCATCCATGTCCTCCTATGGTAATCCACCACCTTAATCTTCCCATTCTAATCCACCATCCACACCTTCCTATCACAATCCACCATCCCAATATCCCTACCTTACTTTCACATCTAAATCTTCCAACCTTAATTTAGCCTCCACATATTGCATTCATAATCCTCCATCCATGTCCTCCTACGTGAATCCACCATCAATGTCCTCTTGTCCTAATCCATCATCACAATCTTCCCATCCTAATCCATCATCCACATCTTCCTACTATTACCCACCATCCCAATCTTCCTGACCTAATCTAGCATTTGCATCCTCATATCTTAATTTATCATCTGCATCCTTTTGTGTCACTCCCCCTTCATCGCATTATATCTTAATCCTCCCTCTAATCCTATTCTACCAATCCCTAATCCTCCATCCAATCCCATCCACTCATCTAATCCTAATCCACCAATCCCTAATCCTAGTTCTCCAACCATCCCTAATCCTCCATCCATTCCCATCACCCCACCTAATCCTACATACCTTCCAAATTTCGTCCAAGGACTCATGACAGAAGAGACATCCCCACATCCATATCTTGATGTTGTGAAACAATTCCCTCCCACTCTATCATGTACAATCACTAGTGATGAGGCCCTCCTCCATCCTACACCTATCACTCCCATTACCATTCCTAAAACCGTCCAAACGGTTGATCCCATCACACCCATTAAGTCCATTGAATCCCCATCTTCTACTACTAGATCCACCCAATCCATTCGAGACATCCAATCCACTCCTCCTAGTCCTAATATTACTAAACTTCAATCCCATGACATTCATGAATCCTCCTATCTCCCCCACCTAAGGAGTCCCTCCAACACTCCTTCGGCATCATGCCTTCCACACATGATGAAGGGCTTGATCCAAAGCATACAAGCATATCCCCTCCTAAAAATATTGATCGTACCATCCCATCCACCCCATCCCAAGATCACAGTACTTCATCCATCCCATCTTACAATTCCTTTCCTCTACCAAATCCTAATCCTACCATCCTATCTACTCCATCTCAAGATCACACTAGCTCACCCGCTCCATCCCATGACCCCCTTTGCACTCAAGATCTGATCAGCCCATCTCATGAGCCTTTATCACCCGCTCTCAAAAATATAGATCCTTTCATACCACCTTATCCCTCTCTCGATCCCTTATCACTCACTCCTCCTGGTCAGGATGTTGCTCTCCCCTCGTCTCCATCATCATTGCCTAGCCTTGTCACCCCAGCAAAACTTCTATATTACCTTGGTAACATTACACTCATCCATGGTGGTCTCCTTGCAGAAGAAAAACAAAGCATATGCACCACCCATCTTTCTCCACCTACTAATGGACTCGCATCATGCTTCCAAAAGAATAAGCATCCTACCATATATCACATGCTCAAGAACATAAACTATCAAGGAAAAGGTTTAGGCCTTCATGAGCAAGGTACTTTAGAGCCCATCCAGGTCAAAGAACATCCAGGTGCACAAGGTCTTGGATATATCTCCCAAGAATCACAATCCAAAAATGTTGGTACAACCTCCATACATCCTAAGCAAACCTCTTTAAAGGAATGAGAGGCACTTCCCACTATTCCACCATCATTTTTCACCATCCCCCTCCTTCATCATACTACCTCAAAACAACCATCCATCTTTCTCCTTCATCTTTTAAATCCATTTTGGGTCCTTATATCCCTCCACCAAACTTCACACATCCTCCATATACATAGTCTATTTTGGGTCCTTATATCCCAAAATCATCCCCTCCATCCTATCTTATTTATTGTCTCATCCATCCATCACCTATCCATAGCACGCATCACAAGAATCCTAAATTCATAACTCTTAATCAGGATCAACAAAGGCACCCCTCCATGCATGCTATCTTGCATCCTCCATCCACATACCATCGTCAAAAGCCTACTTCTATCACTCCATCCACGTCTTCTCCACATCATCCATCACCTCCTACCCATCCCATTTCTACTATAAGCACTTTGGATGCCAAAGTAAAAATGCATAACTCCAAACATCCACATGAATCTAAAGCTCCTTATGTCCCCTTAAAAATACATGTTTAAGAAAATAAAAATCAAATCCAAAATCCAAATCAATCCAAATGGCTCCAAAGGCCAACTAAAGCAAAAATCAAAACCATGTGGATTCCCAAGAAAAAAGAGGTCATGCCTTCAAATGAGAAATCCCTAAAGATATCCAAAGTTGCTAATCCCAAAGCTAATCATTTGCATCCTCCATCTCCTAAATCTATTTTGGGTCCTTATGTCCCAAAATTCGCTATCCCAACGCCTCTATTATCTCCACATTCTCCATCCATCAACCATCCTATCATTTCACATCCACCACATGTGACAATTTTGGTCTTGAACACCTTCCCCCATCACACATCCACTCCATCATTCCATCCATACACTTTCCAACACCCCATCCACTATCCCCCATATCTCCCCCATCAAATCCCTTTAATCCATCCCCTTGCATAATCCATCCATTCTAATAAGGTTGTACCAACATCCAATGGTCACTTTACACATGGGCTCATATTATCTCATATATAAATTGATTCTTGAGTCCTTCATCCATCCCCTTTATCACATATCTTCCAAACGCACGTCCACATCCTCATCAAAAAGGTCAAAAAATTCAAAAAACAAGAAAAAGAGGAAAAACAAATTAAAAAAATAGTAAAGGGAAAATAATTCATCCAATGGTGAAAACTTGGCAAACAAGCACCTTGGATAAGTACCATGATGAAAACTTGGCAAACAGGCGCCATGCATAAATTCCCCATCAAGTCTATTTCCACAATTAGGGGCAGCTTCCACCTACACATTTCTTTCCTCCATCTCCTACATCTACCTATCTTCCACATCCTACCCATCTATATCTAGTCCCTCCATATTCCTTGGGATCTTGACCTAGATAGAGGCAAACATATATACATGCTTTGTACGCCTCTTAACTTATATTCCCATCATCTATACACTATAATATTCCTTATCCTCCCCATATACTTTTCTGATCCATGCATATTTTCTACATCCATCTACCTTCATCATCCATCCACCATGCCAACACCCATATCCCTTCCTTGCCCATATCTCCTATCTATGTCCATCTCACTCCCTTATTCACCTAACCTTCTATCCCTCTTTCCTCATCATGCATGACACATCTAGAGTGGGGGCATCTACTTAGTTGCGACAGAGTCCTTCGAGACATCATCCATCCATCCCTCCAAGTAATCCCTTCCATCTCCCCATCCTTATCTTCCTATCTACCCATCCACTAGTCCTGTTCCATTTTTTCATCCTTATCTCCCCCATCCATTTTTCCATCCAATAATCCATTCCATCCTTCCACATCCTTATCCCTCTATCCACCTATCCTAGCATCTTTCTATCTCCCCATCTTTATCCATCCATCCATTTACCTCTATTTTCCTTCCATCTCATAATCCTTTGTCATTGGTATCTAGCTATAGGCTACCCCCATGCAATTCAATTCCATGTTATCTCACTATCATCACTCCTATCTATTTCCTACTTGTTCCTAATATCTTATCATTTTTTCGTCACTCATCTATCCATCATCTCATCCTCCCACTTCATCTTTCGATGATTTGGGTAACTATCCCATCCCTGAGCTTCATCTTATGCATATCGACCATCCCCATCTGCACAGCCTATCCTGGGTCATCATATTAGCTCCATCATCGTAAATCATTATCATGGTCATCTCATCATCCCTTATTTGTTGTCTGTTGTTGGTCTTTTGTTGAACTACGTTGCCCTCGCGCTTTCATGTAAGCAAGGTTGATCATTTGATCCACCCCTGGGTTTCTGTCTTTTGTCTGTCTTGTCATCATTTGTCTTTGGCCTTGAGTCGAAGTACATTGCCCTGTGTTTTCACGTAGGCAAGGTGGATCGTTTGATCTGCCCCTAAGGAATTTTTTCGTCCAATTTGCACCATCCATCGAGGTCTCCATTATCCTCTTTTCGCTTTTATCCATGGTCTTATGTCGAGCTACGAGGGCTCTTCACTTTCACGTAGGAAAGGCTACTCTTTGATCAACCCCTGAGCCCCTAGGTCTTTAGGGTGTTTCGGTCTTGTATCCCCTAGGTCTTTAGGGTGTGTTAGTCTTGTGTCTTGTGTCTCCTACCTTGTGTCGTGTTGTCAAGTATGCACTTATTTCATTCGTTCTTCACAAATAGAATTCATTCGTGTCACGAGACTTAATCGTTTTTAAAATCTCCTACATCATAATCAATATTTTAGTTTGGTATCCATTTTTGGTCTCAATAGGATGTATCATTCCTAATA
Source organism: Sequoiadendron giganteum (assembly GCA_007115665.2). Classification (NCBI taxonomy): domain Eukaryota; kingdom Viridiplantae; phylum Streptophyta; class Pinopsida; order Cupressales; family Cupressaceae; genus Sequoiadendron; species Sequoiadendron giganteum. The sequence goes on along the minus strand of CM021100.1, from coordinate 65,227,908 downwards.
GACCTCATCAACCCCATCCATCCTCTCGATCCTATGGCAAAGGATGTTTTGAAATTGATTGCGATCTTTTGATTCTTTTTGGCTTATGTTTATCATTTGAGCTCCCTATCATCACTTGTTATGGTTGCCATGATCTGTCATATTACGGTGTGTTTTGAATTGTTAACATAGGGGCATATCTTGATATTTGTTTGTTTTTGTCTTCTTGGTTGTCCCTTATAGTACCCATCAAGCTCCCTGAGGTCTTGTGTTACATTGAGACATCCTTTGTGCTTGTGGTTATCCTAATACCTGGCCCGACCAAAGTCCTTGCGACTTTGGGTTGTTGGGACAGCCTTCTTTTCTGTTGTGTTTGTTTTATGCATTAGACACTAATCTGCCTTGGTTCCACATACCATGGTACCTGGTGTCCTATGCTATAGCAAAAATTAGTGCTCCGAAAATGGAAAATTGTATTGCATTCTCTCTTCCATTGTATTGCATCTTTACCTCCATCATCTTCATCTAACATCTCCATTCAATCCTAATCCATTCAATCTAGCACAAATCAACTAATCACATCTTTGGTCTTGTTCCCAGTCTTGCTACAATCCTTGACCCAATCATCATCATCATCATCATCATTATCATCATCATCGGGATGTATCCTTCCCTATCTATTTGTATTGTTCAGGATGTATCATTCCCTCATCAACAACACTCTCATCAGGATGTATCCATCCCTATCCTTGTGTTGTTTTGGGATATATCATTCCCTCATCAACAACACTCTATCGACCATCAATCCATCCTGGCTTGTATCTTGACTGGGGAAACATCATATTTGTCCTTGAATCCATTTGTGCTTGCCTTTATCTCTTCATCTTACCATCCTCTATTCCATCCATCATTTTGCACCATCTTCCTCATCCACCCTTGCATCATCTCCTCCATTTCGAGAGCACACCCATGTTCTCTTAAACCTACGTGTCCTCTCGAGGGTCCATCCTCAATCCCTAATATTCATCTCCACTCCCATCATCTTTCTTCCTAGTCACTCTTCAAATGACTGGGGCATCTCCCTTAACCTAACCATCTCCTTCTAGATGTTATGTTTTAATTTTCTTTTAAATGATGCTACTTCGTAACACCATTTCAAAGAGGGGAAAAATGTAGACACCTAAATTTGACCACTTATATTTGATCAAATTTATTCATTTTCATCCAAATATACTTTTATCCACATTAATTAAGTAATATTAACATTATTTAATTAATATTCATAAAGTCTTCTAAGTCCTTAAGGTATTTAGTTAAATAATTAAATACCTTACCCCTTTATCCCTTTCTTCCAAAGAATTAAATAAATAACCCACTTATTTAATTCCTTTTTATGTCTCATCCACACTTAATCCTAAATCATCTCATAATCCCATCATTAGGGATGTGACACATCCCTAATCCATGATTAAGATGTGTCACATCCTCCAACTTTTGCAAGTTGGCTCCTAATCATCATTAGTCACTTAACTCTCTTCTAATCTCTCATTAGCTAGTCTAATCAACCCCCTTTATTCAACTCTTCCCACATCCCAATGAAATTTTTAATTCCATTTTATTCTTCCAACACCCTTAATTCCATTTACAATCCCCATGTCCTTTCTAGTGGAATTTTAAATTCCATTTATTTATCCCATGCATTTCTCTTGCCCATAACCTCTCATGGGTCACATCAGACACATGGGCCAAGGACCTCATTTAGGAGTACCTTGTCTTATCCACTGGGTACTTCCAATCATGTGAATTAAAAATTCACATTTATTTCTCCAACACCATCTCAAATCTCCATGGTGACAAGAGAAGACTTTCTAAAAGTCCTCACTTGTCACTATCAACCCCATATGGAGACAAGGAATTCCTTTTTGAGGAAATACTCTTCAATCCCAAGGTACTTGCAAGTACCTCCACATCACATGGTCTTTTCCATGTCACTTGTCTTTTTTCCATTTCACCTTCCACATGGCAAAATGTGAGAGCTTGTGAGTCCTCAACTCACCACAGCCCTCCATCTTGTCCATGATGGCTCAATCTCAACCGTTCGTTCTTCTTTAAATTGAGAGCCTTGGCCTCAAGTTAAAGTGATTAGAGACAAGTTTAGACAATAATTCAAGCCGTTTTTGTATTCAAGTCATTTTGCACTCACTCTCTTAGCATTTTGCAGCAATATTAGCCATTAGTGTATTCACCTACCATCTTCAATCACTACACCCATCTCCATTATTGCATGAATTTTTCCATCAAAGGAGCATACAACCAAGCATCATCAAAGGGCCAACCAACTCGTTAATCTAAGAAAGCAAGGTATAACATTTCATATTTTTGTTGCTGTTTTTTTAGATTCAACTTATGGCTTATCATTGAGTTTTTGTTTGTGTATTTTCCTTGTTACATTTGCATTTTGTTTTGCATTATTAAAAGTAGAAAAACACTTGCACACAGGTACAAGATGCAACTTTAGGAGTATCTAAATGATGTTATTAAGAACATAAATGATTACCATTGGATTTTGGGGGGTGATTTCAACTCCCCCCTTCTTCCTTCAGAAAATTTACGGGGGTTGGATGATTATACTGATAGTATGATAGAGCTGGCTAGTTTCCTAAACTCTGTTAGGCTTATTGATATTCCTCTTCAGGCCTCCAAATTTACATGGTCAAATAGAAGTACTATAAATCAACTAATTCAAGCTAAGTTGGATAAGTTTATAATCTCTTCTAATTAGAACATCTCTCAATTTATCTCTCTATCTGCACTCCCAAGGTCAACTTTTGATCATAATTCTCTTATACTTAAAATAGATGTTGACCACAACAAGGGCCCTTTCCCTTTTCGATTTGAAATAATGTGGATCCTTCACCCAAACTTTGTTGTTTTATTAAAAAATTGGTGGGATGAACCCATAGGTGGTACCCCTATGTTCTGTTTGGTGGAGAAATTGAGTAGAATCAAGCAGAGAGTGAAAGGGTGAAATAAAGTTACCTTTGGTAACATCTTTGAGATTAAAAAATCATTGGGAAACAACTTAAAGGAAGTTTAGGAAAAAATAGAATTTGGCCTTGTGGATGAGGATATATGCATAAAGGAATGTGACCTTAGATCCCAATGGTTTAAGGTTAATAAAAGGAGGAAATATTTTGGAAATAAAAGTCTCGGGTCCAATAGCTTATTGAAGGAGATGACAACACTAAATTCTTCCACCAATCTACCTTGAAAAACATAAGTAGGAACAAGATTAGATCGCTCAAGAAAGATGATGGCACCATAGTCTCAACTGAAAAAGAAATTATTGGGGAAGTTGTTAACTTCTTCTCCTCTTTCCAGAATGCCCAAGGTAATGCTAATCAAGTACATGACAATTCCTTGAGGTGATCCCTAAAGTTATTTTTGAACAAGACTTAAAGAATATGACTAATATTGTGTCTATGGAAGAAGTTAAATAGGTTGTGTTCTCTTTTAGGGCTTATAAAGTTCCCTCCTTTTTTTCAAACTTATTGGGATATTGTCATATCTGACTTATTTAATGTTGCTAGAGATTTCTTCAGGTCAAGAAGGATCCTAAACCAACTAAATACCACCTTTATTTCTCTTATTCCCAAGCATGATGATGCCTCTTCTATTAAGGATTACAGACACATTAGCCTCTGCAATACTGTCTATAATTTTTTCCTAAGATCCTTGTGTTAAAACTTAAAGTTGTTTTATGTAAAGTGATTGCCCAAAACTAGAAAGGTTCATTCCAAGGTAGAAACATTCTTGATGTTTTTATCTCTACCCATGAAATCCTCCACTATATGGACCTCAGTAAAAACCCTAGGATGGCCTTCAAAATTGATATCTCTAAGGCTTATGATTGTGTCTCCTAGTCGTTTCTCTTAGTTGTCCTGAGGAAATTTTGGATTGAGGGAAGATTCCTAAAGTTTCTCTCTACTTGTGTTACCTCCCCTATATGCTTTGTTCTGGATAATGGTGTCCCCCAAGGTCATTTCTCTTGTGGTCGTGGCTTGAGGCAAGGTGATCCCCTCTCCCCCTATTTGTTCATAATAGTTGCTAAGATCTTAGGAAGAAATATCCAAAAGCTAATTGACTCTAAAGCCCTTAAAGGAGTAAAAGTTGGTTTGTCTCCTTCACTAAATTCTCACCAATAGTTTGTTGATGACACAACGTGTTTGGTGATGCCTCGATGGGGGAAGCCAACCTATGGATATCGGTTCTTAATGATTATGCTTATGTCTCTGGCCAGTATATTAACTATGAAAAAAGTAAGATATGCTTCTTTAATATTGACCAAGTTGTGAAGGAAAGAGTGGTGAAGATCTTGGGATGTCAGGAAGTTGTCTTACCAGCAACTTACCTTGGGCTACCTCTAATTTTTAGAAAGTTGGAAAATAATTATTGGAACCATTTGATTGAGATAATTCAAAAGAAGTTGGTTGGTTGGAAGGGGAAACTTCTTAGCTTAGCCAAGAAGATTCAGTTGTTAAAAGCCCCTTACAGAATATCCCAATTTACTACATGTCTCTCTTCAAAATATCGGCCTTCATAAGGGAAAAAATAGAACAAATTTAGAGAAGATTCATGTGGTCTAGAAATAAAGAGAAAAACATACTATCTTTGGTTAGTTGGGAGAAAGTGTGCACTCCTAAAAGTGTTGAAGGGTTGGGGATAAGGAGAATCAAATTGCTTAACAAAGCCCCAACTGCTAAAGTGTGATGGAACCTTTTGGAAAGGTCTAAGGATTGGGTGAAGATTTTCCAAGCTAAGTATTTGAAGAACAAAAATCCTAGTCGCTTCCTCTGTATGATTAACTTTCCCAGTGGGTCTGTTCTATGGAACCATCTTATTAAAATTAAAAATTTATTGAAATTGGGGGTTAGAAAGAGGATTGGTAATGGTAAAAACACTGATTTTTGGAAAGACCCCTAGATTGAGGCTTCCCCTCTCTCCTCTAGTGATGGATTTAATCCCCTTAAACAAATCTTGACTAGGATATGTGGAAAAACGGTGTCGGACTATGTCAATTGGGAGGTGGAAGAATGTAAATGGAAGGATTTCAACTTGTTAAGAAGTGTTAACTTGAGAGGTCAGAAACAAATCAATTGGGATTCGATTTTGTTAAGGTTACACAATCTCATAGGGGAGGCGAATTGGTTTTCTAGGGAAGATGAATGGGTGTGGAAGGGGAGCTCTTCAGGCTATTTCTTTGTTAAACATGCTTATAATGAATTGGTAAAACTACTTATTGACAATAGAGACCATCTTTGGGATAAAGTGTGGATTAAAAACCTAGTGCCAAAAATCAACTATTTTTGGTGGGCTGATTTACATGGAAGAATTCTAACTATTGATAACCTGGTTAGGAGAGGGTTTCAGCTTGTTAATCAATGCATTCTTTGTAAGAAGGATGAAGAGACTATTATGCATCTTTTCTTTCACTGCTAGTTTTCTAGAGAAGTGTGGTCATTCTTCCTTCCTTTGTTGTTCACTGACCAGGTGTTTCCCCCTACTATGAAGTCTTTTGTTGAAAGCTGGTCTAATTTCCCTTTCTCCTATAAGATAATTGTGTATCTTTGGAACCAAATTCCCCCTTCTTAACCTGGGGAATATTGAAGGAAAGAAACAATAGGATCTTCAGGGAAGCTGAGAGAAACAACTATGAAGTTTGTATAATCATATAGGTTCGAGAAAAATGGATGTGGCAGGATACAAATTCTCTAAAGTCTGGCTGAACTATAAAGAGATGAGAATTAAGCAGGTTTGGGGTCTAAGGAAGGATCTAACTAATCTTAATTATACTACGATTCTAACTAGGAAGGCTATTGTGTGGATTCCTCTTGAAAGAGAGTGGATTAAGTGTAATTTTGATGGGTGTTCTAAAGGTAATTTGGGTATGGCTGGGCCAGGAGGGCTACTAAGAAACCACTTAGGTAACTATATTGTGAGTTATGGTGTTAGTTTGGGAGTCTTCTCTAATAATAAAGAAGAGGCTATGGCTATGTGGGGGGGCATAAAGACTCTTAGAGATTATGGTTTTAAAAAGGTTATTCTAGAAGGAGATTCAAAATTAATTATGGAAATTTCGAATGGAGGTGTTGTGATCCCCTGGGAATTAAAATACATCATTGATAAATATAAGTCCCTTATGATTTTATTTACTCATAGTTGGGTGCAACATGTATTTAGAGAAGGGAATATTTCTATTGACTATGTTGCCAATGAAGCATTAAAGTATAATGGGTGGACCCGTTGTGATAGAAATCAACTATCATTGTCATTGAAGGACAAGGTTCTAAAAGAAAAATTTGAATATGTATACAACTTACAAAGATGATGGGTGGGAGTGGCAGAGGAAGTATATTTGATCTTATGATATAAAAAGCATGTAGAATATTGATGATGAAAGTGGTACAACTTCGAGCAAGAAGATCTCCTTAGGAGAAAAAGGTAATAATTATTTCTTTCCTAAGATGGTTATAGATCACATGGCATTAATCAAGTTGAATAATGGTGTCAAATCCAAGTGTGATGAAGCACCCTATGTCAATTCAATCCACTATCATGAATATTTTCTTGGAATGAACAATAAAGAGTCATTTGTTATTTGTAAAAATAATAATGAACTCTTAGCCCCAGCAAATGTGTTATCAACTATCTATAAAAGAAAGTTCTCAAATTCTACTTGTGATTATTTCCAAAAATTTTGTAATAGTATTTTTTGCAAGTTTGGAAGGAAGCCAAAGTGGAGTTGGCTTATGAAGAAGTGCCTACAAAATCCTAAAAATATACAAAGCACTAAAATGGATGGTTGTGGAAGTGCACATAACCTCCAAATTGCTAGGAACTCAAACAAAATGTGGACTTATGGAGACTTTTTAACATATTGGATATGGTTCCCTTCTTTGAGGGCATGAAGGGATAAAACAAAATCCTAACTGCAAAATTTACCAATTCATGAAGGAAGGGGAATGTGGCAATTGGAGTGGTTAAATTTGAGGTGACGAAATAGTTTATTATGGAGGCTACTAGTTTGCAAAACCAAGGTATCAAGGTGGCTAAAAAGAGTGGTGTCGACTACTAGTCATTTTTTGACAAGTTTCTTTATGACGGCGAGAATCTAACCAAATTTTGAAATGGGTATGCACAGCTTGAGCTCTCAACTCCTTATTGCCTGGTGAGTATGTTTGTGATGCGGTATTTTACACTTGAAGGAAGATATATGGCATTTCGTGCATACCACTTTCCATTGTTGAATCATATCTAGCATAATGAGAGAATCAATTTTCCCTTTTATTTACTATCTTCCCTGCAACTTAATATTGAAAAAGGAGAAAACCCTCCCTTGCATTAGAGATTAATTATTTCCCTTTACAAGCATACCTTAGCTTTGAACCCTCGTGGAAACCCTTTAGTTTCTAAATAGGATAATGAGAACTATAATGTTGGTGAAAATGTGGAACCTTTAGCAGAGGCTAACCCTATTGAGGAGCCTAACCCCATACCTCCTCCCATTGTTGTTGAAATAAATGAGTTAATCCCCGCTAAAATCCCTTCCCCTACTATCAAAATCTTAAATCCTTCAACCCCTATGGGTTTGAAGAATCCTACTAAAAGATCCATCGAGCTTGAGTTGGTTAAAGCGACTCTTAAGAAGCATAAGCATTCCCCACTTCTCTTAGAACTACCTAAGTCAAAGAAGATGAAAAAAGAACAAAAAACTCAAAGTGAAGTCATTACCATTAGTGAAGAAAAGGAGGGCATTCAAACTAATGACATGAAGGATAGGAAGTTTTGTCAGGGTAGTGGAGGTCATAGATCTGCACACCTAGCCAAGGTTGCCTCCGAGGATGGGAAGGGGAAATAGAAAGCTACTTTTCATGAGGATGAAGATTTGGATGTGGAAGAATTTGAAGCCTAGGTTGATGAAGAAAGTGATGGGATGGAATTTTAAGATACTACCTATGACATGGGTGAAGAGGAAACTGAGGAGGAGAATGAAGATAACGAGGAGGAAGAGATCGAAATTGAAGAAGAGAAAATGAATGAAACCTTGATTGCTCCTGAAATTGGGAATATTGCCAATGAAACTACTGTTGAAGATTCTAGCATTAACTATCTAAAAATTAGACTGACCTATATGTAGGTTCAAATGGACGATATGGAAAAAGCTATTGTCATGTTGATGAAGGTGATGAATGGCCTAATGTGCAAAGCAATGGTAGGTGTAGTGTCTGGTCAAACAAAGATTACTAGGATGTTGAAGAAGATGGGAAAGACGCATGACCTGAAGGACCTGGATGAGACCGTGGGACCTAATTGAAAAGAGTATATCTCCCCAATTGTAGATTACTGGGACTTGTTTGGAAAATTCAAGTAATGGATTTTTTTCTTGCTTTTGTTTATGGCTGCCCTACTTTTTTATCATTTTGTTTTAATATTCTAGACTGCTATTTTCAAATAGCTCTATTATTGTTCTAGACTTTTTGGTATATGGTGGACCTAATAAATGGTCTGTGTAGTTTTAATTACTCTAGTAGAAATATTTTGTTTTTGATTAAGTATAGTGGTTCTATGGTAACTGTTTTGTTATTCGGCCTATGTGCCACCCTAGACTTGTTATTTTTTTATGCTAGTTGGTGGTGTTGTTTTACTCACCCTGTTTCTTTCTTTTGAATTTTGGTTGTTACCATGGGATCAGGGCCCTTCCCTTGCTAAAATACTAAAAAACATCCATACTTAAGCACATATACTCATATATTCATTGATTGACCTATTTACACAAAGTGCATATACTTCCTCAATCAACATATAAATATGAACACACAAAGAAGAAATTTCACTCAACATAAATATTTAATCACACAAATCTAAATAGGAACATTCAAATACTTAAACCACACACCAATACAAAACATCCTCAAACCTTGACAGGAGGTTACTTATCATTTTGAATCTACTTGGCCAACTAGGGTGTGAGTGTGTGTATGCTCAATTAGGCTCATTAAGGGTAACCAAACCAAGCTCTTCTCCTAAGTGATACTTCCCCTCTTTTTCAGAGGTTTGAACTTGTTCTTTAATTTAGCTTAGTGCATCACAAAGGTATTTAGTTGTTAATATAAAATATATTTGCATCATCAAAGCATTAAAGTATTCATATCGCAATATATATTCATTCAATTGTATTTATTAGCAGTATAAAACATAATCATACCTTCAAAAGCAATAACATATTAATGCATATTCAAGTATTTCATTCATCTATTTAATCATACTAAAATTTTGATTTATATTTATCATCATATTTATTCACAAGGTAAAAGTAACCCGGAAGAAACGGGGTGTAACATACTTCCCCCCTTGTGGATCATCATCCACAATGATTTAAAGCACTAAACATATAGATAGAGTCAAATAAAGGTTTTAATTTTAATTTTCCAAATCATTCAAGAAAAAAGTATATTTCCAACTAATCTTCCCTCATAGCATGACCCCTTTCAATCTTGTCCTTATTGGACCTTGCATTGAGTGACTGTGCTAACATACAAGGAAAACTTGTGTGCTCAAGAAAATTTTATTTTTAAAGAATTATACATCATAATTATATTAACTCATATGTAAATTATAAGTACAATAGTAACCATATCCTATATGACACCTACACCATAGTGATTGGAAATCACGTTCTCATTGGCTAATACAATTATCCTTAAAGTAATCCAAATAGAAAAGGAAAGTCAATGTATTGTCCACTACACTGTGGGTCCCATCCTTCCCTTTGGTCTTTACACCATCTGAAAATTCAAAAGCTAAGACCGTCCATCACTGACACAACCGTCTACCTTAAGCCTAATAATATTGCTTCCTAATTTTAAACTTTGTATCAACAAAATTTTCCTTGATGTTTTCAACCTACTATTCCATTTTGATAATCCTTTCCGACCTAAGGTTAATTCAATTTCCTATCTTCTTCCAACTTATAATAATTCAACCCCTCTTTCGTAAATGTATCAAATTTCAATGATATAAGTTTATTATAACAAAAGTATTCCACAAATATTCCAAGATTCATTTTATCCATTTTGCCTAACTGGCTAACTTAAAGTAATAAATTGAGCATTCATTCAATTTTATTTTTCATAAGATGATTGTCTTACACAAAACCTTAACATTACTTGCTTGTTCCCATCTGAGATAACCTTCTCGGGAACATTAAGCATCTTCTTTACACAATTTGTTGTTTAGGACTAATATCCTATAAATCAAATTTTCCAATCAAATTTGGTTACCTTGGTGAGTCTCTCCATCATAATATTATGCTAGTTCCATTGACATAGAAAGATCAAAACTATTCTTATGATCTACCACTTCCTCTTTGAATTCCCTGAGAGTATGCAAGTCCTATCGATGATGACATCATGTCTTCATCCTCTAGCATACTAGACAACAACTTTCTACACACCTTGCAACATCTTACTCTATCCCCTTCTAGATAATAGTGGTTCCTCATCTGAAAAATAATTTTATCATTCTTGTGTCCTAAATATGACATTAATTTACTTTTCATTCCTTAATCTTCCAAAATTTGGTACATAGGTTCTTTCTTCGATTTCTAAGTCCATCCTAACTAGTGAATTCTCTTCCAGGGATTTATGCCACATATAATTCTTAAAATATAATAATTTGTTATTTTTGTGGAGATAAAAATCCTTCATCCTATGACATCCATAACTTGGATTTATTTCACTCTCTAAGTATTCCCAAATTTGTAATCCAATTTTCAGCTCAATCTATTTCTTTCGGTGAGAATTTATACTAGTTGAGTAAAATTTCTTGTTAAATCATGTTGGTTTGATACTATCTTCCAAAAGATATCAACATTTACTACATACCTAGTTACCAAGCATGAACATTTCTCAATAACCCAAAGTCATGAGTACATAAATCTTCCCTTTCATGATCAAGCATACTACCTATCTTTCTCCAAAGTATCAATGATAATAACAAATTATTCTTATGAAACAATTATGTATAGGATTTGTGTTTTAAATATTTCTTTCTCATTGGTCATAAGCCTTGACCTTTCCACTACCTTTCTCTAATAAAATTCCAATACCTTAACCTCCTAACTATACCAACCTTGTTGTGGTTATTGAGTACGAGACTTTTAAAAAAAATCTCCTACTAGAGATATAACATTAAACTTCATTGGAAAGGGTACTTATCTAAGTACATATACTCTTCCTCTTTCCCCCTTAGTGTTTCTAAGACATTAGATCATCTAAAGTTGGACTCTTAACAATCATCCACTCTCTCCAAATTGAATTGATTTATCATTCCCCTTGTTGGATTTTGAATGATTTTTTTTTCCTTTCTTACCCTCAATTTTATGCCTTGAATATACTTTTTATTTTCCAAAATTGGATTCATCATCGCCTTCTAATCTCTTAGAATCAATAGCTAGATCCCTAGTAACAAGATATAATGAATAATCAGCAACTTAACAGGCTAAGAGATACTCTAATATTTCATTCCAATTCTCTTTTCCATGTATACTGATATCCTTTTAACCATATTCAATTTCCCATTGGAACATCTTCAAATGATCATTAAAGGATCTAATCTTAAGTTTACTTTTATTGACAAGTTGGTAAGTTCAATTCATAGTTCAACCAAACTATGCTCCAACATAGCCCTTGGTCTGAATTGTTTGATTTTCTTTCTAAGATTTTTACCTTGCAATCATCTTTCAAAGCTATTTTGTCCAAATTCTTGGTAATTTCCTTTTCTCATAACTTTAGACACTCTAAGGTTGTTCAATTTATTTTTTCCATTTTCAATCAGAACTCCAAATTGACCTTGCCTATTCTAGTTGTTGGAATCATGTTGGCTTTTATTCTTCATAAGTTGCTTCTTTTCCTAACCATTCTGGTTTCTACACTTATTCTAAGGTACTAACTCTTCACTCTTGGCTCCAATTATCATTGCAATATTTTAATCTTGTATTGAATCAGGTTTGTCAAGGGTTATCGTGCCTCCTAGATACCTCTCTTGTTGATTTTAATTCACAAAAATTTGACTTCCTACTTTGACTAAAGTTTCTAATTTATGCTAACAATTAGTTATTTTCCAATAAATCATATTCATGGATTCATAATATCCTTATTTAATAAAAAATCCTAGATTCTTTGCAATTGTGGGTTGTTATCAATAAGGGGGATTACTTCAATTCTTTCTATCCAAGAGAGTCATTTAAACTATTTCATAGGGTGAAGGTGCTCATTAGAAATACTCCATAACCTTCCTATCAAACCCGATTGCCTAATCTTCCACAATCTAAAGGTGTATCTTAATGAGTTGTTGGTTTAGGAGTTTTCAACTCCAGGGATGAATCTTCCTAGTCCCAAATTCAAACAAGTTTTCAAGAAACTTAACTTCCTTTTTGTGTCCTCTTTATTCTTTTCCTCTTGATATCTTGTCATAAGAACTTGTCAACCATTATCTTCCAATAAGGTTTATATTTTACTTACATAATGAGCTCATAGGTTCCAGAGCTAAACCTGGTAGCTTTGATACCATGTGTAGCATGCTCATTGTTTTACCCATTTATTTTTACCATGTTTAAACCCACATGTGAACAAATATAGAAATTAATTTTTTCTTTGATAATCCAATAACAATATGCACATGTGAAATAACCTCATTCCAAACTTTCCCATTGCAAGTACATCGAAACATTACAAAAATCCATGTAATGATTCCATATTACATAATTTCATGAAAACATTACAATTTCCAAAGAGATGGATACATGAATACATAGCTTCTAAGAGCTTACCGAAATAAAGATACAAATGGTCCAGATGTCCCTACCTGCACATACATCCTTGATGTCCCCACTTTGGTGCATACATTCTACATTCCCTCATTGATGGTGCATACATTCTAGTTGTCCCCAATATTGGTGTGTACATCCCAAATCTTGGTTTCCAAGTGTATGAAGAGAAGCCTCACACAAGTGCTTTTATGCCAACCATGGACTTATTGGGGTCCCCCGCACATCTACAAAACTTGTAAGATGGCCCTACCCTTCAATGAAGATATTTTTTGGTAACCCCGTAATTTCCTTAGCCTTTTCTGAGCATTGTGATGTTTCCTACATATCTATATCTTACCATTATGTCTACTTCTACATATATGATATTCCCAGCCTAGTATGTACTTGGATCATAGTGAACTAACAATGTAGACAATGGCTACCTACACTACTTTGGACAAAGATTCATTACCCAGTACTTCAATTGAGGGTCATCTATTTCACCACAATAATTGCTCTATTTGGTTTTGACCATTCATATTCTATTCATAGGTTATTCCCTTTCCCGTGGATTATCCTAACCCCAAGAATAACCTTCCCATTATTCACATTAAATTGGCATTGCTACTAAGTATCTTAAAATACATAGGTTGTCCCCTTTCCCATGGATTAACCTAACCCTGGGAATAACCGAGTTATCCACATGGATAAATATAATGGCACAACATTAAATGAATCTACTTCAAAAGTAAAATCTCAACAATTATAAAAGTCTCCATTCAAGAGTGTAATATCAACAATAAATGATCTCAATCAAAAGTATAATTTTCAAAAATAAATAACTTTAATCAAGATGTAATCAACAATCAAATCATATAGGTAAATCCCAACCTATTTACTTCAATCAATAATCAAGTAAGCAAACCAATCAAATAGGTTATTCTCTACCTAGGATTTCAATTAAAAGTGATTTAATGATCAAGTGATCATAAACAAATCATATACTTCTCTTTCAATATACCACAAATAATCACATGTTTACTATGTTCACTAAAATTGTATATAATGTAGAGAACATTATCCTAAGAAGAGTTTTGTGCTTCTACACATCGCTTTGGGTTGTTGGAACATAAGTCCTTGTTAGGAATTACATGCAGAAGATATCAATTAAATGCAAATAAAGATTAAACAGAGGAATGAAAAATACACAAAAATAATAACAGTGAGATCATTTTTGATGTGGTTCACCCAAACTCGGGCTACATCCACCAACAAAGAGTCCAATATTATTATCTAGGAAATTGAACTAATTACAACCAACAATCCTTGCAACTCAATACCGCTGCAAATGTTACAATACAATATAACCCTTAGTTGCTTTATCAAGAATTATATCGGTTACAAAATAGGGTTTTTCATGTCGGCCAATAGAAAAATAACTCCTAACGCCTTTATAAAAAAATAAGTCATTGGAATAATTTGGGGGAAACCACGTCAATAAAAGTGGGGAAAAATTTAACCTCTGAGTTTGATTAGGCTCCATATAAAAAATATCCTCTTTTAGAATTTTGTGAATATGAATAGACCCTAAATCAAAAGAAGAAGATAAAATAACCAAAAAATACATTTCTCAACCCTACTGTTGAATATTGATATAGCCATCGATTCTTCACCCTAACCCTAGGAATAAGACTCTCTCCCTACTTTCAAGGAGATATGAGAAATCAATTAAGTATAACCTATCAATATGGTTCACACAATATTGCAACCTAATAATGATGATATTTCTATCATACCACCATTCTCATTGTATTACTAACCTCATTACCCACAAGGGTTTACCTAGCATAATAAGCTAACGAATAAAATTTACCTCAAGACATTGATGTAAACCATATTTCACATTTCTATCTTAACTACATATAGTCTAAATAGAAACACCATCATCTAAATTCCCATATAGGGTATATAAAAGTATTAACCCAATAGATAGGTTCCACCAAAGCAAGAAACAACCAAGAACATGCAAGCATAAACAAGCATCACAACATACTCAAAATCATGTCTTTCTAACATAGTAATCAAAACTATTTAACCTTTGCAACATAAAAGACAAAGGTCTAGAAACTAGCATGCTTGTATAAAAGCTCAAGTTGATTAATCTCCCTTCCTAGTGTTGGCATTTTTTACAACCCAAGCAAAACCTGCAGAAGCTTCTATGAGCTTGCCATACTCAATTTTAAAAGTTCTGAAGGCACTGTGCCAACTTAACGAGAAAATTGTAGCAAAACTATTATCTCTCCTACACTTCGGACTCTGTAAGATCTAGGAGGGTATCCCTAAAATATATATTGTCATTCATGATGAGAATGATTTGCTCATACGTGGATTAAACAACAGATAAATTCTAGTCTAAGTTAAACAAGATAAACCTTCAAGAAATTGGCTATTTCTCAGAAGAATTCGGCTCTTATTTAACAAGGAATTGAAATAACACCTAAATGTGTTTTTATGAAATATTCGAGTGAAATTGCCTAAGGCTATAACAAAAAATACAAGAACAATAAGCAGTCAGAGTACTAGTGCCATATCCTAAAGCACGGAGTCAAACTAGAAACTGAACTACAGGGTAACTTTCATCTAGAGCATCTATGATCTGTATGTAAGGCATTACCATCCATTCATCAATACGTGAATCTATTACTCTTTAACAAATCCTATGTGTTAATTTGCATGAACTTATTGAACAACTAAAGCATTTAATAGGTCCCATGAACCAAAGCTATAGTCGAACATAATCCACAGTAAATAACAAGTGAAAATTAACGAACATCATCTTTGATAGACTTTTCATTAAAAATTCATGCAAACTATTACAATAGGAGAGAAAATAGACTCAAAACAATCACAAGATTTAGCATAAGTATGCTCCAAAACCCCACGATTTACTAAGTTCCCAAACAGACTCAAAGCTTCAAAACAAACTGGACAAATTCTTTTCTCTCTCTACTTGACTCTTCTCTTACGTAGCTTAAGTAATTTCAACAGGCCTCTTCCCCTGCCTAGAATTCCCTTTTATAAAAAAAAGGGAGCAAACAAGCTTTAGGCCGGAGGATACACATGTCCACTTTTTACTGGACCGCTAATTCCTAATCAATTATCTTTACATCATTTGCATGGTAAGAGAAGAAAAGCTTAAAACACAATGATGATTAGTTTGTTGCGGAGGAAAGGAAAGCGTGGTTCCAAATGTTGATTCCCTGACACCAAAGCATCTATTAACCACTCCATGCACTGATTTTATTTGGACAATTTGTACCTGAATCCGGGAAGAGAATGCATTTTAAAATATAATATCTTAGGCCAGACCTATATTGTACATGACCATATTGCAATTCTCGTCCCCATTATTTATAATTCAAGTTCATCAATAAACATCTTTTTCCATGACTCGAAATCCTCCTCAGACGGCCAATTGAAAGCCACCACCTGGTCCACCATTTTTCGATAAGGTACATACTTTATCATCAATGACGTGGCTGTCTTATCAAAATTCTCTAGAAAACTAATGACAAATGATAACTTTTCTAAAGTGTTTTCCAACATGCGAATATCAGCATTTTTGCATATCTCATGAGTCTGAGTAGTCATTATATTATTCATTTGCTCCTTCCACGCCTGCAAAGGCTTGACAATATCTTGACTATGCAAAATATGAGGTAGTGGAGTCAAATCTTTTCCATCATAAATATCCTTTGGTGCTTTGATTTTGGACTCCATAGGAGCAGCAGACCCCTAGAATTTTTGCTCAACAATAGTCTTAACAAATTGATATGTTGTCATGACTTTAGGATATTTGTTCCCATGCTATTTTGCCCCAACTACCATAAATTTCAACTTTTCCATTCTAGGGCTCCATCTGTTTAGCAAAGGGATAGCCAATTCTCTGTCCCTTGGAAACAATTCAAGTGCTTGCAACATCAAGGCATAATTCGCATGAACACCATTCAGCTTACTCTGGACCCATTTATGTAAATGCCTTAACATAGTATCAACAATTTCTGAATTATTCCTTCCTGCTGCATCCCGGATTTGGTTTAGCATCTCCTTATATTCTTCAATTTGCTGGAGTAACTTTTCCCTAGAAGGATCTTCACTCGAGGTACTGGCCTTTTCAACTGCAATAGGCACTTGTCCCATATTATACGGGACCATAGCCCAAGATTGAACCTGTGCGGGGGTTGGGGTTGATCTATTGGCTGGTCTGCAACAATTTGGCTAGAGCTAACCTGCTTTTGAGACCTCAAGATTTCCATATGTTGCCTTAATAAGGCCATTTCTGTTTCCAATTCTGCCACCCTTTGCTGACTCTTATTATACTCAATAATAATGTCATTATACTGGTTCCTCAGAGTATCTCAGCTTTTAGTTAAATCCTCCACAATTGCCTTAGTGAATTTGGCAACATTTACAACCATGTCAACAGCCTCCAAGGCAGGGGTATCAGCAACTCTCTTCACAATCAAATGACCACTAAAATCGATTGTTTCAGCGACAATAGGTTTTTGGGACCCTATAGATAGTGACCATATTGCCAGAGAATCCCACTCTTCACTGAAGGTTGATCCTTTAAGTGCCAATGCTGCCTCCTCCTCTGTTGCAAGAAGTGGTTTATTTTCCCTTCTTACTGTATCAAATACCACAACATCAGTAATATCCCATTCAGGGAGTAGTAATATCCCACATTTCTAAACCAATGCTCTGCCCTATTTTGGTGTGATTTCCTTAAACCTCTCCTTCAGTTGCACTCTGACCCTTGACTGAATTACTTGCTCTAGAAGCTCTGGATGCAAACTCCTCTCATGTGCTACCTACTCAGTATATGATGAGAGATGAGCTCTCCATACAAAATCTTCAAAATCACGGGTATGGATAAAAGAGTCATCCATCATGAACTCTTTGCAGGCCTCCATCCTCAAATCATTACTATTTGTAATTCCTTTAATCTCATCTTTCCCCAATCTTAGGGTGATGGCTCCTGAGCTCGTTGCAGTGTCAGCTGGATCTAGTGGCATTTCTGGATTTATTTCATCCGGAATTACAATAATATCCTCCTCATCATTACGTTTCTGGCCAACATCCCTCATACTGTCAGTTCTAGGCCTCTTTGGGGATGATGTGCTAATCTGTTCTGAACTCTTCAGAGGCAAATCCAGATCAATAATACCAAGTACTGATTGCCTTAGGACAGATGATGCACTACTCATCGTAACCTCCTCTGTCCTACTTCTCTTCCTTCTTGAAAACACCTTTATTTTCCCTTGAGGCTGGTAGGTAGGCCTTTCTTCAATTCTTATCTCAGGGTGCTCCTCAGTAACATGTGAATTTCCCTTTCCTTCTACAATTCTTTCCTCCTTCAAGACTCCTACTATGCTCTTGAAATTATCAAGAGCATAGATTGCCTTGCTGAGCTCATCTTTGGCATTAGGTACAAGATCAAAACCAGGTATTTTCTCCTGTTTACTTACCATTTTTGAATAGGCAATGTACATTGCCTTTCTCTCATCCTGCAAGTCCTCATCAAAAATATTCTTAATGATATCTTCAGGATAGTAGAAATTGTGGACAAAGGTTCCAGTTTGATGCCTAGCCTTCATTTGGGAAATAAAACCCTTGGGATCATAATTCCTAGGGCGTACAGTTCTCAACCTATATGGCCTAAGTAACAAGTGTAAATTTGTCCACCCTCCTTTTATCATGACAAAATCTGCAAAAGTTGTATATTCAGGGAAAAAGGATCCCTTCTTGTGTTCAACAGGCAGATGGAAATCTTGAGATGCTCCTAGCTACCTCATAATTTCTACAAAACCGAGTCTGAGGGGAACTTCCCTAGGTAAGACAGACGGGATGGCATTTGTGCCAAAAACCCTGAAGATTGTAGTGCTATGATTGGGGATAATATCACCCCAGTTGTGGGTTAGATTCAACTCAGGCCTCCTCTCTATAGGTCTTAGAAAATCATGGATTTCCTTTGGAATCCTGGGTGGATCAACAACTAAAGCCTTCCTTAACTTAGATCCAAAAATATTATGAAAGGTGACATAATCAAATTTATGATCTTTTTGTCTAAGACCCTAGTCCAATATTGGACAGGCATTTCAATATCTCCTTCCATCTTCCTCATCTCCATATCTTTCTCAAATACCTTCTGATCCCTATATAAAAACATATGAATCAACAGTGAAAACCATTTGAATTTTACCCAATTCTTTTCCAGCTTCAAAGTTGCTAAGCCAGAATGTATGTTCTCTGCAAGGTAAGTGGAAAAGTTGTATACCACATTATAACCAGGGTGTTGGAGATTGACAGCCATATACATTATCTCTATAGGCACAGTCTTCTTCAAGTCAATCCCCAAAACTTGACATAGTGCACAGACGATCTTCTTGAAGTGAGGGGCGAAGTAGTCTACTGGGAAAGGTTCAGGCTCATTCTTGCCAATCACAACCCTTTTATGATTCTTCCCTCTTCCCAACACAACTAAATGAGATATTAAAAGGGATTTCCTTATCAAACCCTTGGTGTTTCTATACTCTTCCCTGAAGACCTCTAATTTGATGGGAATCATATCCCGACTCCATTCATGCAAGTCAAAAATCTCTGTAATTTCCTCCCTGGTTACTTTAATCATTGGCTCGCCAAGATGTGTTTTGACAATTCGAATCATAGGGTCGTACCTTGCAGAAATATCTTTTAATAAGTCTACATCTTCATAGACATTTGGTACCACCAGCTTACCCAGGTCCAATCTCCATGGATTGCACAAAGGAACAGGCAAATTTCTATTTCCAAACCAATTGGAAAATAATTGCCAACCCGTGTATGGCAATTCAGCATCATGGTTTGTACATTGTTTGTCCATTAAACCTTCATGAATCACGGGTCCATAGAACAATACCCTTCCTTCCTTCCTATTTTTTGCTCGTAGAAGGTTTCAACAGATCAATAATATCTTGTGAATGACCCCTAGGCGTAGCCTCGTGACCAACAGTTCGTGCCTTGGATGCCATATATTTTAAACAGAAGGGAATTTGAACTAGGGTTTTATTTAAAAGACAAACAATTACACCCTATTCTCAACTGCCGTTACAGAAAAATTCTTTATATGCACACAAATCAATAGCAATGACCTATATAAGCTCTAACAGCCAATTCGCTTAACAATTCACCAAGAATTAAGAAGGAAACAATCGCCAATTATTCAATAGGCAACGCTAATATATTATGAAATTACAAAAGAAGGCGTATGTATCACTTACTATTTATTTTGCAGAGCGTCAAATGCCGCGATAATGGAGAACTGAGATAATAGCCGCTTCCCTAAGCACCGAGGGATTCTTACAAACCAGAATGCAATACTAAAATAGTAGTTCACTAGTTATTTAGCATTTAATTACGCAGGTTGAGTCGATCTTGACCATTACTATTCGCTCACACGAAATAGAATGGTTATAGTACAACACCAGTTTGTTTGAAAACATGTCGTTGATCAAAAACACAGTTGGCCAGACAAACGGTTTAGATTTGGTCAACAATAGTTTGAAAATGACACATCCTCCTTCCAGTCAGCAAGCAAGCAAGAAAACTGCTCATTAGGCACCACATCAGCACAGAATGGGTCCCACCACGTTCGTTAATCAATAACACCAACACCCACACATCAAAAAATCGCGTACCTCGCAGTATTATTGAGACTGAAGTTTTAATTGCGTGAGGTCAGCGAGGGATGACCAAGATGCATCAGAAAGTGCACAACTGTCGGCATCATCCATTGGTCAGCACTCAAAACCTGGCCCCACCAAGTTACACAACAGGTGGCAGCATCTCGCAAGCCTCGCAACATTTTCTGTGATGTAAGCACAAACCTTGAGAGGTGTGCGATGAACGGTCAAGATCACAGCTACTGCATCTGTCGGTTAATACAAATCTGCACATGTGAAATAGTTACTTTAAAGAAAGGGGACCACTAGGCAGACGGGGAAATAACCCACGGGGTCAAAAATAATTCAAAGGTTACATTGTAAAGGTTAGTAGGCCGAAAACCACAGGGACACATAAGTCAAAATGCAAAAACCGAAAGGATAGGTAAAAGGGGCCAGTGAAGTGACGACCAAAGAGGGATTAAACATGACTTAAGTGACCAAATACTGCTAATAGCAAGTCAATGACCAGAAAGAAAAGCCCCCAAATACCAGACCAGTTAAAAATAACAAAGATAAAACCACCACAGAGGGGAAGGAAATAAAAAACTCCACCACCTAGCTCAATTCCTCAAGCTCGCATGCTACTTACTTTAAGTTCAATTTAATTACCACTTCTAACCTTTCACCAATTCTCTCAACAATCACAAATGCAAAATAGCAAAGCAACTCTCTAACTCTGAAGTTCTCAACTCACTAGCACAAAAATTGCAATGGAATAACAACAGAGTAATCAGAATAAGAAGTGTAGAAAATGGTAGAATGAGCACCTCTATATATACTAAAATGTGAGCAACCAAAGGCTATGAACAAGCTAGTACTTCTTCCACCTTTAATCCTCATGCAATGACTCATAAAAGTAGTTTACAGGTTTACAATACATAACAGTCGTCACCTTTCAAATGGCTGAGCTGACTTGTTTCAAGGGACAACAAGACTCTTTTACCAAGTCAAATGAACAACAAGCTTCTAGGAAATTTTCCTACTTGGTTTGCAAATGGAATTCCTTCTTATATTTTTGCCAAGTTTACATTAACTAAGTCTCATGGTTATTATATTGCTTTCTTAGACTTTGGTGTAGGCTAGAAGACTTATTCCTTATGTTAAAATATGCATTCATACTCTTTCCAACATATAATTTGCATTCCTATTTCCTTATGTGGGTTATAAGTCTTCATTTGACTTATTCTAAATTGCTTTATGCGTAGCTTTTTATCATTTACTGCCTTACATTACATACTTAATATACTCAAGTCCCTTACTGTTACCTATGCTCAACTCATGCGCAAGTTTAAACTCACTATCAAGTGCTTTTATGTGTTGGTCAAAGACATATTAATGTTGGCTTTATGTGATTATTATTCTTCCTTTTATTTAATACAAAATGATCTTATGCATATGACTTTAAGCTTCCCCTTTATGCACAGTATATAGCTTCAATTCATGCACTATCATATGAGCACAACCATATCACTCTTCTCATGGCAGCGCCTTCATGTGCTATGTTTATTTCATAGTACTTTTAATAAACATTATATACATATATACATATATTATTAATGTATATATATTATATCTTTTATAATATATATGTATATTTATATTCATAATATTATTAAATGGTTTATTTTCCAATCAAGTGTATATATATACAATTCAAATATAATATGATACATATATATATATATATACATATATTAAACCAATAATTTCCAATCATATTAACCAATATAAGAAAATATATTTGTACATACATACATACATATATATACGCATTTTATTATATACTTATATGTTTATACGTTTACTCGATGCATATATATATGGGTAAACCCATAATAGTGGTTTACAATTTTGATGAAGAAGAAAATTTTTAAAAATTCTCACACATTCAAAATTTCATGTTTTAAAGGGTTCGCTCGAACTAGGGGGTTCGCACGAACCCCTAGTTCGAGTGAACCCCCTTTTGCATGGTGGGTTTGCTCAAACCCTATGATGTCAAGTTTCTTTATAGAAATGAATGAAAAATTTAGAAAAAAGGGGGTTCATGTGAACGCCCCTTCGAACGAACCCCCCTTCACCCTTTCGAGCGAAGCGAACCCCCCTTTTTTGCCCTTCTCCCCCTCTTCCACCAAATTTTAGCAGATTTCTGCCCTTCAAAGCTCAAGTTAAGGATGAAAATGGAGGAGACTTCACAAATCCAACTGGAAGATGGTAGTCCTCAGAACGAGCTATCCAACGAATATAATTTTAATATGTTTTGGTTTTATTATGTATGTGTTTTTTTAGTTTTATTAAACATAGGTTTTTCATTGAAAATCAAGCTCTTTGTTTTGCACATGTGGAAAAATAGAAAATTATCAAAATAATTTTTTTTTAAATATGTTTGTGTTGGGTATTGATGTCCTTGATCCATTAAAAAAAAAATTGAATTTTGATACATACAGAAAAAGTTATGTCGTATACAATCCACTTATGTCTGAATTGCAATTGGTTTGACTTCGAAACTTGATTAAGGGAAAAATATTCAATAAAAAACTATGAGACAAAATGAAAGTGCTAGATATCGTAGTTACAAATCTAAATTTAAAAAAATTAGAATTTTATCCTTCATACAAAAAAAATTATGTTGTATATGGTGAGCGTCACTTTTTTAAAATATTGTTTTATGAAAAAAACTAATTTTCGTGGGAGATGGAAAAAGAAGTGCAATATGATTCCAAAAAAAATCAAAAAAATATTTTTAGAATCTACAGATAAAATGTGATGAGACTCTAGTTTGCATCATCTTCAAATTCCTCATGGTTTAATCGCTATAGGTGCTCGAATGTGAAGATTTAGTTAAAAATAATAATTTCAGTGTCTAGTTTGGCCAAAAATTGTAAACCACTATTGTGGGATCACCCATATATATATTAATTATTTCACTATAAGTACGAACACATATATACTCATCAATAAGCATATGCACAAAGTGTATATTGGTAAATATATCTACATAAACATATGTTAAAATAATCATACATATATTAATATATATGTATATATGTTTACATTAACATAACATTATACATACACAATAATATATATAATATATATATTATTTATATACATTATTTTAACATCTATACTTAAGCACATATACTCATCTACTCATTGATCGAAGTATTTACACGAAGTGTATATACTTCCTCGATTAGCATATAAATATGAACACACAAAGAACTTTCACTCGACATAAAGACTCAATCACATAACTCCAAACAAGAACATTCAAAGACTTAAACCACACACTAATACAAAACATACTCAAACCTTGACAACAGGTTACTTACCATTTTAACTCTACTTGGCCAACTAGGGTGTGAGTGTGTGTATGCTCAGTTAGGCTCATTAAGGGTTACTAGATCAAGCTCTTCTCTTAAGTGATACTTCCCCCTTCTTCTGGAGGTTCGAACATGTTGATCCATTTAGCTTAGTGCATCAAAAAGGTAGTTAGTCGTTCATATGAAATATATTTGCATCATAAATCATTTGCATTATCAAATAATTCAAGTATTCATATCACAATACATATTCATTCATTTACATTTCTTATCAGTATAAAACATAATCATACCTTCAAAATTAATAAGATCTTAATTCATATTCAAGTATTGCATTCATCTATTTAATCATACTAAAATTTTGATTTACATTTATCATCATATTTATTCATAGGGTAAAAATAACCCGGTAACTAAGAGATGGGGTGTAACAAATATAATAATTTATAGTGTGTAATAAATCGTAAAATTATTAAATTTAATTTTTTAATTAGTATGAGAATTTATTTTAAAATAAATGTTAATTTATAGCTATCATATTTATATATTTAGATTTATTTTAACTTATATTATAGTTAATTTAATTGTTTATTCTAATATGTGAAGGTTATGGTTATGTTTTCATTGAAGCATGTTGGCAGGAAAGAGAAACAATTCAAACACCACCAAGCAAATCCTACTACATCTTGCCACAAAGAGCTTGTGGATCATAAGAGTCAAAAGATGCCATCTAAGGTAGGAGTATGATATATGGGTCACATCCCATAGATATATGTATAGAAAAAGATATGAATAGTAAAAAGGGAGGGAGTGTGTTTATGCAAGATTATATGTATGGATAATATGTAAAAGATATATGTATGAGATAATATATGTAAGAAGCAAAGAGAAGGACTATAGAGTATAGGGAAATATATATATATGATAATTGTATATTTGATGTAAAAAGAGATATAAGAAGGTTTGACTATACTACCTTAAGATAACTAATATAAAGATATTTAAATTCTATCTACATTCTCTTGTATGACTTTATGCTATATATGGTTAAGTAATTAATCTTTTGTCTGACTCAAACCATTACTCCTTTTATATAACTGAGTTTGGGGTATATACTACAACACTCAAAAATCACTTGGGGCTCAAAACTTCGATCTATGTTTCCCCAATTTTTTTGCTAACATTTGTTCCATTATCAGGACCTTAGTTAGGTCATATAAAGGTCAATAATACTCATAATTTTTAATTTTTAATAAGACATAGAAAAGGAAAGAAAAACCAAGGAAGAGATGAAAACCAAGGAAGAGACGATTACCATGAAAATTAATAAAGACCAATATAATCCAAAAACAATCACACCCATGGTAAAAAGAGACAAAAAACACAAGAGAGGTTAGAGAAAAAATTGAATTAGTAGGAAAAGTGAACATGACAAGACCAAATGAGAAGAAAGAAGACAAAAAATATTGTTGAAAGATAAGAAAGACATCACAAAAGGATGGAAATTTTGGAGAAGATGATAATTGAGTGCACCAATGAGGGTGTTGTTGAGCGCACCAAAGTGGGTGTTGCTAAAGGAAAAGAGAAAGAAAATAAAGAAGAATGAAAGACCTCAGAGAAATCAAAGTTATGCTGAGAAAAAGGACAACTCATAAGTAGTTTAAATAGGAACATTTATGATTATGGAGAGTCTAGGAGGTGGTAACTAGGACCCTACAATAACACAGAGACTCCACTCCCACCGTAACCCCCCAAAAGTCCTACCATTATATTGAATCTATCTATCAAACCCAACCATCAATCAAGATGATAGATTTAGTGAATTTCTAAAGAATCCAGAGAACGCTCTATCTATTCAAATAGGATATTTAGAAAAGCTAATCAATAGAAGCATAAGGAAATTGAAGGAAGAAGAAATAAGGAAAAATTAAGAGATCAGATTGAATTAAATGGGTAATTAATTATGTTCACTAACCAATAAAATATTGTTAACAAATAAGAAAGTGAAAAAATATCTCAAGGAGTCACAACCCCCAAACCAGGATCAATCCCCTAAGCCATATAAAAGTAGAAGAAATTTGAATGAGGAAATATCATACAGTAAAGAGAAATGAGAGAAAGCAAGAAAAGAAGTAGATTGGGAAAGAGTAGTTTGACATAAATTTAGCAAGAGATAAGGGTAGAGTAGAAACCCCATACTATTAAGAAAGTAAAAAAATAAAAGGAGGAAAATAATAGCTTGCAAACCCAAAAACTCAAAACAGAAAGATGCAAGAACATAATGGAATCATCGATCAAAATCCTAGTATTTGGAAGAGATACAACAGAGGCTATGAAATATATATTCCTATTATAATATTTTTGGGAAAGGTAAGACATTGATGAGGACAAACAAAAGTTATTACTTTATATCTTCACTAAGAAAAGAAGTATTGGATTGGTACAAAAAGACTTACTCGAAGCATGGGGAAAGTTGGAATGAAGTAGAACATGACTTCTTGACAAAATTTGACACTTTGGATATTTCTATAGAAAGTGTTAGAAAAATGAGGGACCTAGTCCAAGAAGAAGAGTAATCGGTGAATGCCTACGACAAAATATTTAAGGAAGTCTACCACAAATTGGAGGAACCCCTAATAGAGCAAGAAAATATTGAATGGTTCATCTTTGAACTAAAGAAATATATAAGAGAAGCCTTAGGTGGAAGAATATTTGATAGTTATACAAACTTGATTATAATGGCATATCACATAGAAGCTCAAACATGGCACAAACCCCAAAAAAGATGAAATTAAAAAGAATATTGAGATGTCATAGTTGGTGATAGAACAACTAACCATAAAAATGGAATTCTGGCAAGAGGAGAAGAAAAGAAAGTTAAAGATATTTTGGTACACATATTGTTCAAGAGAAGGTCATATTTGGAATGATTCCCCTAAAGCCCAAGGAGAAATAAATACAATAGCATTACATGTAGAATTGAAAATAGTACCAACCAAAAAAAATGCATTACACTTTGAAACTTGCTAGGAATGGGATAGTCACCTCACCGAGGATTGTCCTATAAACCAATTTCAACTCTGGAATACAAGTCATCCTAATCCAATATTCCTTATGAACTACAACTGTGACACAAACTTGGATAAAAAAATAGCATATGTTAAAGAACTTGTAGAAGGCCCTTTATATGGCGTAGGTTACAAAAAACCACCTCAGAGAGATAACAAGAGTCTATGCATTTTGAATAACCCACCATAAGATTACATGAAAGATAATTGGCAATCAAACTATAGAGGAGAAAGAGGAAGCAATAAAAAAGACCATCAAAGAAGTGATGCTACATGCTATAATTGTGGTAAGATAAGCCTCTATGCTACAATGTGTTAAGTGGAAAAGAAAAGGAAATGTCAATTTTCCTAGCAAAAGGACCTCCTAATCAAACTAAATCAACTAGGAAAATATTAGAATAAATAGAAACAAAAAGTCCATCAACTTATAGATGATTGGAACTAGAAGAATGGTCCTCTTTTAATTACCACACACCTTAATAATACTAAATTCAAACATGTGATGGTATATCTAGGTGCAGACCTGAACATTATTTCAACAACTTGGGAGAGGTTGGGTAGACCCAAGCTAGTTAGAAAACTAATGAAAATCAGTTTGGTAGATTCCTCTAGCATGGAAACATTAGGCACATGGAAAAATGTGGAAGTAAACATCAAAGGACTTAAACAGATTATTAATTTTAAGGTCGTTGAGATGAAGGAACCATCCAACACTTTTAGAGCATTGTTAGGATTGAGATGGTTTATCGATTATGATGGGATATTAGACTCAAGAAAAGAAGAGATATCATTTTCAAATGACAATAATATAGTCCATATTCCACTAGGAGAAAAGGAAGACATAACTTATGTAGAAGAAAAGTAATTACGATCGGTCTATTCCATCTCCAAACCCTCTGCTACTACACAACTACCGCAACACAAAATGTATAGATTCATAATGGTATTTATGGTCTAAAGCCACTTAACCACTACATCAGGAAAATATCAATCAACGGTAATAGAAAATAAAATCACATCAATCACATCCAGAAAGGTATATCACATATCAACTTACCAAAGTTCTTTGGAGTAGGAGATGTAAAGGAGTATCTACTAGAAATGGATAAAACATTCCCAAATGAACCAATAAGGATTACAACCTTTTATGACACCCCGGTATGTAATTCTTCTTATTAGTGGCATACACTCAAGCATACTATTCTCACATAGAAAAAAGTGGAATTAAACATTGAAGGACTTAGCAAATTATTGATTTATGTTGAGAAAATGTGTCTGAACCTTGCAATTACAAAAGTTTTTATGTTGATAGGTGAGCACGAGGGGGTGCAGGGAGGTACCTCCCTACAAGGTCCAAGGGTCGTACTCCCCGACAAGGGTTCGGGGGTAACACCTCTAAAAGACACATTTTATGTATATTTTATTATTGTAAATCTATATCATTCATCATTAGGTCTCAGATTTGACGGTAGATATTTTGTTGGCTTGCCTTTCCCTAAAAGGAAACCCTATTTTATGAGGGCATTATATTGCAATGCATTCTGAGATTTTGATAGTAGTCATGTTGCTTCTAGATCTCTGGTTGGTGATACTTCTGTGAGAAGCTTACTTTGCAATTATATTGTAATCTTCATGATTTGTAAATAATATATTGGGTGGCTTTTGGTGTGTGGGGTTTTTTTCCCAAAAGGGTTTTCCCCATGTAAATCACTTTGTTGTGGTATGCATGATATTTATGTTTAAGTTTTTGTAATTTTTGTAAATATTTGTAAATTTTTGCATTATCCTCCTCTCAAGATTAGTGTAGGAACTTGTTCTGCTACCTTAGCTTCCTTACAATTTTGAGGTTGTTGAGATGAAGAAACCATTTAACACTTTTAGAGAATTTTTAGGATTGATATGTTTTGTTAATTATATTGGGATAGTAGACTCAAAAAAAAAAGAGATATATTTTATAGATGATATTAAGATGGTCCATATTCCACCAGGAGAAAAGGAAGACATATATAGAAGAAAGGAAATTCTAATTGGTCTATTCCATCTCCAAAACCTTTGCTACTACTCAACTACCACAACATAAAATATATGGATTCAAAAAGGTATTTATGGTCCAAATCCACTTAGCCACTACATCAAGAAAAGATCAATCAGTAGTAATAGAAAATAATAAACACATTAATCACATCAAGTAAGGTATATCACATATTAAACTACCAAAGTTCTATAGAGTAGAAGTTGTAATGGAGTATCTATTAGACATGGGAAAAACATTCCCAAATGAACCAATAAGGATTATTTCCCTCCAAGGCACCCTAGTAAGTAATGTCACTTGTCGGTGGTATACACATAGGCATACTATTCCCATATTGCATGCCTTTTGGATCTTAATCAAGGCACAATACTTGCAAGAAGAAGGAGAATATAGCTTAATACCCAAATATTAAGGAATAAACTCCAAGGATCATATTCAAATTTACATTACCATATGGAAAGGGGATAGAGAATATGACCACCACCTCCATATCCAACTATTTTATTGGACCCTTACACCAATAGTACAAGCCTAGTATATTAATCAAGAAAGAAGGGGAGAAACTAAGGATTGGGGGAATTTCAACAAGATTTCATCCATGCATTTTCCTTTTGGGATGAGAATGAAAAAATATGTAGCATACTAAAAAAATAAAGGAAATAATCTTCAAACTAGTTCTAAAATACACCAATCATAAACAACTGAGGAATACACCACCTAAAAACTAAGGGACCTGGAAGATAATTGAATGGATGGGGAAACAAGCACAAATAATTGAACAATATGCTATAAAATACAAAAGGATGAAGAAGAATTAGACCCAAAAATTGAGATTACAGTGGACGAAGAAGAAAGGGAAATAAAATTGAGAAAAGATTCTACATACCATTATTATAACGGTACCCTCAAGTTAAGAGAAGAGGGTGTAGCCCCTATGGAGAATCCTAAAATGGAAAAAAAATGGTGATTATTGGGAAGAACCAATTGTGGCATCAGTCGTTGAATTACTATCAAAATATAAGGAACTATTCCCATGAACATTCATAGAAATGAAAGGCATAAAAGAAGAAGTGGGATTCATGAAAATCCAGCTAAAAGAAGGAACCAAACCACACTAGAAGACCTTAATGCCTCAACCCTAACATGAAGAAAAGAGTCAAAACATAAATAGATAAAATTTTAGTACTAGGGATTATTAAAACAATAGATATTCTGAATGGATTAGTCCCATGGTAGTACAAAATAAAAATACAGGAGAAATATGGATATGTGTAGACTTCCACAAATTTAATAAAGAATGTATTCATGATCCCTTTCCTATTCCCTTCATTGAGGAAATACTTGAATCCATCATGGGGAGAGAAATATATTCATTCATCAATGGGTTTTTCGTTTACCATCAAGTCTAGATTAAGGAATAAGACTAACCTAAAATAACATTCACCATAAAGTGGGGCTCATTCATGTATACTATAATGCCCTTTGGATTGAAAAATTCACCAATGATCTTTAGTAGAATTATGGTGAATACATTTAAGGATTTCATCCATGACTTCTTAGAAGTATATCTAGATGACTGGATTGTGTATGTCTTAGTGAAGAACCACATTCAATCACTTTGAACCATGCTAGAAAAATGTAGAAGTATACAAATATCCCCAAATATCATGAAAAGTATTTTTGTGGTACCCTTTGGCACACTACTACGACACATCATATATGCAAAGAGGGAATAATAGTAGATCCAATGAAAATTACTTTGATTTTGGCATTACCACCACCTAAAACAACATCAAAAAATAAGACATTTCTAGGCTATACTGAATATCATGAAAAATTAATCAAAGGATATGCCACTCTAGCAACCCCTTTAGAAGAACTCAAAAAGAAAACTAATAAAGCTAGTATGTGGACATACCAGTGTCAAAAATTATTTCACATTAAAAAAAAGTAGAAGCTCCTATCTTGGTATTTACAAACTGGTCAGTACCTTTCCATGTCCATGTATATGCTTCCAAAATAGCCATAGGAGCAATTCTTCCTCAACCACACGAAAATAAGGATCACCTAGTTGCTTTTTCTAGCTGCAAACTTTCTCAGGTTGAGAGATATTACACTACCAATAAATGATAGGCCTTATCCATGCTCTATGCACTACATAAATTTTTCCACTACCTCCTATCCACACCATTCACATTTTACATCGACCATAAGCCCTTGAAATTTCTACTAAATAAAGTAGTGATACAAGGAAGAATATGCATATGATTACTATTATTTTAATAATTTAATTTTAATATAATGGTAAAACTAGGGAGAAATAATAAAGGTCTAGACTACTTATCTAGAGTAGATACAGGTGAAGGTCCATAGAGGTTGAAGAAGAAGACTTACCAAGCACTCATCTATTCTAGATTGTTGCAATACTAAAATAAATTTATGAGGTATCCCAATTACTTTCTACAGGTCAATATCCCACTGATATGAAAACACGTGATAAACAAGTGTTACTACGAAAATCCCTTCCTTTTACCTTAATCAAGGGAGCGTTATACAAAAAGGGGAGAGATGACATTCTCTAGAGATTAGTCTATGCATATGAAAGAGATAAAATATTAAGATAAGCACATAAAGGCATTGCAAGGGGACATAAGTGTAGAGACTCTATTGCTCTAAAAAAAATATTTGTTGGGTTATGGTGGCCCAATATATAAGGATGCTAAGGACTATACAAACAACTATGATATTTTCAAGATAAAAGAGTGACCTACCCCTCGAGATGAAATACCTCTGCAACCAGTATTAGCACAAGTCCCATTTGATAAACGGGCTATTGAATTCATGTTAGGAAATAATGCATCACTACCCACAATCTTAATCTATTTCCTACATAACACCATGAGAGAAAATCATGCATGCAAGCTTATAGAATAACCATAATGCATAGATTAAAATAGACAAACAACAAGATAACACAAGATATACCCTAGGAAAACCCTCAAGAGGGAAAAATCCAACCTCCGAAAACATCCATACTCTATTTATTATTCAAAAATAAAATAATACATGCACTTACAAAGTTACCATGAATATTTCTTAAGCATCAAGCCTCTCTAATGCATCCTTCATGTGTTCAAGCATGAATCCACACATCCCATACCATGTTTCACATATGCACTCCTTAGAAAGACTCAATAATGACAACCCACTCACCTAGCCAGCCTTAACCATTAAACGTGTGGTTGCTTTTATAGAAACAAGTGCACAAAAATACAACCAAGTGGTAAGATAAAGCCATGTGCCATAAAACCATTGAATCCTCATTTAATATTGGGTACTAAGTTTTCAATTTATTAAATTCTTTCCCCAATATTAAATTATTATCTCATGTCTCCCACACATTAAATAATAAACCAAGGTAACAATATAACATACAATACAATTGATCCCCAAATAATTATCTAATGTGACTAAACACACCTCCTAGGTGCATCACAACTAAATAATTCTTTAATTTATAACATTTTATACAATGGTGTACAACACCGTATCCCAACATTCTCCCATTTGTTTTATACACTGCATAAGGAACAATCAATGAAATACATCATCATAGCCATACATGAAACCGCATGAATCTTTAGCATGCTACATCAAGATACTTGCAATAAAACCAAAGTGACCACCATCTCAAGCAAGAAATCCTCTCATCCTCCAATGTGCCACCTATGGAAGAAAATGAACATGTCAAGGTGAATATGCACCAATCCAAAGAACACAAGCATCAAATCCAAATGATAACAAAGGCTCCAAGCCACTATCAAAGGTAAAAAAAACCCACATGATTAGAAATATCATCCATAACACATGCTAATACATCCAACCATCCATACCTCCTAGGTATCAACAACATCAGTTAACTCATGCCAACAACATATCCAACCTATAAACCCCAATCAAGCTCCCTGTATCAAACTTTTTAATGAAGAACATACATATCTAGGAACTCCCATTGCATGAGTAATGTTAAAGCATATCAATTCTACCAATAAACACTATACCAAGGTGTGATAAATGATCAAAACAATGAAGTTCCAAGAAAATCACAATGATCCACAAATGTAACACAAACAATTGCATACTCTATCACAACATTTCACCATAATCCTCCCAAATTATATGAACATGAACCTCCAAGAAGGAACCATACAATGAAAAGAGAAAACATGTAAATCATAACATGTCCTTCTACCAACACCTCAAAGTGCTACGTTGTGTCAAGTATGATCTCCTTACAACCCCAAATCAAAATCCTCAACAACACCTATAATGTTCAATCTCTTGGATCAAACAAACATATGAATCATGTAGAATTCCAAGATGAATATAAGCCTCTCTAATCAAGAAGATCAAACTCAAACTATTCATTCCCAAATCGGGAATCAGCCCAATAACCATCTCCTAAACTCATCATTAATGAGTGATAACATAAATTCATATGTAAAAGGAGATAACCATGCTAATCATCCCTCAAAATGAATACTCTAGAACTAATTATCCATAGCTCAAGATCCATATCTATGAAATATAAATCATAACACATAACCCATCTAAAAATAGGATGGGAAATACCTATTAGATGATAAAATGTCGAATAGACCAAGTGGGAAATGAGAATTCTCCTCCAAGATAACCAAGTCATCATGACTCACTCCAAGAACAATCTCCTCGCTCAGTTCATCATGAACTCACATCCATATCCAAGTGAAGGCTCCTCGATCTTCCTACTAAAACCTCCAAAGAGTAACCATCTCAAGAAAATGTATCTAATCACAAGAGAACTCTAGCATCACCCAAGTCTCCAAGTATCCATGAGCACTTGCAACCAATCAATCCATGCTAAGTTCCAAATGGAACACCACACTATCATGAAGCTCCCAAGAAAATGACCAGTATACTCAATACCAAGAGAACCAACAAGATCAATGTCAAAACTCCAACCATAGAATCAGGAACCTAACATGACATCACAATCTAACCATCTCCTCCTAGAAGATCGCATGAAACAATGTAGATATCCTAGTCTCAAAAGAAATTGTATCATGTCAATACTCAAACAGGTAATCAAAGTAATCCAAGACACAATACCAAACACACTCTAAACTAAGAATCAAAATCTCCAATCACATGAAGATAGCCATCTCCTAACAATGAAGTTGTAAATGTGAAAGAAATCTTCTATAGCAACAAGATTGAAGAGCTCCTCCAAGACATCCATAGACACTAAGAAGATCATCCATCACCAACAATGAATCACATCACTACCAATAACTCCCACTAAATTATGATACTGAGTTACACATGGAATCGTGACAACCATCACCTAACTGAAGATCATCCATGGTTATTGCCCCTTCCTCTTTCAACTAGATGCATAAGAGTGTGCATTTGTCCAAGAGAGAAATTCAAGATGTATTCTTTGTCTTGGGTTGATGAAGGCTACCTCTCAAGGGGAATGGGTAGTGGTGTCTTTGGTTTGTCCAATTAGGAGGAGCATATCTTGTGCTTGAAGTGAAGTGTGCAAGTTTTTCCCTTTTCCATTGATTTCAAAGGGGGAGAGAGAAGTCTGGAGAGAGAATTCTGAAAAACACAGGGAAATAAATGTTCAAGTAAAGGGGAGAATTGCTTTAGAGTTGGAAATTAGAGTTGCTTTTTTTGTTGATGGTTTTTTGGTAAGTGTTTCCATCAATGACAAAGGGGGATATTGTTGCACGATGTCATCATTCTAGTGTTTTCATTGATTTTGTTAGTGTTTCTTAGATCAGATTAGATAATCAATTGAACAAAAGAAATGCAACACATAAGACAATGAACACAACAAGATACCCTGGGAAAACCCTCCTCTTGAGGGAGAAAAACCCAGCAAATATATCTCTTATATATTGAAGGAATAAGAGCAGAAATCTGCTTGAACTCAGGCCCAACACAATGCCGAATTTGATACAATGAATAATAGCACCTCTCCTAGATGCAAAGATACAAATGAATATGTTTCTCCTTGAAATCGGTCTGCTGCTACAAAATGATGATCTGCTGCTACAAGATGATGATCTGCTGATTAAGTATGAACTTCTTCTAGGACTGCGAATTCTGCTCTGTCAATAATAGCGAACTTCTTGATATTCGAATTGTGTGAATAACCAAGAAGTGACCTTGTATTTATATCTCCTAGGCGCCTCTTCACTTGGGTCGGCCTTTGATAAATATTTAATAACAATTAAAGTCGGCCAGAATAAGTACATGATATAAATCAAATATAAGGTCGGCCCATGTATTTAATATGTGTCTAGTGAAGACCGACGCTGTATTAACATCAACACTCCCTCTCAGCTAGGGATGAACTTCCATCTGCACAAGACACATTATGTTAGAATGAAAACAAAATAAAATATCACCTCAACGTGATATTAACCATTATGGCTACTCCCATAGATGGTAAAAACTCATCATGGATTCTCTCACGTGATGTTGTCATGGAGTCACACACATGACATCCACCATAGCTTCTCCCAGAGGGTGGAAACAAGGGCTTTCACCTCAACTCTCTCTCATCAGAGAATTGCATTATCAAGGACTTTCACCTCAACTCTCTCTCAGCAGAGAATTGTATTAACAAGGGCTTGCACCTCAACTCTTTCTCAGCAAAGAGTTGCATTCTCAACAAGGATCACTGATTACTGAGACTCTTTCTCAGTCACGGCTGCATTCTCCACCATACCAAGTTTCTCCCGGAAGTATACAAACTTAATCCTGGCGAGAGGCTTGGTGAGAATGTCTGCCGTTTGCTCTTCAGTGCTGATATACCTCAACTGTATAGCTTTCCTTTGCACCATATCTCTAATATAGTGGTACTTGATCTCAACATGTTTTGTTCTGTCATGAAACACAGGATTGACAGAAAGCTTCACACAGCTTTGATTATCACAGTGTATGATAGTAGGCTCCATTGATTGACCAAACAATCCTGCAAGGAGCTTACGAAGCCACACTGCCTCACGAGCTGCCACACAAGCTGCAATATACTCTGCTTCAGTTGTACTCAAGGCCACTGAAGACTGTTTCCTGCTACACCAGGAGATCATAGCAGTCCCCAAACTGAAGCAACAACCAGAAGTACTCTTCCGATCTGAGACACATCCTGCCCAATCAGAATCAGTAAAACCATGCAGCTCCAAATCCACGTTTGAAGAATATCTCAACCCATATCCGATTGTGCCGCATAAATATCTCAGGATATGTTTAGCTGCTACAAGATGTATTTGCTTTGGTTCACACATAAACTGGCTAAGTGCACTCACTGCATAGCAGATATCAGGTCTAGTGTTAACTAGATACATCAATGAACCAATCAACTGTCTATACATCGTAGAATCCACTGGTTCTGAACTAGCTGCAGCTTCTTTCAACTTATCTAAATTAGTCTCCATGGGTGTAGACATAGGTTTGCAGTCAATCATACCAAACCTTTTGAGAATGTCAACAGTGTACTTCCCTTGACTTAGAATCATCTCATCTGGCTTTTGCCAAACTTCTAAGCCAAGAAAGTAATGCATGAGACCTAGATTCTTCATCTCAAATTCTGAAGCTAATTCCTTCTTGCATTTTAGAATTAGATGTTCTTCACCAGTAATGATCAAGTCATCAACATATAAAACCAAAATTAATGCTTCACCATTTACTACTTTGAAGTAGAGGTTAGAATCTGCATCATTCTTTGAGAAACCCAGACTTGAAAGATACTGATCAATTCTTTCATACCAAGCACGAGGAGCTTGTTTAAGACCATACAAGGCCTTCTTCAGCTTGCAGACATGAGACTCTTTCCCATGCACCTCAAATCCTTCTGGTTGCTCAATGTAAACCTCTTCTTCTATTATGCCATTCAGAAAAGCTGTCTTTACATCCATTTGGTGAATCTTCCATCCTCTAGATGCAGCAATAGCAATGATGGTTCTAACAGACGTGTAACGAGCCACAGGAGCAAATGTTTCTTCATAGTCAACTCCCTCTTTTTGTGAGAACCCTCTAGCCACAAATCTAGCCTTGTGTTTCTCAATGCTCCCATCAGCTGCATGCTTGATCTTGAAGAGCCACTTAGAAGACACCACAGATTTGTCTTTGGGTCTAGGAACTATATCCCAAACATCGTTCTTAAGTATAGACTGATACTCCTCAATCATGGCATCTTTCCATACTTGTTGACTAGAAGCTTCTTCAACATTTGAAGGCTCTGACTCAATAATCTGACTCATCAAGGAAACATAACTAGAGAACTTGTGAGGTCTCTTGCTTTCTCTGAAGGCTCCTCTTGGAGCTACAAACCTTTCTGCTTCCTGCATTGTCCTGCGAGCCCAAAGAGGTCTTTTCTTTCCAATCACAATGTCTAGAGGCCCATCAGTAG
This sequence comes from Sequoiadendron giganteum, assembly GCA_007115665.2. Classification (NCBI taxonomy): domain Eukaryota; kingdom Viridiplantae; phylum Streptophyta; class Pinopsida; order Cupressales; family Cupressaceae; genus Sequoiadendron; species Sequoiadendron giganteum. The sequence continues at coordinate 65,190,414 of CM021100.1, read as the reverse complement.
GATCCAAAGGCTCAGCTGGATCAATATCTTCTTTAGGTTTTGTATCCTCCTTCAGATTCTCTGGAATATGGTCAACTTCCATATCTTGAGGAGGTTCTTCTTCATCAACCTCCATAGGAGTGCCTTTGGACCTTCTATAAGCAACATCTTCCTCAAATGTGATGTCTCTACTGATCTCAATAGACTTCTGTCCTGGAATGTAAATCCTGTAAGCTTTTGATGTCTCACTGTAGCCTACAAGAATTCCTTTCTTCCCAGAAGGTTCTAGCTTTGTTCTCTTTTCCTTTGGAATATGAACATAGACTGGACAGCCAAAGATCCTCAAATGACTAACTTCAGGCTTCACGCCTGAGAATGCTTCTTCAGGAGTTTTATTCTCTAAGATCCTGTGGGGACTCCTGTTTTGAACATAGATGGTTGTTCTTGATGCTTCAGCCCAAAGAGAGATTTGTAAGTCTTGATCATGGATCATAGCTTTCACTGCTTCCACAATAGACCTATTCTTCCTTTCAGCAATACCATTTTGTTGTGGATTATAGGGAACACTGAACTCCCTCTTAATCCCTGCTTCAATACAAAAGTCTCGAAATGTGCCAGAAGTGTATTCTCCACCATTATCAAATCTCAATACTTTGATCCTCTTCCCAGACAGATTTTCAATCTGTGCTTTGAATTCTCTGAATCTTTCTAATACTTCTTCTGATTCTTTAGATCTCAAGAAATAGATCCAAGTCTTTCTAGAGTAATCATCAATGAAAATAATATAATACAAGAAACCACTAGATGATGCACTAGACATTGGACCACACAAATCAGAATGAATGAGATCAAGAATACATTTAGATCTACTTTCACTGGAATGAAACGTACCTTTTGTGTTCTTGCCTAGGGCACATCCCTTGCATGTACCTTCATGTTCTTGATCGAATTTCGGAAGACCGGTGACCATCTTCTCCATGATAGGTAGAGCACGAAAGTGAATGTGAGCCAATCTTCGATGCCAAAGATCACACATGCTGGTACTGTTATGCACAAGTGCTTGAAGAGGACGAGTGCACAGCGTGTAGAGACATTCATGTCTAACTCCAATCACTTGAGCAGTTTTGAAGCTGGAGTTCTTTGCCCATATAAGAACTTTCCCTTTAGAGAAGGCAACTTGATAACCCTTGTCTTCTAATGCTGAAATTGAAACAAGGTTCCTCTTTATCCCTGGTACGAACAGTACATCATTCAACTCCAAAGAAATTCCAGAATCCAAGTGAAGAGTGGAGTTTCCAATCCCTTTTACAGAATATCTAGCATCATCTCCAATAACAACTTGATCACTGGAGTTGCTTTCCATTAAGTTTGAAAGATGACTTCTGAATCCGGTGATGTGCCTAGAAGCACCACTGTCAATCAACCAAGTATTAGAGTCAGTAGAAACATTGCTAGACAAGGCTGAATAAAATAGATAATCACTGGAGTCCTTTTGTAGAGCAACTTCTTCAACATCTGCAGTGGCAACTTGAAGCTTAGGTCGTTGGGGGCAAACCCTCGCAAAGTGACCATACTTATCACAACGAAAACATTGAATCTTGGACATGTCTCGTTTCCTTTTGAAGGTAGGAGCATCTTCATTTCCATCTTCTCGATTCCTTTTGAAGAAACCTCTCTTAAAGCCTTTTCCTTTGTTTGATGAATGAGAGGTAAGAACTTGTAATTCTTCATTCTTTGAGCTTTGACCAATCCCCCTTGCTGTTAGTCTTGACTCTTCTTGAATGCAATCAATCCTCAATCGATCAAACTTGGGAAGTTCGGATCTTGCACTGATTCCTTGGATGAACGCCTCCCATGAAAGCGGAAGACCATTGAGAGCAAGCATAGTCAGTTCTTTATCATCAATCATGTGACCAATAGTGGAGAGCTGATCTTTTATCTCTGAAATCCTCATGAAGTATGTAATAACAGATTCTCCTTTCGCCATTTTCACATGATGAAGTTGTTGCTTCAGAGCAAGGGCACGACTGGTGTTGTTGATTTCGTACATCTCTTCCAAGGTTGTAAACATCTCTCTTGCTGTATCCAACTTGAAGATAATTGGTACAATATGATCCTTGACGGAATCAACCAATGCTTTCTTTGCCCTAGTGTCTTTCTTCCTCCATTGCAGCTTCTCTTCTTCCCCCTCAGGTTCGGGAACTTTTGTTTTCACAAACTCAGCCAAGTCATTCTCTTCCAAAGTTAGCATGAACCTGAACCTCCATGATATGTAGTTCGAGATCCCTTCGAGTCTATCCTCGATTTTCAGACCGTTCACCATCTTGAGAAATTTAGAAGATAGACTGAAAAAGAATAAGGTGAGTGTTGCGAACTAAATCTGATCACGATCTTTTTCACACCCGCTCTGATACCATGTTAGTGTTTCTTAGATCAGATTAGATAATCAATTGAACAAAAGAAATGCAACACATAAGACAATGAACACAACAAGATACCCTGGGAAAACCCTCCTCTTGAGGGAGAAAAACCCAGCAAATATATCTCTTATATATTGAAGGAATAAGAGCAGAAATCTGCTTGAACTCAGGCCCAACACAATGCCGAATTTGATACAATGAATAATAGCACCTCTCCTAGATGCAAAGATACAAATGAATATGTTTCTCCTTGAAATCGGTCTGCTGCTACAAAATGATGATCTGCTGCTACAAGATGATGATCTGCTGATTAAGTATGAACTTCTTCTAGGACTGCGAATTCTGCTCTGTCAATAATAGCGAACTTCTTGATATTCGAATTGTGTTAATAACCAAGAAGTGACCTTGTATTTATATCTCCTAGGCGCCTCTTCACTTGGGTCGGCCTTTGATAAATATTTAATAACAATTAAAGTCGGCCAGAATAAGTACATGATATAAATCAAATATAAGGTCGGCCCATGTATTTAATATGTGTCTAGTGAAGACCGACGCTGTATTAACATCAACAATTTCAACCTCTAGTGTGGATATGTTGAGAAGGTGTTTGTGGTGTTGAGAAGGTGTTGCAGATGCAACAAGGTCACTTGATTTCCAAATGATTTTGAGAAAAATTGCATAAAGACTGCACAAGGTGACAGGGATGTATTTTGTATTGTGCTCCACATTTATTCATGATTGAATATATGCTTTTGTGGTTTTAATATGATTATTAGAAGTCTTAGAAGGTGTTATATCTAGAGTTTTAGGTTTTGGATCATGTAGTAGTAGAATATATGGTTGATAGTGTGTTGGGTTGTCTCTGACTTGTGAAAATGGATATCTAGGAGAAATGGACTTGCTCTACATTTCTTCATGTTATAGTTTCTTGTCTTGAAAAATTATAAATTTTCTAATATTTTCTATACCTACCTTTCCTTGGTTTATTTAGTGTTCAATTGTTCCACAAGCTTGGTTCATGAGTTGTATCTAAGTGATAGTTTGACTAGTTGCATAGGATGATAGTATTCTCAGTTTCATGTGTTTGTGCCATTGTTCTTGAATACTCTTTTGGTTTTGGAATATTTTAGGATGTTGTGTAATGTAGCTACATGGTTTGCAGGATGTCTTCAACCTTCGTGAAGTGTGAATTTGGTTGTTTAGTAGTGTTAATATCGGTTTTGCTGACCTGACATGTTAGAGTTATTTGTGGATGTGCTTCATGGTTTTTGGAAGCTTGGTGTAGCATTTCATTGTAGATTTGGGTCTTGGTTAACCCTTGATGTGGTTTTCCTTCACTTCTTTCCATCGCGAAATTTTTTGGTGCTGACCTATTTGGTGGTTGCACTTTGTAGGTGCATACATTTCCTTGAAGCCAACTTAGAGAAGGTTATTCAAGGTTGTGGAAGGTATATATGCAAGGTAAAATATTTGGAGATGTGTGTGGTGTGGTATGATGGACGTGTGATCATGTGTTGATATCTAAGTGTGAGAAAGAACACTTAAGACTATCAGAAGCAGTGAGAAAAAGGTGTCTATAATTTAGTGTACCTAAAGTTTCTACAGGTAGTGATTTGAAGGTTGTAGATGGTGAAGAGACTATTATGGTGGTTTTCTAGTTTCTTTGAGGTATTGAACCTCTTTGTAATTGTTTCTTTATAATCTAGAAGAAGTGATCTTCCTTGGCAATGAGCCTTTTTCTTTCTGGACAGTGAGACCTCCAAGTAGTGAGCCTCTTGTAATCAGTTTTGGTTTTCATATAGTGAGCTAATCATCATTGTGGTTTTTCCCTTATAGAATTTTCCATGTTTGGTGTTATATTATAAATGTTTGGGGATTTTTTGATGTTTCATTTGTCTACATTCATGCTAATACTTAATAAGGGTTTGAAGGTTTAAGGGTTTGGAGGTTTTAATGCACAACTGATTCACCCCCCTCTCAGTTGTCCTATGTGTTTAACATTATTTGTAATAAAAAGAAATATATTATGTTGGAACTAAGGTAAGTGATTAGGGAATTAAACATTGAATTCATTTGAGTATTCTCTAACAACTACCCCTAAAGAAATGTTTTGGTTGACTACACAAAAAAGATATAATCAAAATTATCAAAACAACCATAGAGGATAATAAAAGATAAAAATATACCAAGTTGAAATCATACTTATGGGTTGATATTATTACCCCTAAGAGATATATTGGTAAATCACAATAGATTCTTGTTTATGGTAAAGAGGTAAGGCTGGACATATTTCTTGAGATTCCAACTCATGAATTGGTTAATTAGCTAAAGATGATGGAGGAAGAGGAAACAAGAAATCAAGCAATGAAAATAATGGAGCTTCATCAAGCTCAAGTGAAAGGGTCATTTAATAAGAATATTTTCCCAAGAAATTTCAAGGAAGGATATATTAACTTCAAGTGGGATGATCTCAAGAGTAGATTTGGGAGACATACTATATTTGACTCCATGTGGAGTGAGTGTTATATGATTGATGATTGTAAACAACATAATTCCTTTCAAATATCTAATTTGGATGGAGAGGAGCTTCCTATCCCAATCAATAGGATACACCTCAAGAATTACTATTGAAGTAATGATTTACACTTGTACATAGTAGGGTAGTTTTTTCATGATTGAATAAGTGTTCTTGCACATTTTTTTAGGAGTCTTTTTCTTCCAACTATTGATGCACAATTTTCTTTTCCATTAGAGGACCACATTTTTCGTTATATTAAAGTGTCTAATATCTTATCTTGATAGGTATTCAATTGTTGTCAAGTATTGGGTCTTTATTTTTATTTTTTTTAGGTTTCCCATGACTCCTTTCCCAATGGATAGTCTAATTCTACTAGTATAAAATTCTTAGCAATCACGCATCTCATATAGCTTACCAATTATGTTAATATTTTTGTTCTTACTTTCATTTGAACAACCAATACAAGGTCCCCTTTTATATTCTAGGTATTTTATGAGTCTTGATTCATGATAAAAAAATCCAATTCATTTATAAGAGCAGTATTAAGTGTTCAATGCTTCCTTTAAAACCCATGCACCATTGAGGAGGAAATCCTTTGTTTTAAAAAAGATAAATTCTTGGAGGTTTTTAGGGTTTTATTGCTTAGTTATCGAATAAGTCTTTCTCTCTTTAACACATGGAGTTTATTTTTCTTGCCACTGCATGGACACATTACTAAGAAGAAGGTGATATTTCAAGAGTTTTTAGCATGTCATACCCACATGTTTAAAGGATTTCCTAGTACAAATTCAATATGGTTTTGGTGCAGGAGCACCTTAAGGTCTTTTGAAAGGTCTTAGCAAATTTTGGCTTGTAGGTGGTTTTGGACAACCACAAGGGTAATAAGTACTATTTGATAAAGTCCCAAGGTTGATTTTGTGTGTGTGTTGTGGCAATTTTTTTTAGAGTCTTGAGTTTTGTGTATTCTTAGGACATCCTGCAAAGTTGTCATGACAACTTTTCCTAAACACTAGGAAGCATTTATGTTGTTCTAAGCCTGACCTAAGGGTCCCAACATGTGAGGATATGATATAGAAGGTCAAAAAAACCCTAACCTGACAGTTGGAAGAGTTGGAAGTACTATTGTACGGATTGTGTCTTGGAAAGAACAAGTTTTCTTGACTGTGTTTTTGAAACAGAGCCTTGATCCAATAAATTAATGGATTGAAAGGACTGAACTAATGCATTGAATCTTTAATTTGTGACATCTAACTAATTTGTGTGGCATTGGTTTAGTTGTTTGGCATGACTGGTTAACAATTTGTAAATTCTTTGTGTTCATCTGTTTCACTGCCTGGTTCAAGGCCAGTTTTGTAAAAGATGCACCCCACTTGAATTCTCATGGATGAACTTCCATGGCCTCTTGGAATAAAGTAGGGGACCTTGTATATAGTGTAAATATGGTCTGTGAAGTCTTTGTTTTTAGTAGAGCTAGTAATTCCAACAAGCTCTAGGCGAGTACAGGGGCATTCTGGCTAGGTGCTTGAATAGAACAAAAGTAAGAGGGCTTGCTTAACATATTGGTTTGTGCCAATCAATGGTGTAGAGGTGTAGGGGTATGTGACTTGGACATGTGTATGCAAGGATAAGTGCAGAGGAGGCCATTAAATCACTCAATGAAGTTAAAGAAACCAGATAGTGTCACATGCCCTAGAAACCCTTGAAAATAGGGGTTTGGTGATAGACCTATGTACGGACACCAAGAAGGTCTAAAACCTAGGAGATCTTGGAGCCTAGGAGGTCTATAGAGAGAATATATAAAGATTTTGGGGGTTTGTTAAGGAAGTCTTGGGGTTATTCCAAGAGCACTGGTTTTAGGAGGCCTAATTGACCAAAAAGGCTACAAGGCCTAAAAACAAGGTTTACATGAATTCGATGGACAAATGAAGAAGGAATCCAACAAGATGGATCAGAGTGAAGTAAAATCAACCAAGGAATAGTTGGAAGACCTATTCCTAGTCCCAAGAATGGCTTGGGGAACGTTGTGGCAAAGTTGAGCCCAAAGGTGCTTAGTAGGGGTGTGAGAGCAAGGGTGAGTGTTTGAAGTTGGTGGAGAGTTCTATAAGGAGATAGGGGTCTTAGGAGTGACCTCTGAGTAGGGTAGAGAAGAATACCCTAGTAAGACCAAAGAGTAGGTCTTAGAAAGAGCAAATGTGCTCTTGAAAGATAGTACTCCCCATCAAATTGGTATCAGAGCCAAGTTAAAAGGCTTGGGAATTGAGAAATATATGTCAGAGGGATGTGAATCCATAGGGGAAAACACCATGGTGACCAATGCAGAACTGGCTAGATATTTGATAGAGCAACAAGAAAAGAACAAACGTCTTGAGGAAATTGTGGAGCAGATGAAGCACAAACTAGAAGAGGTTGCAAAGACTACAGGCAAGATGGAAGTGCAGTTAGCAGGGGTTAAAGACAAGGGTAAGAACCAAGTTGAGGAAGAAATAGAACTAGAACCCGACCCTCCATTGGTAGAGGAACCCTTCCTCAAAGCATTAAAGGCACTAAGTGGCAAGGCACTAGAAGGCATCCCTATTTTCGCAGGAAGAATGGATGCAGAATTAGTTATGGAATGGATTGAGGGAATGGAAAATCACTTTGAATGTGATGGGGTTATAGAAGCACAAAAGATGAAGATAGCCAAATCAAGGCTAAGAGGACAGGCATTAACTTGGTGGAATTTTTTGCAAGAAGAAAGAGAGAAGGAAGGCAAGAAGCCAATAAGAAATTGGAAAACTATGGTGGCTAAAGTAAAGGAAAACTATCTACCTGAGGATTATGACATCCAATTGCATAAGAAGAGGCAAAATCTTAGACAAAGAGAACTAGATGTAGCTGCCTACATAGAAGAGTTCAAAAAACTAAGCTTGAGGTCTAGAGTGCAAGAAACTGAAAGCATTAAGGTTGCCAGGTATCTAAACGGCCTTAGATGGAACATACAAGAAGAGTTGAGTATCTTTACACTTACTACCCTCCATAGTTGTTATCAGATGGCTATTAAAGTGGAAGAAAAACTGAAAAAGAAACAAGATTCAAGTACTAGGGGTAGAGGAAAAGGCAGAGACCCTAGAGGTGGACATAGAGGAGGTTTTGGTGGAAGGAGCAATGAGAGAAAAGGCCAAGGAGATTCTAAGGTTGATAAACAAACCCATGAGACAAATAGTAGAGGGGGATACAAAGGTAGAAGTTCTCACAATGGTGGAACAGGCAGATCAGGAGGATTTGGGAGAAACTCTCACTTTGCTTCCATGAAGTGTTACAATTATGGGCAATTCGGTCACCCTGCATATAGGTGTCCTGATAAGCCAACATCTTCACAAGGTGAGAAAAGGATTGCTTATGTCCAAGATGAGGACTGTTCTAAACACTCAGAGGTGAGTTTAGATTCAGAGAAAGGAGAGAATCTCATTTTGAGAAGGATCTTGATCAAAGCGCCTATAGAGTATGAACACAAACAGAGGAGGGCTCTTTTTAGAGTCAAGTGCAAAATACTAGGCAAGGTATGCAAGGTCATCATTGATTCAGGATCCATTGATAATGTCATCTCAGAGGAGGTAGTATAGAATTTGAACCTCACTAAGATACCTCATGTGTGTCCCTATAAAGTTACTTGGTTGAATAAGGGGAAAAATATATTGGTCAATGAGCAAGTATGGGCTAAGTTTACCATAGGGAAGTATCAAGATAGGATACTATGTGATGTGTTACCAATGGATGCATGCCATCTATTGCTTGGCAGACCATGGCAATATGAGAGGGAGGTAGTATACCATGGCAAAGAGAACAAGTACTCATTCAAAAAGAATGGAGTAACTTATAAGATTCAGTCTTTAATAGAAGAAGGCATAGTGGAGAAGGCACAATCCCATAAAATTTTGATGAGTGGGAAGGAATTCTTAAAAGACATGAAGGGGGAAGAAGGAGTTGGATATCCTTTCATGTTGAAGCCAAAGGAGGAGGAGTCACCTAGTCAGTCACCTATGTCAGTAGAAGTGAAGCAACTATTAGACTAGTTCAAGGACATTATTTGTGAAGGTACACCAGCCACACTATTACCTAAGAGGGCAATCAGTCATCAAATAGACTTTGTGCCAGGAGCAACATTGCCTAACAAGGCTGCATACAAGATGACACTGGAGCAGAACAAAGAGATAGCAAGGCAAGTTCAAGAGCTCTTGGACCAAGGGTTGATCAGAAAAAGCATAAGCCCATGTGTTGTCCCAGTGGTTTTGGCTCCTAAGAAGGGAGATAAGTGGAGAATGTGTACTGATTCTAGGGCAATAAATAGGATAACTATTAGATATAGGTTTTCTATTCCTAGAATAGAAGATTTAATGGATTGTTTAGGGGGTGCTAAGTATTACTCCAAGATTGATTTAAAAAGTGCCTACTATCAGATTAGGATGAAAGAGGGAGATGAATGGAAGTCAACTTTTAAGACCACAGAGGGGTTATATGAGTGATTGGTAATGCCATTTGGCCTTACAAATGCACCTAACACTTTTATGAGGGTGATGAATGAGGTCTTGAAGGACTATATAGGAGTCTTTGTGGTAGTCTAATTAGATGATATCCTCATCTTTAGTAAAACAAAAGAGGAACATATGAAGCGCCTAGAACTTGTGTTGAAGAAACTTCAAGAGGAGAAGCTCACCATAAATCTTGAGAAGAGTGAGTTTATGAAACAAGAGCTAGTCTACCTAGGATTTGTAGTATCTCAAGGGGGCTTGAAGATGGATAAGAGCAAGGTTGAAGCCATTCTCGATTGGCCTATTCCCAAGATAGGGACTGAAGTCAGAAGTTTCCATGGGTTAGCCCAATTCTATAGGAATTTTATTAGGAGATTTAGTGAAATCTGTGCACCAGTCCTTGACACCATCAAAGGAGGACTTAAGACAAAGTTTGTGTGGACCAAAGAAGCCAATGAGGGGTTTGAGAGATTGAAAAAGGAAGTAGCTACCGAACCAATACTAGTTTTACCAAGTTTTGAAAGACTATTCATAGTGGAATGTGATGCAAGCAACATAGTAGTGGGTGCAGTCCTAAGCCAAGAAGGCAAGCCAGTGGCATTCTTTAGTGAGAGGCTAAATGAAGCAAATTCTAGATATTCATCCTATGACTTAGAGCTATATGATTTAGTACAAGCCCTTAAGAAGTGGAGGCACTATTTGTTGCCTAAAGAATTTGTGGTATACACTAATAACCAGGCCTTAAGCTACATAAACACACAAGAGAAGCTCAGTTTGAGGCATATAAAGTGGATGGAGTTTGTACAATCATACACTTTTACTATCAAGCACAAGAAAGGGGTCAATAACAAAGTTGTATATGCCCTTAGCAGAAGGTTACTTACCATTCAGGAGATACAGCTGTAGAGTACAGGGGTTGAGGGGTTCAAGGATCTTTATGAAGGAGATTCAGATTTCTCAAAGATCTATAAGGTGTGTACTGATTTTGAAAATCACTTTCACAGTGAGTATGCAGACTACACTTTACAGAATGATCTATTGTTTAGAGGGAAACAACTATGTGTTCCAAGAGGTTCCATGAGGGAGAACCTTATCCAAGAAAAGCACAATGGTAGTTTGAGTGGACACTTTGGGTTAAACAAGACCCTAGACTTAGTGGAGAGATTTTATTGGTGGCCTAAAATGTAGAGAGATGTAAGAAGGTATGTTGAGCAATGTGGAGTGTGTCAGAAGGCAAAGGGGACATCAACAAATGCAGGTCTTTACCAACCATTTCCCATCCCAAATAGACCATGGGAGTGCATAAGTATGGATTTCATAGTAGGGCTACCTAGGGCACCAACTGGTTTGGACAGTGTGTTTGTGGTAGTCAACAGATTCAATAAGATGAGTTATTTCATCCCATGCAAAACAACACATGATGCTAGTCACATTACCCACCTATTCTTCAAGGAGATAGTAAGGATACATGGGTTGCCAATGAGAATAGTTGTGGATAGAGATGTGAAGTTCATGGGACACTTCTGGAAGACTCTTTGGAGGAGGCTAGGAACCAACTTGTCTCATAGTTCTGCATACCATCCTCAAACGGATGGATAGATAGAGGTGATAAATAGGGTTCTGGGTAACTTGTTGAGGTGTCTAACTAAAGAGTATGGACAAGGATGGGAACAAGTTATTCCACAATCAGAATTTGCCTATAATGATAGCACAAACAGGACTACTGGTAAGAGTCCATTTGAAACTGTATATGGGTTACATCCAAGAGGTGTACTTGAGCTAAGAGACCTAAAGGGTTATGAAGGAATCAGTGGTCATGCAGATGATTTTGCTCAATCAATGAGAGAGGTTCATGAGAAAGTAAAGAAGACACTACTGGAGGTTAATCGAAAGTTGAAAGCTAAAAGAGATGAAGGGAGGAGAGATCTACAATTTGAGATAGGTGATTTGGTAATGGTATACTTGAACAAGGCTAGAATATAGAATGGCATACCAAGTAAGCTACAGATGAAAAGGATAGGGCCATGCAAAGTGTTGGCTAAATATGTTCAAAATGCCTACAAGGTGGAACTACCCAAGGAGTTGTCCATTTCTCCTATTTTCAATGTGAAAGACTTGGTGAAATATAAAGGACCAAAGATGAATGATGAGCAGTACAGTACTGAGGTGAGTAAGGATGTGGAAGAACTCAAGGTAATGGATCAGATCATACCACAAGTTGACAAGATTATAGATTCAAGGGTGAAGAAGAAGACTAGGCACAAGACATACATGGAGCACCTAGTGAAATGGAGACACCAACCAGAGTCATAGGCTACCTGGATAGCAGAGAGTGACTTCAAGAAGCATGGTATCAATGAGGAGTTCTTAACACCATAGGCTCCTTAACTTCCTTGTTGCAGGGGCGAGAATGGTGTAGGAGCACCTTAAGGTCTTTTGAAAGGTCTTAGAAAATTTTGGCTTGTAGGTGGTTTTGGCCAACCACCAAGGTAATAAGGAATATTTGATAAAGTCCCAAGGTTGATTTGGTGTGTTTGTTGTGGCAAGTTTGTTTATAGTTTTGAGTTTTGTGTATTCTTAGGACACCCTGCAAAGTTGTCATGACAACTTTTCCTAAACACTAGGAAGCATTTATGTTGTTCTAAGCCTAACCTAAGGGTCCCAACATGTGAGGATATGATATAGAAGGTCAGAAAAACCCTAACCTGACAGTTGGAAGAGTTGGAAGAGTTGGAAGTACTATTGTACGGATTGTGTCTTGGAAAGAACAAGTTTTCTTGACTGTGTTTTTGAAACAGAGCCTTGATCCAGTCAATTAATGGATTGAAAGGACTGAAATAATGCATTGAATCTTTAATTTTTGACATGTGACTACTTTTTGAGGCATTGGTTTAGTTGTTTGGCACGACTGGTTAACAGCTTGTAAATTCTTTGTGTTCATTTGTTTCACTGCCCGGTTCAAGGCCAGTTTTGTAAGAGATGCACCCCACTTGAATTCCCATGGCTGAACTTCCATGGCCTCTTGGAATCAAGTAGGGGACCTTGTATATAGTGTAAATATGGTTTGTGGAGTCTTTTTTTCAGGAGAGCTAGTAATTCCAATAAGCTCTAGGCGAGTGCAGGGGCATTCTGGCTAGGTGCTTGAACAGAACAGAAGCAAGAGGGCTTGCTTAACATATTGGTTTGTGCCAATAAATGGTGTAGAGGTGTAGGGGTATGTGACTTGGACATGTCTATGCAAGGATACTTGTAGAGGAGGCCATTACAGCACTCAATGAAGTTAAAGAAACCAGACAGTGTCACATGCCCTAGAAACCCTTGAAAATAGGGGTTTGGTGACAGACCTATGTATGGACACCAATAAGGTCTAAAACCTAGGAGATCTTGGATCCTAGGAGGTCTATAGAGAGAATCCATAAAGATTTTGGGGGTTTTTTAAGGAAGTCTTGGGGTTATTCCAAGAGCACTAGTTTTAGGAGGCCTAATTGACCAAAAAGGCTACAAGGCCTAAAAACAAGGTTTACATGAATTTGATGGAAAAATGAAGAAGGAATCCAACAAGATGGATCAGAGTGAAGTAAAATCAACCAAGGAATAGTTGGAATACCTATTTCTAGTCCCAAGAATGGCTTGGGCAACATTGTGGCAAAGTTGAGCCCAAAGGTGCTTAGTAGGGGTGTGAGAGCAAGGGTGAGTGTTTGAAGTTGGTGGAGAGTTCTATAAGGAGATATGGGTCTTAGGAGTGACCTCTGAGTAGGGTAGAGAAGAATACCCTAGTAATACCAAAGAGTAGGTCTTAGAAAGAGCAAATGTGCTCTTGAGAGATAGTACTCCCCATCAGGTTTCATTCATAATATCATATTCCATTGGCATTATGAATAACAAGCCAAGACAATAATAATAATACAAATTAGTTGAAGGAGTTAAAGTCATGATTATAAATACACACTTCAATTGCATAGTGATAGTAATGATGGAGAACTTGATGAATAGGGATAGGCATGTGAACTAGTACAATATTTCATGAAAGGTATAAATAACATGAGATATGAAAGCATGAGACATAGTCACATAGGGGTTGAGTTCCGTGGTGAATAACAAGTAGATGTATTATAGTCCTCAATAATAATGATAATATTTCAAAATGGGGTTCTATAAACATATATTCCATGTCAAATCAATAGATAAGGTCCTCATGGAGATAGTCTCAAAAAGTGTAAGCAAACTTGGTGGGAAGAGTTTAGAAAAGCAATGACAAAATTCATCTATGATAGTGATTTTCACTATTAAAGAAGGAAACATATGGAACATACCATAAAATTCCATGGGAGAGTAGAATCATGAGATTTAAATATCTCTCATAAGATATTCCATATGACTTGTGAATGCCCAAATATAATAATAGTCATGACACGAACCTGTGAGCAAGAGGATAGTGATAAAAATATAGTGGCACATTCTATAGAAGGTCTCTATACCTTTTAACATATAAGACACACAGGGTATTCAATACTAATGATAATAGTCATATACCTTATGTTACATGATTAGGGGACTATTGAAGAAATAAAATAGCCCGAGTGTTGAGTCCTTGTTGTAGGGTTGATAAATGAAAGTTTATGAGAATCTTATAGTTGAAGAAGGACAACATGATTTCTTATTATCATAACAATGTCTTCAATTTGTGTTGGCATAAATGATAGGGTTTTGAAGTAGTGATAGTATGTGTATGCTCTATTTGAACATGTGACAATCATCAAAGGGGTAGTATTATTATCAAAATAAAGTTTAAAATGATGTTTAAAGCCCTAAGGGAACTAAATCCCCTCCTCTATAACTCAAAGAAGACAAAGTTAGCTTCATAAACCATACTGCTTATAAACCTACAAAGTAGGATTTAAAAGGATGAAAGGAAATTGATGAAGTTATGACACCATTCAGATCAGTTTTGTACAATTACAAGAATATAGGAGACAATTTAAAAAATATCCACCTATTTAGGAGAGTGTATACAAAAATTGAAAGTATCTAGGAGGTTAAGGAGAAGATTCAAGAATATTTTTAGTTGAAAAAGCCAAAGACCAAAAAATCATCCTTCTTCAACACCATCATGGAGAATTTCAAGGAGTTAAAACAAAGGAATATTCCAAGCACCCTGGTGGAGATCAAACATTCAACACGAGGCAATAAAATGTCATTTATTGTTTGGAGTTATGTCCTAGATTCTCTCCTATTTTTGGATAGAGAAAAAGTGACACCTAGGATATTTAATTCAGTTCTCTCCAACCTTTTTATAAGAATCATAACTCTACTTTTCAACATAACAACATTGTAAAAAGACATTTATTTTAATAAAAAGTGTGTTATCTTCATAATTGTACACAAATTTGGTACCCTTTTATCAATAAAAATGGTATTTTCCTTCTCAAATATTCATATTATATAAAAATATGAAATGATTGATGTGGTTTTGTGATAACATGAGTAGTTCTTATTTTCATGTCTCATTATCAAATACCTTTATGCATAAATATATATGCTATGCAAGTAATAGTTTCTTTTATTATTTTATATGACTCTTAGTTGAGAAAAGCATCTGGTTTCCTCCTATAATATTTGAAACTCCAATTTTCCTATGATATATTTATGCATAAATATGTCAAAATTCAAGTTGTGCATACTATAGCTTGCTTATTGAACATATTGTGTATGTTTATACCAAATTTAGGTCATAAACATCTAGTGTGTCACCTACCATTAGGCTTTAAAGCTTTTTTATGTTATTTTCTACCCTTTTCCTCATGAAATAAGAGTAGGATAGATTATTTTAAGTGAAACATTAAGAGAATAAACCCACTCTAGAGATTAAATCCAATATATAGTCAACCCATGGCCTTGAAGTGATCCCATGGTACCAATTGATGAGAGATTTTACTTATTACTCTCTCAAGGGTGCAATTTGGCATTGATAATAGTTCCTACTATAATTGGCCTAGTCATGATGAACACAAATGTTTAAAGAAATAGATATATCACCTCACACATCTTCTTGAAAAGAATAATATTAATACTCCTAACTCAATCAAATAGTACTCATTAGAAGGGTTATTTAAGGACACTCATAATGGTAAGGGAAAAGGAAATGGCAAGGCCCTAGTAATTTTTGCTCCATAACCTAATACATGAATCATTAAATTGGGTGTTGTGGGTGTTGTGAACCACATGGCTTTAACACGAGATGGTTTCACCTCGTTAAACTCATATTTTACATGTACCATACTAATGGATGATGACACTCTTATAGATTTACTTGGGAGAGAGTTTGTTGATGTGGGCAAAGGAACATCTCAAGATATTCTTTGTGTTTCATATTTATCAACTAATCTCCTATCTATTTATCAAATCACTTACATTGGCTCTAGAAAGTGAGTTGAGTTCAGATCCAACATAGTGGTGATTACTGAAATGCACAATGGGTCTACAATTGCCATGGGAAAATTAGATCATAAATCAATAATTTATCATTTTTCTCATTTTTTTGAATCTCCTTCAACAATACTACTCTCTCACTTAGATGAAGTGAGTATTTTGGAATTAGTGGTTTGGTCACTTGACCATTAGATTGACTAATTATATTCTCTAAAAGGTATTAAATTGTAGAACACTATTCCATATAGTCCTCAACATAATAGTGTCATAGAATGAAAGAATAGGTCCTTGAAGGAGATGAAAAATTATATGATACACTCAGGATTATTAGCACCTCAATATTGGTTAGAGGACATTAATTATGTGTGTTACATAGAAAACCAAGTTTTTCACTAAAATATGGAGGTAACTCTTTTTCAAGCATGGATCAATTGAAAACCCATAATGAAAAACTTTTTAGTGTTTTTTTCTCTTGCATAGGCCCACATTCCAATAGAGAAATGTAAGTCTATGGATCTATAAAGTAAGCCTTACATATTTTTTGGTTACCCAAACAATATCAAAGTGTACATGCTTCTCCATCCCACCACTCATGAGTTGTCCATTGAAAGGAGTGTTAATTTTTATGAGGTCCCTTCTATTTCTTCTCCTGCCACTTCTCTATCTACCATCATATTGGAGGTATAGCATTATAATGATAGTTATTCAAAGGATCTCAAGCTCATCAAAAAGTATAGTTAGTAGGTGATTAGGTTAATGATCCATCAAGTACTTAAAGAATAAGGTCATAATTTTAATAGGCTCCATATCTCTTTGTTACCTCAATTTTTGATTTGTTTTCCTTTTAGGAAGCTTCTAGTATCCTCAAGTGGGATGTTATTATGTAGGAAGAGTTTAGTTCCTTGGAGAGGAACCATACATGGAATCTTGTCCCCCTTCTTAAGGGAAGGAAACTTGTTCAATGTAATTTGATGTATTAGAAAGAATATGTAAGAGAGGGGACCAGCCACTGCAAGGCCCCAGGTCACAAAAGGTCAAGAGCAGTATGGCTTCCCTAACTTACCTCAGTTTAAAGGAAGGTTAGGATAGGTGGGATGAGAATGATGAGGACTATAAGGTACTTCTATCACTCTACAAACCTGGGGGTCAAGGGGAGGCCAGGCGAGTCGATCTTTAGAGTCAACTCTGTGTCTTAGGTAGCTCTTTGTTAGAGGACATAAGTGTGGTTCTAGGATGACAATGCAGCAAATTGGCATCTCACAGGTGCGTTGGCATTCGTATGGCCAGAAAACTAGAGATACGAGGCTAGACTTTAAAAAGGGACTATCAGCCTAGTTTAAGAGTTTCAGGAAGTGAAGAATAAGACTAAGAAGAGTGAGACATAAAGATAAAAGTGATAAATGAAATAGATTACTGCAAGGGTGATGAAAATGATTTTGCACAACAATATTCTCGCCATCTTGCTCCAAAATCTCTCCACCTGCACACAGAAAAGTGGGAAAATGTTGGGGGGTTGTAGGCAGACCCCATTTTGGTGTTTCCACCTCCATGGATAGCCAAGTTTGCAATGATAGGAATAATATGATAAAGAAGAGAAAGCAAGCTACGTAAACAAAAGACACTACAAAACAGTGCGTGCTTACTCAACCAAAATGATAGAGAAGATAAGAGGAGTTTACCATCTCCATCCAAAGTGCTCAAGGCTAGTGGAGGAGAAGATGAGAGGAACTCAAGCCTCTGTTGCAATGGTGTTTGTCCTACGCTCACACTATCGAAGTGATAGAGTGGTATATTGTTGCTATGGAGTGTGAAGTGTTGCTACAAAGCTTGTCGATGCTCGAAAGAGTGGAGAGATTATGTAGAGAGGACCTCAAAATCTTGCAAAGCTCTTTGAATGAATGAGAGAGTTAAGAATATGAAGGAAGGATATGAAAATGGCCATATTCGAGTCAGCCAGCCGAAGGGAGGTGTTACACTTCGACTCCCAATGGGAAGTGTAACGTTTATGTAGTCTCTAGCCACAAGAATCTACCAAGGATGTAAGTGTGTTGCGCGAACGTCTGTGTGCCATGTGGGCATCCCCGACAGAAACATCCCCACTGACACAAAAAGTAGTTGCCAAGTGTGATGTGAACATTGGGCTTAAGTGGAATTAATCCTCTGCCTTAGGTTTTCTAAAGTGTAAGGGGGATAAAGGGGAATTTGCGCTAGGGGTGCAAATTCACGCCTATACAGATATTACAATAGATGGGTCGATTGATAGCCATAAGGCTCACTTGGTCACCAAATGATTCTCCCAAGTTTCCTAGATTGAATACTCTAAGAATTTTGTGTTAATTTCTAAAATGAATTTTCATCCAGCTTGCCCTTTCTATAGTTGCAACACATCATTGGGAATTTCATTAGATGGATATGAAGAGTAGCTTTTTCATGGTGACTTTCATGAGGAAATATACATGAATCAACCACATGGGTTCATTTAGAATCCTTCACTAGTTTTTTGACTTTAGAAGTCTCTTTATGTCCTCAAATAGCCCCCTCAAGCTCGATATGCCAAGATCAAGTCCTTTTTGACAGTTAGATTCAATTCATGAAATTTTTATCCAAACACATACATTCTACAATAAGATGACACTTCATCAAAATTATAATTTTGTATGTTGACGACTTATTTATCATAGGGAGTCACCCATCCACCATCAAGGTAGTGAAAAAACTACTTTACATGATATATTTCTAATGCCAAACTTGGGTATTTTGAATCAATTCTTGGGGATTGAGATTACTCAGTCATCTTTGGGTATCTTCTTTGCACAACCTAAGTATTTTTTAATATTCTCTCCAAATTTTGTATGGCTAACTATAAGCTTGCATTAACTCCATTTTTTTCATTGGTCAAACTTGAGACTATGTTCTTCACCATTGGTTGATGACACTTTGTATTGACATCTTGTTGCGAGTCTCATCTACTTGAAGCTAATGAGACATGATATTTCACATGTTGTGGGAATGGTATCTTGATTCATACAAGAGCCACATGAGTTGTATTGGAAAGAAACTAAGTGGATTGTTCACTCTATTTAAGGTAGTCATATTTATGAGAAACAGTATGTGATTAGTGTGGCTATTGACTTGGTGGGACACACATGTTATAGTTGGGTAGGTGATTCTCACTATCACAAGCCAAATTTAGGGTATTTTTCTCACTTATTTCTCATCTAATTTGTTGGTCAAGTAAGAAGCAGTCTTCAATTGCTTTTTCATCTATAGAAATTGAGTATTGAGGGGTGGTTAATTCCACCACTAAGGCTATTTTGATTTAGAATATTCTCATTGAATTTTGCATTCTATTAAAAAATCCTACAGTCATTTTTTGATAAATAAAGTGTGATACAATTCTCAAGGAATCCAATCCATCAATAGTAGACAAAATATATTGAGATTCATATGCGCTACATCTAGGATTTGATTCAAGAAAATATAATTAATCTTAAGTATTGTCCAATATTGGATAAAGTAACATACATATTCACCAAACCCTTCACTAAAAGCAATTTTCTTCATCTACAGGCTTTGTTAGGGATGTGATTGGTGTCTTTTTTAGGAATGAATTCATAGCCCTTTACTTTCTCTCTCTACTTTTAGGTGAGAGTTTTTTCTCTCTATTTTGGAGAGATATTCCTCTTATGGGGGATTTTTATTTTGTAGGGATCTCTTTGTACATGGGTGCCTCATCAGAATTCATTTTTTAGGACCCATCATTTCACCCATCTAAGTTATACTTAAGGGGGGTGTTAATGTAGGTTTTTTTTTTTCCTTATGTTAGGGGATTTTTTCCTACACATATTGTTAAGATTTTGTAGGTTATTACGACAAGACATAAAATAATCCATCAGTTACTTGTGTCACTATCACCCACACTTGGATAGTTGAGTCTCATAACCTTTTTTAAATTTATATGTTACCTCTCATAACAAATTGTTTGTCGTTATTTGATTAGATGCAACCATGTAATTTAGAATTTACCAAGTGTTGGTTTGTTTTTTTGCTTTAAAGCTCCAACTGTATCCTAGAGATGACCTAAATGAGAAGCCAATTCTTATCCTCAATCATTCTAGGGGTCGGCCAACGAATAGGAGAAGGATTTTATAATTTTCTCTTATGCACTTCAGGCTCTACAAAACCTAGGGGGGTAATCCTATACAATATCACTTAAGATTCTATACAATTGACTTTGGATATTGCTTTAAAAAAATATGTTCTCTTTTACTAATCAAGAATTATAGATAAACACATTGAATGGGTTAAATTCTTAGTGTTTATTCATTTCAAATCCGAGAACATGCAAATAATATTATGCAATAAATATTGCTTGAAGGAAAATTTATTCATTAAATTTTTTTATCATGAGAATTATAATCAAAAAAATTGCTTCATACTAGTGCCTTAGACCTAGGTCATGGATTCAAGGGAAACACAACTAAAAATTCCTATAACAGTATTGATTCTAACATCAAAGCTTAATGATAATGCATTAAATTATCATCCCTTAGAATTTTATAAACAAATCTACTTACAAATCCATGTATATACCTAAAACATTCAATATTCCTTACTCAAAAAATTAATTTACTACTTGAGTAAAATTCACGAGAGAAACATTCATTCATGGGAAAGACTACAAAGATGAACAAAAAATATCCTTGATCAATTTTATTCATAAATGTTGAAGATAGAGACATGTAGGAGACAATTGCTTACAAAAATTGTCATTGTATTGGATTTTCAATGCTAAGACTATTATACAAAATTACCAATCACATTGGCATCCTTTTCTAACAAGACCTAAACTAGACATATACAAACCAAAACATAAAACTACTCTGCTTACAAAATTTTCAAGATCCTTGTAAAATGACCCTAAATTCCATTTTATAACAAGGGAGTGAATAAGCTTCAAGCCAAAGGATAGATGCCATATTTTAATTTGATAATATTGTCCTTTAAAGAGATAAAAATACAAAACCACTTGAGAAAGACAAAAGGGTTGTTCCACATGAAGACAAAATTTGGTTTAACTAATGAAGAAGATGCCCACTAATGATGTAACGATAAAAGAGAGAATGATTATACTTTGAGGCTTCATCTCTTGAACTGAAACCATATTCTCCTTTTGAAGTTGTTGTAGGTACTTGAATTTAATGTTGAGTAGACCAAAAGAGACAAAAATAATATCCAACCACCTCGATAAAGAATGAAATAATTATTTAAATGTCATGTCATTTAATTCATTTGACTTATGTGGAAAAATGACATAATTCTGGCAAATGATTATATTTTTCATCCCAGGCATGGTATAATATTTCTAATGGCCATTGATATGCAAGGAGTAGATCCATGTTAGATGTGCATTGTTGATACATGTACAAAATTGAATCAACCTCCTTCCAAAACTCTTCCATAAGTGAATTAGTATCCAACAATTTATCCATACAACTTTTTAGGAGCTCCACATCAATTGTTTTGTCATCATAGATGAAGAAAGCCAAGGTAGGAGTTATTGCTTCAAATTGAGATTCTCACTAAAGGTAATCCTTTATCTCTCCATCCTCATTCTTGATATCAGGAATAATTTTGATATCATTATTTTCAAACTTCTCTAACCTTATTTTTGCTTTCTCTACCAGTTGATAAATAACTCCTTGCATTTCCCCTACCATTTTTGCCATTTTGTAGCTTAGAAAAATGTCCTCTAGTGGATTGGTCTCATTTGCAGATCCTTTATACATTCCTTGTAATGCATATATCTTGGGGATCCATTTACTATAATATAATTGTGGCGTTGTTGAAGAAGAGCTTGCTACTAGTGCACTTGAGCTTACTACTAATGCACTTGTTGGAGGAGATGTTACTGCTTGTATCTCCACCACCTTTAATCTATTATACTCATCAGTGAGTGCAAGGTGATCTTGCAACAATTTATCATACTTATTTTGCAATACCTCTGTAGTAGCCTTGATAGATTTAGTAGTATCAACTACTAATGTGGTTGCCTCAACAACAAAAGTTTTAGAAACTATTTTTTATTACAAGGCCACCCTTTAAGTCTTGAGAGGCTTCATCCACAAGAGGCTTATTTGTATTGAGGGAAAGGGACCATATAACAAGGGTTTCCCATTTAGGGTTGAAACCTGATCCTGATAGTACTACAGTTGCTTGATCCTCACAAGAGAAGACTTCTTGGTCCCGATTCCTTATTGTATCAAATGAAATGGTTGAAGCAATGTCCCACTCAAGGAGAAGCAAACCCCACTTTATCTTACCATTCTTCTTCTTGATGAGACCAAATTTATCTAGTTTTTTGTTGTTTAGTTCATACTTTTAGACATTTCCAAATACTCATTTCATATATATTCCTAAACTTTACTCTTTTTATCATCATCATGTAACTTGAACATGGTTTTAGTATATGGAAATATGATTATGGAATTTTAGTAACTACATGATTAAGATGTGTGAATATGTATGGAATGTAGTGTAGATCTATGTTTAAATTAAGGTTATTAGTATTGTTTATATGTTAGGTGAACTAACTCTTTGTAGCTGAGGAGCTAGAGCAAGAAAATTGTAGCTCGCAAAAACAAGGAGGCACATCCCACAGCTAAAGGATTTCAAATAGCGATGCAGGGGAAGTTCCAAAATAAGAACACAACAGTTGCAGAATTAGAGGCATCTATTTATAAGGATGATTGTGAGTCACCATGCCATTAATAAGACCAAAAAAGGAGAGGGAGTCTACTATGATTGGGAATCCACTTTGACTATTTCCATAGTCCACATTTGTGTTTTATCATTATAGTAGAGTAGCAATCATAGTCAACTTCTACCTATTCAGTTATGTTTTCAATTATGCAAACTTTGTCACACTCTATTTTATAGGGGAGTGGTGATTTGTGTTTAGATTTCTATTTTGAGTCCTTGTTTCAATAAAACTTCCCCGAACCTATATTATTGGATCGATGATCGAGGAGAATAGCTAGTGTAGCAGATATAGAAGATAGATATGTTTAGATAGTTTTCTTCTATTGACATAAAAAATGATTTTGTTTCCATTTATGTTTTTATGAATAAGATATCTCTAAAGATTCTTGTTGGATTTTGAAATCTCATTTTATGCAATGAAGAGGTTTTCAGTTTACCATTATGTTTAATTGATTTGAGAAGCTAGATTTGAGTTTATCTTGTGGAGATAGTCACTTGAGCAAGGACCACTCAAGGTAATTATTCCTCACTTTAATTTATGTTGTTACAGTAGTTACCTTCATTATTGCATTTATCTTAATCATATTATTCATGTTGTGAAAGTGAATGAAATCATGAATAAGATCTTATCTTGTATTTCATGCTTTTGTTGTCTTAATGTATTATCCTCTTGAGTGAGTCAAGTTAACAACATTAGTTAGTTACAGAGTTTAGTTTTAACAGTGAACTAGTCACAGTCTTTAGTTGTAAGTACCCGTAGCAATATTTATAGATTCAATTATTTTTACTGTTACATAGTTTGTGTTTTCCTGCATGTGTAAACACCTATACTAAAATGATATGGGTAGTATAGAGTCTCATAATACACATACAGTTTCAACATCATCACAAGCTTACGTTAGCCCTATTTGATAATTAAATGAAAGCCTTGCAAGGGTTTAGTGGACTTTTCAATTAGGAACCCCCTCTGAATTGCGTGTCTGACACCAAGTTTACTAAGCATAAGTTGGGCCTTACATTTTTGGGATTATTTTTGTGGATGGTGTTGCATTCAAAGATTCATCTATGTTATTTCAAGCTTTCTTAGTTTAGAGTTTTGTTTCTAGCATTAGGGCAATCGAGTTTTAATCCATTAACACCAAAACATTTTACTAACATTATGTAGGAGTGGGTGACACAAGAAGTCATAACTCTTGTATGTGGAGGCAATGAGATGCTTTGGGAATATTTCGCCCCTCAACACATGAAGCTAAAGAGGATATTGGTGATCATAGTGAACAATGTGAGGGTATTCTTGAAGAAACTTTCCCTTTCACCAACATCCACTTTAAATACAAAGGAGACCTTCCAAACCATGGCTAACATGCAGTGGTGGATGACCCACCAAAGAATGTAATTTTTGAGTTCCACATTTCCAACCAGGAGAGAGCAACTACCTTGAAGAATATACCTCCTTCAACATTGCATGTCGTCTATGGCTTCGTTAGTGAGGATCCAAATACCTTCTTGTTTGAGTTTGATGTACTGTGTAGAAGCTACGATTATACAACATATGCACACAAGCTCAAACTATTTCCAACAACCTTGAAGGATACTACTTTAAGATGGTTTATGAGTTTGGGAAGAGATGTTGTTCCTGATTGGAATAATATGAAGATAAAGTTCCTAGAGAATTACCAGGACTATTGTACAAGAATTGAGAGAAGAAGAGATGAAATTTTTAGGATGTCTCAAAAAGAGGATGAATCTTTGGAAGACTACATGGAAATATTCTAGTTTTTCCTTAAGAACTCCCACCAAAATAGGCTCACTGATGAGTCTCTAAAGCTAATATTCGTAAGGGGGATTAATAAGGACTATACATGGATGCACTTAATCTCATTGGAACTGGAGATATTTCTCAAACACCATTTGAGGAGATTTACAAGGCATGTAGGAACTACTCAAGGTCTTTCACAAAGAAGGTCAGAGGAGATAGAACATCTTCCATTAACAAGACATAAAATGGGGTCTCTAGGGTGGAATTAAGTAACCTGTTGTCAAACATGAAAGAATACATCATAATTCATTTGGATACACAATTGAACACTCTACATGTGAATAAGAAGCATGAAGAGATAGAGAATATCCTTACTAAATACTGCCATAACTGTAGACAGAAAAAAGCTATCTACAAGTGCAAAAGGGTGGCAAGTATTTTTGAGGATAAACTAGGGAAAATAGACTTTCAAGCACTGGAGGGTGAAGATGGACATTTCTCAAAGTAAACTATGGTATCCAAGATAAGGTATTCCTCAAGATCCTTTGAATTATATGTCTTTTATAGTTAGCAATCAAAATTTCTCTAGTTGGAACCCTCAACCTTGGGAAAATACATAGAACCAATGGAAAAATCCTCAACAAAATTGGAACTAGCAGCAAAAAAATATGTGGCCACAACAAAACTATCAAGGATCCAACTACAACCCCTAATGGGCACTCCAACAAAACCAATGGCAACCTCAATGGAAAAAATACCAAAAATGCCAAAACCAAAATATGAATTATCAATAGCCACAATAGCCTTTGCAACCACAACAACAAACCATCATGCCTAATCCAAAAAATCCATCACCTTAGCCACCTAGAGCACCTCAACTATTAGCCTAACCTACACCTAACCCAAATAACAAGCCTATTCAACATGCATCCACTAACGAGGCCATTCAATACCCTACTTATGGGGTAGATGTGAGTGATGTCGACCTCAAATCAAGGAAAATATTGGTTAGGCCTTCATCCCCTCAAATTCTTGAGATGGTAGATGAGGAACCCTCAGCAGAGACCTTGGACAACCTACCTATGGAGCCTGAGTTAAATCAAGTTAACCAAACCAATTCAAGTCCAAAGCCTCCTTCCCCTAAAACATTAGTTGTGCAAAGACATAAAACCCAAATTGAAACCGGCCTACTAGGACAACTCAAGGATTTGTGTATAAAGATACCCATCATCCAAGCCATCAAGGAGATTCCCATATGCACTAAAATAGTGAGATAACTTTTCTTTAAAAATCTAGGAAGGAAGAAAAAAGACACTCAGATTATACATGTCTTAAGAAAACTTGTTGGCATTATGTTAGGAAACATAACTCTCCCTAAGTATGTAGATCTTGTGAGTATTATAGTAGGTGTTAAGATAAATGGCACTCTCATAAACAATACCTTGATTGACTTGGGGGCAGCTATTAATGTGATGACTAAGGAAACAATATAGCTATTATAGTTAATAAACCTTAGACCTACACCCACTATTATACAGTTGGTAGATAGGTCAACAATCAAACCTGAGGGCATCATTGAGGACTTGGTCATAGCATTGGATTCATGAGATTACCTTGTGGATTTCATGGTATTGTAGCTAATGGCTAACCTTGCAGGCTATCCCCTTATTCTAGGAAGACCATGGTTAGCAAGACCTGAAGCATTTATAGGTTGTAGGTCTAGAAACATGATTATCTTAAATGGAAATGTGACTAAGAAGTTAGTCCTTTATCCACCAACCCAACCTCATGCAGACTTAGAGTAGAACATTTGGCCTACCCTGAATGAGGAAGACTAGTACTCCTTGCAAATCCTCATGACTATTGAATGCATCCCTTTGTTAAGCAACTAAGATGAGGATGAATTGATAGCACACATCATACAAAATAACTATGTTAGGGACCCGCAACAATAAGATTGTTTGACATGTTCGCAAGATCCTTTGTAGAATATTATCCCTGTCAGTTCATTAGAGTTTATATACCAACTTTTCCATTATTTTCTACCACAAAAATGTGTCTCGGACATGGCAGAACTCGACCTTTCATCTATGCAAACAACATCCAAGACTTTGGAAATCATGTCAGGTAAAATGTTAAATGTTAGTAATGAATTGATTGTTGAACAACAGACTTCCTTGACCATTGTGTTGAAGGCACACACAACAGACTTTGCATTGGATTAACATGACTTGAAGGGGATTGATCTAGACTTATGCATGCATAGGATATACATTAATGATAGTTTCAACCCAATCATACAACCCCATAGGTGAATGAACCCTACACTAAGAGACATAGTCAAAATTGAATTAAAAAAATTCTTGATGCAGGTTTCATTTACCCCATTTCTGACAGTCAATGGGTATACCTCTAGTTATTGTCCCAAAGAAAAGAGGGAAGTGGAGAGTGTGTGTGGATTATAGATAATTGCATGCAACCACTAGAAAAGACCACTTTACACTACCATTCATTAATCAAGTGCTTGAATCCCTAGCAGGAAAAAAATACCTCTCCTTTCTAGATGGATTTGGTGGCTATAACCATATCAGAATAGCTCTAGAGGACCAGGATAAAACAACCTTCACTTGACCTTGGGGCACATATGCTTTTTTTTTCTTCCCTTTGGGCTATGTAATGCTCTACAACCACTTTCTAGAGGGCAGTGTTGAGTATATTCTGATATTTTGCACATGACTCCATGCAAATCTACATAGATGATTTCACAACTTATGGGGAAACATATGATGAAGCACTTAGTAGCCTAGAGAAGGTCTTAAAAAGGTTTCAAGAACACAACTTATCCCTAAGTCATGAGAATTTTTTCATGATGATGACTCAATGGATTTTTTAGGAAATTTTATATCAAGTGAAGGGATTCAAGTGGATCCAAATAAAATTGAGATAATCTCCACACTCCCCGTGCCAAAAAAGCAAAGAGATGTTAGGAGTTTTCTAGGACATGTTGGATACTATAGAATATTTATTTAGGACTTTAGAAAAATTGTAGCACATTTATTTATTTTACTCACAAAGGATGTAGAATTTGAGTGAACCACATAATGTCAACACTCTTTTGAAGCACTCAAGACAACATTGACCAAAGCACCTATCTTGAGAGGACCAAACTAGACCTTGCATTTCCACATACACACAGATGCTTCTAATTTTTCTATAGGAGCAATGCTTGGACAAAAGTAAGTTAATAAAGAGTATTTCATCTACTACATCAACAAGAATTTGCAAGGAACTAAAATCAACTATATAATAATAGAAAAAGAGGTGTTGGCAATTTTCTATGTAATCAACAAGTTTAGACACTACATCACAAGGTATCTAGTATTTATCCATATTGATCACACTACAATAACACATTTAATGAATAAACCTGTGGTTGGTGGAAGAATTGTCATATGGTTGTTATTATTGTAGGAATTTAACATCACCATAGTGGATAAGCTTAGAAAAGAAAATGTGGTGGTAGATTTTTTGTCTAGACTACCAACTCAATTAGCAGAAGATGTTGATGATTCTTTTCCAGATGAGCATATATTTGCTTTGACTCTGTACACACCTTGGTTTATTGATATTTCCAATTATCTAGAAGCATGAAACATACCACCTCATTTCTCCCCTAGATAAAAGAGACAATTGGTACACAAAAGTTTTTCCTACTCTTGGCTAGCTGGTTATTTAGTTTACACAAGTTCAAATCATATTATGAGGAGATGCATAAGAGAGGATGAGGTCTATGAAATCCTTAAAGCCTACCATGATGAAACTTGTGGGAGACACTTTGCAACAAAGAGGACAACACTCAAGATTATCACCACTGGCTATTATTGGCCAACTCTTCATAAGGATGCAGTGAAATACATAAGGAGCTATGATAGGCTTCAAAGGATGGGCAGGACAACTAAAATAGATGAGATGCCTTTGCAACCATAGTTGGCCCTAGCACCATTTGATCAATGGGGGCTAGACTTCATTGGCCCAATATCACGAACATCAAACAACAAGTAGTATATTTTAGTTTGCACAGATTATCTAACAAAGTGGGTAGAAGTTAAAGCATTACAATTCGTTGGAGATGGAAATATAGCCAAATTTTTGTATGAAGACATATTTACAAGGTATGAAGTGCCCAGAGAGATTGTAATAGATCAAGGTCCCCAATTCACATCAAGGATAATTACTAAATTGGTCCAAGAATATGAGATAAGGCATAGGAAATCAACACCCTACCATAGTTGGCCCTAGCACCATTTGATAAATGGGGGCTAGACTTCATTGGCCCAATATCACCAACATCAAACAACAAGTAGTATATTTTAGTTTGCACAAATTATCTAACAAAGTGGGTAGAAGTTAAAGAATTACAATTTGCTAGAGATGAAAATATGGCCAAATTTCTATATGAAGACATATTTGCAAGGTATGGAGTGCCCAGAGAGATTGTAATAGATCAAGGTCCCCAATTCACATCAGAGCTAATTATTAAATTGGTCCAGGAATATGAGATAAGGCATAGGAAATCAATACCCTACCACAGTTGGCCCTAGCACCATTTGATAAATGGCAGCTAGACTTCATCGGCCCAATATCACCAACATCAAATAACAAGTATATTTTAGTTTGCATAGATTATCTAACAAAGTGGGTAAAATTTAAAGCATTACAATTTTCTAGAGATGGAAATATGGCCAAATTTCTATATGAAGACATATTTACAAGGTATGGAGTGCCTAGATAGATTGTAATAGATCAAGGTCCCCAATTCACATTAGAGCTAGTTACTAAATTGGTCCAAGAATATGAGATAAGGCATAGGAAATCAACAACCTACCACCCTCAAGCCAATGGGCAAGTGGAAGTAACAAATAGGGAGATTGAAAATATCCTAACAAAAATAGTGCAGATTCACAAAAAGGATTGGGCAGCTAGATTACCCGAGGTAGTATGGGCCTAAAGGACAACCAAGAAGATTATAATAGGAATTACACTATATGAGTTGGTGTATGGTAAAACAACAATCCTTCCAATTGAATTTGAATACAAAACACTTAGGACAATAGTTGAACTGGTTATGGATTTAATAGCAACATAAGAAGAAAGGTTACACAATTTGAATGGATTAGATGAGATAAGGATGGAAGCTATGCACCACACTGAGATTGTTCAAAAATGGAGAGTCAAATGGAATGATCAATTCATCAAAACAAAAGAGTTTGGTGTGGGTGATTTGGATTTGTTCTATGACTCAAGGTATAAAGATTACAAAGGGAAGCTACAAACAAGGTGGTTAGGACCATATGAAATACAACAAGAATGAAGCAATAAAGTAGAAAACAATTGATACAGTCATATTTTCACTACTTGTTAATGGCCATAGATTGAAACTTTATAAAAATTTGGTACAAAAGGATGACTTTATTCTTTCCTTGATGCAACAATATGGACCACATAGTGTTTTTGATAAATATATACTACCAAATAGTGAAGCTTCAAAAATAGACACAATAAGTTCTAAAAGTGACTCAGTAGATGAGCTGCATAGCTCACCTACTAAGATCACTCAGGTATAATTCACTATCACACTTCACATACACACACTACATAGGTGAAATGATCAAAAATCCTTTTCAAGTACACTCTGTGATGTAGTAGGGACCTGTAGCTTCATCAATAAAAGGTGACACAGTTTAGATAGGGACCTATTGTTAAAGGTACCCACAACACTCACTTGTCATTTTTTTTAAAAATTCAACCGAATTAATTGCATTTCATCCACATACACCTCATTTTTTCATACATGTAGCTACATAGCTATCATTTCTCTTCATGCAACTTCATCCACCTCATCCCATGTACCATTCATATCACTTTTCTTGATATCCATGCGATATGTAATTCATTTCACATCCCATCACCGTACATCCCGCAGCCTTTACAACCATCATTTACCACATGCCATTTAGTTGCATCATTTATCACCCATTGCAATTAAGATATGGTCAAATGATAATATCACAGTGGATATTTCTAATCAGCTTTACATGAGCTAAGTTTAGTTCACTCCACTTTAATAGGTACACTACTACTTTTCTATAATTATCATGGATTGTAATTATTTTTTTACATGTTTACATATTTAATTTTGCATGCTTTGTATTCATTATCATATAAATAAAATACATGTAATAACACCCTTAGCCTAGGAAAGTATGAATAAGTAAGGTCACTTAAAATATTTAGTTGGGGGGAGAGTACATTTTTCTTGGTTTTAAAACTTTTCTTGATTTTCAAGCCAACTGCCACTTAAAAAAACCTTTATGAAACCCTTTGTCATTTTTTTCCCATTTCCAAGTCATAATTCAAGCTTAGAGGGAAAGAAGTAGTTGAATTTGAAGAACACAAGTATATAGACATAAAGGATTGGTATGGTTGAAGTTGTAAGTAGAAAATTTGTGCAAAAATAAAACAGTTTTCCATCATGGGTGGAGATATAGTTCAGAGAGAACCATCTGTTCATCAATAGTTATTGGAAGATAGGTTGGTTTTACCTATTTTCAAACAAGCATGATGGTTGGATTATTTCTTAAAGATAACAAAATATAATGAGGATATGACACAACAATTTGTAGAAACACTTCAAAATGATGAAGTTGTTGTTCGAGGATTAAGGTTTGATGCTTCAGAAGCTGCAATTACAAAAGTGTTTGGCTTGCCAAGAGAAGGAGATCAATTCCCAGTTAGGTAAAATGTTGTAGTTGTTAGAGATGAATTCAAATAATATGGAGAGAACCTCGACTCATCATCCCAAGGTACTAAAAGGTTATCATTGCCATGGATTTAGGATTTTGTTGCTTCAGATGCAGTTAAGTAGCTTACATGTGATGGTAGGTAGTCTCTGTTATATATAGTTCATTTCAAATTGTTAAGCCACCTTCACCATAACAAAAGGGTTAATGTTCCCAATTTTCTTGATAACCTATTGAAATGAATGGGTTCTAAATATAAAAGAACGAGAAACAATACAACACTATCACATTATTTATCAGTCATCCTATTGGTAAAAATAATTTTGAGGGTTCAATTTCCACATGTTTCATGGGGTACTTCTTAAATTATGATCATATCAGTAACATTCTTCAAGAACCAGTTATCCCAAAAAAATTGGAACCACTTGTTGTATCAATGAGGGAAATTCCCTCTAGCTCACTTGTTGCTTCACCTACCCACAATAGAGGAGAACCAAACAAGTAGAGTCTACAAAATTCACCACCTACAACCTTTGAGCAACCCATAACAAAGAGTATGACGCAGAGAGGATCAACCAAGATGTGATTTTGAGACAACTTCTCTCAAATATGCCCACTAAGACACCAAACCTCACTTGAATCCACAGAGTAACTCAACTACTAACATGGAATATGTTAGATCAAACACAATCAGAGGGTGGAAATGGACATGAGACACTTTGAAATTACCAAGTTAAGCCCACACCTCCAATTTTTATGCTTGAGAACACCCAACTACTCAACAAAACAACACTAGGCCTATTTCCCTTGCAGCCCTATCAATTAGGACAGTCAGTATAAAACCCCTATAAAGACTAGAACCAAACAAGTGGCCCCTAATTTAGACTCCTCAAATAGACCACTACAAACCCCCAAAAATTCAGGGTAAGACATTTATCTGCACAAGCATGAAGGATCAGTTTTGTAACGCTACAAGGGAGCCTATTTGATTATTCCAAACAAGAACCAGGTTATCTAGGCACACCCCAACTCCCCTAAGCCAATAATATGGTTCTCATACCATCAACACACACATTTCAACCCCTTTTAGGCATTCTACACAACAAATTTTACTCACAAATCAACAAACTCAAACTTTTGCACCATAATTAGGCTTGTCACATGAGGATGCCAAGCCTAGAATCTCCACAAATCCACTCCAAACCCTCTTCCATTCTCCAAGACCATTTCTACCATAAATTACATGATGCACTCTTCCATTCCACCAAGAATTAAGCTTTGACCAAGAAGGAATGGCGAGTTACATACATTTTTGTGATCAAAACCCTGGTTTTGAAGGTTTTTGACCAGTTTCAACAAATCGGTAAGAACTCCTCCAATCCTTTATGGTTTGCACTAGACCATCACCAAAATTAATCCAACTCAGTCCTCTTTCAATCCATATCAGCCTTGGCAATGTATAGGAACTCTACAGGTCGTACCAAGTATGGGATCAACAAGTTTACACAGAAAATTAGAGAAAAATAGAGTTCTTTGCATTCAATCTTCTTTCCAACTTAATAATAAACCTTGCCTCAACCAAGAGAGGCCTATTTAATCATTTCCAACCTCCTCCCAATTTCCCTCAACTGTATTTTTAATTAGAGAGCCGTTGGGAACTAACAAACTCCATTTTAACCTCCAAGTTGCCTAGTTAAGACAACTTAACACCACACCCAAGAACCTGACTTAACTACAACTCAAAAGATGTAGACACCTCAAAACATATTAAAATCATAAATTTGACTCCCCTCTATTACCTGGTTGCATCATGGCACCTTTATTCTTTACTTGGCCTAGATGCACCAAGTTTACATGGTGAGGAGGAGACCTAGTTCAACCATGGAAAACCCATTACAAAGAATGAAAACTCATTCCCAACTATTGAGAATGGTCCTTTGGACCTTATTACACCACACACAACTTGAAATAAAAAACAAGATTCACCAAAGCCTCATGGAGGCATGTAGACCCCAAGGTGCCCATGCACCAAGATATCCAAGAAACCCCTACTTCTTCCAAAACACCAAGAACCCAAAAGAGGAAAGGTGAATCTTCCTCTACAAAAGTGTAGATGAGGAAATCCACCTAGTAAAGTTGTTCACACCACTTGAAAAATAAGGGTATTATGAGGGGTTCAATCAAGAAGTGGGAGAAGGAAAATATTGTGATAGTGGAAACATATTCAAAATTGAAGGAAGAGGTTTTTGGGAATGTTCATACACTGGTTAAACAAAAATGGTATATCTCAAGCACCTTTGAATCTATTTCAAAGGATGATTTTGTTGCTAAAAATATAAGGAAGATAATCCCACAAAGCCCTAATAGTGAGGGTTGTGATTATACTATGGGTGATGATGATCAATTTTTGGAGAAAGATGAAAATTTGTTTATAGAAGAGAGGAATGTCAAGAAATATTTGCATGAATAATTGGACATATTCAAACAATTAGAGGAATTGGTAAAGTATTATGAATATAAGGACAAATAAAGAGACTTAAAAATAAAGGATTTGGAGGAGAAGCTTCACACATATGGGCATGGGTCTAGACTAGACTTACTTGCACAACTTGCCATAGTGAAGGCAAGAAATATTAAAAAATTGCAGCTGAAAGTAGAAGACCCCCTTTCATAAGAACTCCAACTTATTACACTACAATGTCTCTAGGATATTAGTTATGGAAAATAACTCAAGACTTCTCCCAACAAAGAGAAGAGTGGGAGAAGTAAAAAGAAAAGATGATTTCAGACCACAACAGAGAATTGGAATACAAGGAAACTGAATTGAAAAAGGTGACAATTAGAATTAAGGAGATAGCAAAAAAGGTTATATAAATCTTCAAATGCAGACCTCCTACTAGATTTTATGCTTTATTTTTATAGGAGAAATTTATGTGTTTCCAATTCAGTCAATTGATCAGTAACTTACCAATTCCAATGAGCAGGAAATTTGGCGTTTTACATATTTTTATTGATTCTGCACTTGATATGCAAGATCAGTTATGTGAAATTTATTTGATTAGCAATGTTGTGCCAGGTAATACAGAATGGAACCCATTGATATTTGTGGGTGATTTGTAGATCAAGGCATTAGCTTCCTATTTTAGAAATGAGAAACAAAGGGGTGAAATCATGCAGGAGCTTGTTGAAAGAGAGAAATCAATTTCTCTCTAGGTCAAAAAAGAATCCAAGAACCCCGGTGCAGTAATAGAAGAATGGAAAAAACTCCTGGAGTATAAGGGTTTAGGTAGGAAAATTATAAATTTAAGAGAAAATGATTATGCCAGAATTCATAGACTAACTATAGGTCTTATCCATCATTCTTTTCATTTTATACAAGAAAGATGGGAAATATTGACCCCTAAATTGCAGGAAAAAGGAACTCCACTCTTTATATAAATTCATAGCCATGCTTGAAATGATTCATAGGTACATAGAAATTTCTAGAGAAAAGGGGCTTGCATGGGTACCTCTTACCTTCCATCCGCTTATGCTTCTCTACCCAGTGCCATATTGGATAGGAGAAAAGAATGCAGAACATGAGGAAGTTGAGAGTGTCAAATGGGCAAGAATTTCATGCTATGTAGGCTTTTACTTGAAGCAACTGAAAGGAGTGGATGTGATTATAGATCTCGAGGAGATGACCTTGCAATACAACCCTCAGTCTTAAATTGATTTGCTTGAGGACAAGCAAAGATCTTAGTTGGGAGGAATGATGAGACCAAATATTAGCTAGTTTTTAATTGTTTAGTTCATACTTTTAGACATTTCTAGATGCACATTTCATATATATTCTTGAAATTTACTATATTTTTATGATCATCATGCAACTTGAACCTAGTTTTAGTATATGAAAATGTGATTATGGTATGTTAGTAATTGCATAATTAAGATATGTGAATATGTATGGATTGCAGTGTAGATCTGTGTTTAAGTTATGGTTATTAGTATTATGTATATGTTAGGTGAACTAAATATTTTCATTCGAGAAGCAAAAAAAAGTATACTATAGCCCACAACAACTAGGAGGCATAGCCTACAACCAAAAGATTTCAGACAACAATATAGGGGAAGTTTCAGAATAAGAAGAATGTAGTAGTTGCAGAATTGGAGGCATCTATTTATAAGGATGTTTGTGAGTCACCATGCCATTAATAAGACCATTGAAGGAGAGGGAGTCTACTATGATTGGTAATCCAACATGAATGTTTTCAAAATCCTTTTTTTTTTTTACCGTTGTAATAGAGTCGCAGTCCTAATCAACATCTTCTACCTTTTTAGTTATGCAGACTTTGTCACACTCTATTTTATAGGGGAGTGGTGATTTGCATTTAGATTTCTATTTTGAGCCCTTGTTTCAATAAAACTCCCTCGAACCTATATAACTAGCTTGGTAGTTGAGGAGAATAGATAGCATAGCAGATATAGCAGATAGATATGTTCAGATAGTTTTCTTCTGTTTACATAGATAATGCTTTTGTTTCTAGTTATGTTTTTATGAATAAGATATCTTTGAAGATTCTTGTTGGATTTTGAAATCTCATTTTATGCAATGAAGAGGCTTTTGTTTACCATTA
Source organism: Sequoiadendron giganteum (assembly GCA_007115665.2). Taxonomy (NCBI): domain Eukaryota; kingdom Viridiplantae; phylum Streptophyta; class Pinopsida; order Cupressales; family Cupressaceae; genus Sequoiadendron; species Sequoiadendron giganteum. The sequence goes on along the minus strand of CM021100.1, from coordinate 65,154,623 downwards.
TGTTTAATTGATTTGAGAATCTATATTTGATTTTATCTTGTGGAGACAATCACTTGAGAAAGGGCCACTAAAGGTAACTATTCCCCAATTTAATTTTGTGTATATTAATTTATGTTGTTATAGTAGTTACCTTCATTATTACATTTACCTTAATCAGAATATTCATGTTGTGAAAGTGAATGAAATCATGAATAAGATCTTGTATTGTATTTCATGCTTTTTTTATATTAATGTATTATCCTTTGAAGTGAGTCAATTAATAGCTTTAGTTAGTTACAAAGTTTAGTTTTAATAGTGAACTAGTCATAGTCTTTAGCTATAAGTACCTGTAAGGATAGTTCCAGATTCAATTATTTTCACTGTTATGCAGTTTATTTTTTCTCGCATGTGTAAACACCTATACTAAAATGATATATGTTGTATAGAGTATTTGGATGCACATACAATGCCAACATCATCACAAGCTTACATTAGCCCTAGTTGATAATTAAAGGAAATCCTTGAAAGGATTTAGTGGATTGTTTAGTTAGGAACCCCCTTCGAATTGTGTGTTTGACACCAAGCTTACTAAGCATTAGTTGGGCCTTACACTTCCCTCTTCTTGGGTGATGTTTTTAACACTAACTTTCATCTTTTCCAACAGATTTTTAGAGACTTCCTCATATTGTTCTCTAGGAACATTGGCCTTTTCTTCCTCAATTATGCTAAGATAATCCTATATTTCAAGCCTCAAGATAAATTATAAAAATACTCGAGTCTTCAAAAACTCATTATCATCCATAAATATCTTGCAAGACAAATCTCTAATGTCATTTGTATTATCCCTTCCCCTTATAATGTTTGCACCAAGCCTATTTTAGGGCAACCTTATTTCTTGGTTTCTTTGGGGGAAGGAATTTCTCTGTTCACTTCCACATTGGTGACCTCAATTTCATCCTCCTCCTCAAGACTAATGGGATTTAATTAACCAATGGTGATTGATCAATCCTTCTTCTCTTTTATGGCTTCTCTCGAGGAGTAAGATCATCTAAAACAACTACATTAGGAGAGGATGGAGGTGCCTGTTATGGAGATGACTAGTGCAATTTAAGGAGGGGGATATTTCTAAGTAGGCTCTCTTACTACCACTCCTTTTGGTATTCTTTTAAAAGAATAAACAAATGGGTCAATGGTGGGGGCCTAATAAGTAGGCCTCTCTTCAATAATTGGGGCCTTTCCAATTATTTTATCAATGTTTTGCAAGATCATTTTTGTTGGTGTGGATAAATGGCTTGTACCTAGTTATTTTAATTACTAGGGACTTAGGGGACATATTCACATGTTAATTTTACTTAGGTCTTAAGATTATTTCTAGAAAGTGTTATTTGTCATTAGTTGTTATCTTATATTTTGACTTGTAACACATGTGACCTAGGTAGTTGTGATAAGTTGTCTCATGTCATAAGATTAAGACACTTGTCATAATCTTATGACATCTTATATCTCACCTTGGCTATATAATCAAGGGGTCTCTACTACATTGTACACACAACTACATTGATTATTTTTGCATCCATTGATAGGAATATAATTTATTCTTGTCATAATGATCTTCTGAGTATTTTTTGCTTTCCATAGGCCTTTAGATCTTGAGTGGCTATTTCCATAGCCAAATCTTACAATTTTGATCCTTGTAATTAGGTAAATTATCTTTGCATATGCACCCTAATAGTTTGAAATCTTCTTCCCCTTTTCTTGTTCATATTTTTTGAAATTTTTCCACTTGATCTTTATCACATTCACTTCCTTTCCATCTTCATAATTCCCAATGACATCCTCACTAAAATATACCTAGTGTGCATATGATGACCTTCTTATGCTTATTCTAACTTTATTTAAACAATTCTTTTAGGATCAAAATTTATTTCCATTTCCTAAGCCATTCTATATCTCTTCAACATAGGGTATAATTTGTCCAACCCTTCTTTATTTAAATTCAAGTTAGCAAAAACTGTGATGTAAGAGAACAAAGAACCTTTCTTTTGCCCACCAAGGTGAAACTTGTTACCTTCACTCAAATACCATGTGATCTCAAAAAAAAAACAATTCTGAAAGGCACATACCTTGGTAGGATGTGAGGTCTAATAGGACATCCATATACCCTCACTACTGTGTAATCTAAATGGAGATAGTAATTTGCCCAGTTATATTGTACCCCCAATTTTGGCCTTCTATCCAATGGTCTTAAGAAATCCAAAATTTATTTCTACAACCTGACCTTTGTAACTCCTAAGATTGAAAGCACCTTCCTTGCAAAATAATTTTCAAAGATAACAAAGTTTGCTTCCTCGCAATTCCTATCCTAGATGTATGTCTAGCATTAAATAGGGATATATTTTCCTTCACCATCGTCTACATTAATTTGTAATGCAGGGTTCCATTCTTTCTTTTCTACATGCAACAACATGTGGTATAGCAATATATACCATCTCAAGGTAATCATCTTGCTAATTTTCTTAATTTCCACTAATTGCATGTGCATAGAATTTGTAACATAAGTTGCATAGTCAAACTCATCATTGACAAGGATATTTTGAATGTTTGTTGCCGTGTACATTAGATGGACTGGAATCTTCTCCTATTTATCCCCTATGAGGACTTGGTACAAAGCATAATAAGTTCTTATAAAATAGTCCTCAAAATTCTTGAGCTTGAAGGGCTTCATTTCATTAGGAGGGATCTTGAATAACTTCCTATCAAAACCTTTCACCCTAAATTTAAGAAGCCAGAAAGCTTTGAAATCACTCCTATCTTAATGATATTTTCGCTTGAAGGAATCAAAATCAATTTCTTTACTTGCAACCATATATAAATTGAATACTTCAAAAATAGACGCCTTGTCAATTCTAACTAGAACACCACCATTTGTATCCATAATTACTCTTACATTTTCATCATAACTGGGTACAGTAGCTTTGATAAAATTCACATCTATGAAGAAATTGGGTATTACTAATGTAGACACTGAAAAATGTCTTGAATAATATCATGCACTTGAAACAGATACTAACATCATTTCCTCTTTAAACCCATCCTTTTTTCAATTAATTAATTGAGTTAGCCTAGCTAACTAATTAATTGCATCATTTGCATCTATTAACCTAATTCATCAAAATCGGGTTAATTCACTCTCTTTCATGCTAACATTTTGTCCTATTAAATTAAAAAAATCAAAATATTTAATTTAATTCCCTAAGTCTTCTAATTTAATTAAATAACCCTAAGTTATTTAATTAAATGTCATTTCATCTCTCTCCCATTCATTAAATCATTTAATTTAATGAATATCACTTTAATTCTTCTATACCCCTAATTGTGTGATTAAATCTTGTTTAATTAGCAATTAAACTAATTTTCCTGCAAAAGGGAATATTCCCATGGAATATTCCTTATCCCCTTTTCTGTACAATTAAAACTTTCTTTTAATTTGAAAAATATCTTTGTCCTCATCCATGAGAATATTCCAAAGAATATTCCCTCTCCAATCATCTCACTTGGCTTCAAATGCAAGTTATATTTTAACCTCTTGAGAAGGTCACCTTGTGACCCATGTGTGCAGGTCAAAAGTGTGTTTGTTTGGAACAAAGGTGATCCCTTCATTAATTCTCATCTTTCATTCTCATTCGTTGATGAGAATTCATGATCCATGCCTCCATCTTCTTTCCTTTTTGACCATTGATTAACCTTTTTGATCTCAACCCTTCATTTTTCATTTACCTTCCTATAAAAAATGCACTATTTGGAGACAAAGGGATCCATCTTTCAATTGCAAACTTATGATGTTGAATTCACTTGCACTCAGACTCATACTTTACTCACTTTTAGCTTAATTTAGTTCATTTGTAGTTGCATAATAGCTCTAAGCCTCCATTAATGGTTTCCATGCATCCATCTTAGTTTGTTTATAAATTCGGTTTTGAATCTTTTAAATTAGAATTAGCTTATATTAGCTTAGAAATTGCATATTTAGTTCATTTTTAGCATAAAATAATGTTAATTTAGCTTGCATCATGTTTAATTTAGCATAAATCATATTTTCATCCATTTATCACAATGATTTCATCGATTCTCTTCCATAGAATCAATTGAAATAGGCTCACTGATCACAGGATTGGGAAAGGGTCATTTTTCCACATCAACATGACACCAATTCCAAAACGAGATAAGTTTCAAATGGGTTAGAGTAGGCATTTAACTATTTTTGTAGTGTGTAGTTTTTAGTTTCAATAAATGCTTAGTTTAATGCTTCGGTTCATCATGGATCAAGTGTAATCAGCCCACCCTGAAAATCCTCGTCTGACAACTAACTTCCCCAAATCACATGTCCACACATTACAAATTGGGACCTTTGAATTTATTTTTCCATACCATTGATAAAACAACTGCCATCCAGACATGGGAATCTATGCGTCTTTGCATTCACAAGCATGCCATCTACCAACCCATCTAGATCACCGGGGCCATGAACCTTAATTTTCTTTGAGGATGAACCTAGCATTTGGGTAATCAAATCCTCATCTAGTTTTCTTTTTGAAGTTGACGTAGAATTTTGGCTCCTTGGTGAACTAATGATTTTGGTTTAATTTAGACACTAGGGTTTTCTAAGGCTGAGTTCTAAGGTTTTAGATTTTTTTTTATGGTAACTAGGGAAAATTCAAGATATAATTATATGTACCCTAACTTAATTTCAACTTTAGAACTCAATTCAACATAATTTCAAACCCTAGGACAACAAATTATATAAATTTTAGTCATAGATGTACTTACTTTTTTTTGCATTGTCGAAAACCCTATCCATCATAGAATGCTCTTGAATGCTACAAATTATTCTTGTTAGATGCTCAAAATGCTAAGTGAACTATTCAATAGATAAGAATGCAACATTTATAAAAGGAAAAATATTTATTGCTCGATAGAAATATATCTTTTCTACCATTACTCTTAGCTTGCATGAGCCAAAGCACACATCTACCCATTTTTTGAGTTTGAATACCAACCGTTGATCACAGAGCAAAAAGATAAGATTTGATGGTTGTTAGCGATCTAAACAATTTGAATATTTTGACATGCATTGAAAAGATCTTGAGCCAATAGAATTTCTCCATGCAGGATGACCTTTATAGCTCATCACAAGACAAGCCATCAGGAGGGAAGACACATTGTGGCCATGTGGTAGATTTCCATTCTTTCACATCCTAAAGATCTGACCACTACAAAAAGATCACAAAATTTAGGAAAGCTCTAAGATTGTGTCGTGCATCATCTAATTTCCATGCTTTATAATCATTCTTTTTTATATGACTTGTCGAGAAAAATGAGAAACTAACATGTGTCCCTTTGATAGCTCCAAAAATTGACACTTATTCCTTTTTCACACTTCCATGGACCTCACATAATCCTTCTTTAAAATATCTCACAAAGTGGTGGAAAGCCAATGAAACTGTGTACCATATAGTGAACTTTGAATGGATTTGATGAAACACCTTCAAGAAAGTGCCACGTGTCTTTCGTGCTTTTGCAAGGCACTTGTGGGTTTTCCTTGAGGTGCTCCATAGAATGGTAGATGCTTCAAAACTTAGCACATGAAATTGGTGGGGTCTTCAAAAGGGTCTCACAATGGTGAATAACGCTCAACACACCACCTGTCACCATTTTCGTGCTTTCATAGCTAGCCTTTGCCTTCAATGATAAACCCTTCATGGAATGATAAAATCTAGTAGAAATGTGCCACTTGTTGATATTTGATTGATTCCACGAACCTTTTCCTTAATAAAACATTTATGTGGGAATGATTGATGGGGTTAATCACAAGTAACTTAAATATTTTTTAATACGCACATGCAGTTAAGAAAACTTAACAATGATAGGAAATGAACGGGCCAACCTTATAATAAAACATGAGGTGTAGACATAAGAATTAAAGCACTTGATAAAATAATTCATCTCATGGGTCTAACCAGTAGCCCTAGGTATGAGGGGTCGGTAAATTGATGAATAAAAGACTCAAGGTTGTGATTTAAAATATCGATAATAGGCTATAGGCAGTCAAAAAATAATTAGAAAAAAAGTGCAAGCACAATGCCCAAACTTAGGGATTTTAGGGTTCTAGACTTAAGCAAAAGGATATAATAGTATTTATATCAACCCTAATCACAAATACATTATTCAAAAGCTCAAAATATGGGCACAAAACTAGGAGCTAAGATATTTTCAAAAAATGCCACTAGTGGCTCCAATTGGGGACGCTTACTTCCTAGGAGTAAGGTGAGAAACCAAGATCTCTTGGAGAGTAGAACAAGGGAAAAAACTAGAAAAATCAAGGCAGAGCAGAAAACTAAAAGAAAAACCTAGAAAAAAGAGATTGTGCATCGTAAACATATGATACAATGTGCATAGAGAAATATGGTTTCAAGAACTATTCATGCATGGAAAGTTCCAAAAATTCACCTATGAGATTTTGCAGATAGTAAGAATCATCACCATGTGTGTTACTAATCAAATATGGTCCAAGCCATAGAGCATCAAACTTCCCATGCTTTCCTTTATCGTGAGCTCTTATATTCCACAAAAGTACAATATCATTTACCTAAAACTTTCTTGCAGTAGCTATCTTATCAAACAAATGCTTGACTTGTTGTTGCAACTTGATGTTTTTCTATTGTGATATTCTCCTTGTCTCATTCAACTAATTGAGCTGGTTAATTCTATTTACCATTGCATCAGAGATGTCTTCATCATTCTCTTGGATAAACTTATATACCTGCAACAAACTATTTGATGAGCTCAAAATATGCTCATAATTTGAATATTATGATGTATTTTTAATACCCTTACTCTTTTGCTGATGGTTGTTTAAACTCTTTGATTAAAGACTTTTTATCTAAAATTGGGTAGTATCCTGTAGCAACACATTCCTATATTCCTGCAGCTTAACATCTCTGTGTGTCTGTATTTATTGCCCTGTTTGACCTTCCGAATGACTGATATAATGCATGTGGTTTTTGGATAATGAAATGGATTTAATGTGTGATTAATGAATGTGAATCGTGTTATTGTGTGCGTGCTTTATTTCTCTTATGTCTCCATGTGTATCGCAGGTTATTGAAAGAGGCATGAATGAGTCAAAGCATAGCAGATCTCGACCCTATAGTAAAGTCCATTTCCAGCACAGCATCGAGGAAGTTGTTCCAGCAAAGACTCTTTGACCAAGTCGTTGGGAGGAAATCTAAATGATCATTAATCTAGGAAGAGTGGAATGCTAGATTCTCTTTGAATCAGTTGAACAGATATGCTTTCATTTATGAGAAGTTTGTTCCTTAGCATCCGGAGGCATTTATGTCCATGTCTTTCTCTATTAGAGTTAGGTAGTTAGTTTCTTTTCTATAAATAAGCGTTCCTCCTACGTGAGTGAATAGAACAAAAGAACAAAGTGTATTAAGATTAGTATTATAATGAGAAACAAAGTTTTGTGTTAGTTTTCTTACAAGCAAAATGATCAATGAATATGATACCAAGTTTATGAATAAAAGCTGATGAAGTTTTGAGTTCAATTCTTGCATAAACTGGTTGATGCTTGCTAAGGGGCCCCACTTAGTGAGTATCTGTAGTTAGTTGTTTATTTCCTGTTGATTATAAGTTAGAATTTCATTCTTGAAGGTTTCAACACAAACTCAGTCTTATATTATTCCTGCAGCATTGGGAATCCATCCCTGTGTTTGTTCCTGTAGCATAAGACCAGTTCATAGTTTGTTCCTTAGTAATATTTGTCATGATTTATTTTTTGATTAAGTTATGCTTAAGTTAAGTAGACTTTACATTACGTTCCTACAACATAAGTAGAATTCCTTCCAAGCATTTATTTCTAGTAAATTATGGTTGAAACTGGTTCTTAGTGCACATACAGTGCCGCTCCATTTCAAGTATACGTTCCTTGGTTTGACAATGTAAATGAACGACCATAAGAAGATGTTAGTCACCTGCTCGAATGTCCAATTTCCAGGTTAGGATTTTCCATGACTTTTATATCCTTTTTTGGAATCGACCATCATTTTTGGCACCATTCTTGGGGATGGTGTCAAGCTAAGAACCTGTCATAATCATTGTTAGCAGTAGTTTAGTGTGATTATTCAAGCATTTTTAAATTCCTTCAATTTTCAGTTAAGTCCATTGCATGCATAGAAGAAGAGACGCTCTAGGAAGATTCCTCCCTAACCTTCCATTCATTGATAGCAATTTTGAACCAACTTATAATCTATTTGAGGAAGGAGGAGACCAAGATATCAATCCATTTACTGAAAACTTGCTTGTTGAATTCCCCTTTGCCCTAGCTGACGAAGAACCTCAAGAAAAACCATTTGCTTTGATACTCTATCAAGAAAATATGGCACGTAATCCACCTAATCGACCTCCTGCTTTTGAATTTTGCATCATTGCCCAACAAAATAATGATAAAATTAAAAATATTCCTTCTTCATTACTTCCCAAGTTCTACGGACTAGTTACAGAGGACCCAGACACTTTCTTGTTTGAGTTTGACATCCTCTGCCGCAACTATGATTACACTTCAGAGGCTCACAGGCTGAAGTTGTTTCCTGCTACTTTGAAGGAGGGAGATCTTAGATGGTTTATGAGTTTGGGAAGGGATGTTGTCGATAGTTGGGAAATCATGCAACCAAAATTTCTTGAGAAATACAAGGAGTATTGTAAGAGTGGTAATAAAGGTGATGATATATTCAGAATTCAGCAAAAGGAGGAAGAAAGCCTGAAAGACTATATCTCAAGGTTCTTGTTTTCCCTGAAAAGAATTCAGACCATACTCTCAATGAAGAATCTCAGAAACTACTTTTTCTTAGGGGAATCAATGACGCCTGTATAGATGCCCTGGATCTAATGGGAGGAGATATAAACCAAGTGCCTTGGGATGATATTAAGACCATATGTCGTAACTACTCTCGAGCAAATGTTAAGAAGAGTAGAGGTCATCAAGCCACAGTGGGAAAGTCTTCTACTAATGGAGTTTCATGGATGGAGATCACAAATTTTCTATCTAATTTCAAGCAGGATATCATAAACAACATGGCTACACAGTTGGATACTATGCAAGCTTAGAAGAAACATGATGAAGTTGAAGCAATCTTGACTAAGTTATGTCCACATTGCAGACAGAAGAAACATGACTACAGATGTAAGATGGTGGCTAACCTAGAGGCTAAGCAATTACCTACTGATTTTAAGGCAGTAGAGGGTGATGATGACCAAGTATTATTTGTTGCACAAAGGCTCCCATGGGCTCAAAGACAAGGTATGCCTCAAGACCCTTTGACTTTTGGTAATCCTTATTCTAATTACAATAACCAATGGCAACCTACATATGGCCCATCACCACCTTGGAATACTTCTCAACCACACTGGCCTAACTATCAGAGTCCTTAATGACAATCTCCTCAAGGAGGTTGGCAGTAGCCACAAGGACAATGGACTCCACCCCAAGGTAACTGGCAGTAGAATCCTCAATGGAGAGGTTCTCAATAATGGCAAAACCAATCCCCTGGATTCCTGCAGCTTCAACAGTCACAACCTCCAACCCTCATGCCACCTCCTACAGCAAATACTGGCCCTCCAAAACAAATGCCTATGCCTGCTCAACCATTGCCAAATCCTAATAATAAGCAGCAGCAACAACAGCAACCTATGTATTTTGTATAAGCCAATCAGTATCCAGCTTATACCCTGAATATTAATGATATCCATCTCAGATTTGGAACCACTCTCCCTTCTCCACAGCCGGCAGTAATTACTGAGATTCTAGACTCTACCTCTAAACAACCTACTGATCCTATAGAACATATACCTATATCAGATATTGTCTCTGAAGAGCTTGTCCTGCAGCATCAAGCTAAACCGCCTTTTCCTCAAAGATTGCAAGTTACTACATTTAAGTCTATGGAAGAGCCTATCTTTGATATTTTGGATCAGCTAAAGAATGTACACATTCAAATTCCCCATTTTCAAGCCATTAAAGATGTCCCAATTTATGGGAAAGCCATTAAGGAGGCATGTTTGAAGAAAACTAGAAGAAAGAAAAATGATCCCCAAACTATCCATATTCTAGGATAGTTGACAGATATTATGTTAGGGAAGGTAGTCATTCCAAATTATGCTGACCCTAGGAGTCTTGTGGTACAAATAAATATTAATGGCCAGATAGTAAAGAATGTTTTGATTGACCTTGGTGCAGCCATCAATGTAATGACCAAGCATACTATGGAGTATTTGAATATCCTAACCATTAGGTCTACACCTACCATCCTGCAGCTTTCTGATAGTTCCACATTAACACCTGATGGCATGGTAGAAGATATCATTGTCAACCTTGAGTCTTGGGAATATCCAGCAGATTTCACCATATTGTCCACTAAGACAACTTTGGGAGGATATCCTATCATCCTAGGTAGATCGTGGTTAGCCACAGCTGATGCTTTTATAGGATGTCATTCAGGAGACATGACAATTTATGATGGTCGGTCAACAAAGAAATTGGATTTATACCCGCCTACCCAACCTCAATCGAACTTGTCTCAACCAATTTTTCCAGATTTAGGAGAGGAAACTGAAGAAATCCATTCATTGGCTCAACTAATGATGCTGCAAACTAATCCATTTTCCCAACTTCAGAGTGAGGATGGCCTACTTTTACACATTTTGTAGTCCAACTCTGATATGAGTAGCCCATCTGTTCTAGATAGTTGTCCTCAGCAGTGCTTCCTGCAGCAACTGAATCCTGAGAGCCTGCCACCTAAAATTCCTACAGTTTATCAACATTTGCTTCCACATGAAATATAGACACCCCCTTTATCATTAGCCTCCATGAATGATATTACCAAGCAAATAGAACTGTCTCCAGGTCGTTGTCTGAATATCAATAATAAGCTGCCTCAATCTCAACAAACTGCCCTAGTCACAATGTTGCAAGATAAACACATAGTTTTTGCATGAGACTATAGGGATATGAAGGGAATAGATCCTCAACTCTGTACTCATAGGATCTACATTAAGGAAGACTAATCACCTATTAGGCAGCCTCAAAGAAAGATAAACCCAACACTCAAGGAAATAGTTAAAAATGAGCTCCAAAAATTGTTTGATGCTGGTTTTATCTACCCCATTTCAGACAGTCAATGGGTATCTCCATTGGTGATCGATCCTAAAAAAGGTGGAATGGAGAGTTTGTGTAGACTATAGGGAGTTGAACACAACAACTAAAAAGGATCACTTTCCACTACCATTTGTTGACCAAGTGCTAGACTCATTGTCTGGTAAAAAGTATTTCTCCTTTTTGGATGGATATAATGGGTATAATCAAATTAGAATTGCCCCTGGGGATCAAGACAAAACAAATCTTACCTATCCATGGGGAACTTTTGCCTACTCTATCTTACCTTTTGGCCTTTGTAATGCACCTACAACATTTCAAAGGGCAGTGATTAGTATTTTTCCTGACATTTCTCATGATTCTATGGAGATCTACATGGATGACTTCACCACTTATGGAGTTACTTATGAAGAAGCATTAGAAAATTTGGAGAAAGTGTTGAAAAGATGTAAGGAACACAATTTGTCTTTGAATAGCGAGAAGTGTTTTATGATGATGCAAGAAGGAATTGTTTTAGGCTATCATATCTCTCAAGCGGGAATTCAAGTTGATCCTGTAAACATAAAAATCATTCTAACTTTGCAAACATCTATGAAACAAAATGATGTTAGAAGCTTCCTAGGACATGCTGGATATTATAGAATATTTATCAAAGATTTTAGAAAAATAGCCAGTCCATTATATGCCTTATTGACTAACGATTCTAAATTTAACTGGACTGAAGCCTGTGACAAATCTTTCCTACAGCTTAAGAACTTACTTACTCAGGCACCTGTTCTTCAAGGACCAAAGTGGATTCTACCCTTTCCTATCCACATAGATGCTTCTGATTATGCCATAGGGGCAGTTTTAGGACATAAAGAGAATTCCATAGAGCATGCCATATATTTCATTAGCAAAAACCTTCAAGGTCCTGAATTAAACTATATTGTCATAGAGAAAGAAATGCTAGCAGTTGTGTATGCCTAAACAAGTTTTGACATTATGTCACTGGTTACCAAATATTTTTTCATACAGATCATGCAGCAATAAGGTACCTCATGAATAAGCCGCCATATCTAGCAAATTAGCAAGATGGCTCTTATTGTTGCAAGAATTTGAAATCACAGTTATTGATAAGCCAAGTCAAGCTAATGTGGTGGTTGATTTCTTGTCAAGACTTCAAACAACTACACCTGCCACCCCTGAGGTAATTGATGATAGCTTTCCTGATGAACATTTGTTTTCTATTGCTGCTCAAACTCCATGGTATGCAAATATTACAAATTATTTAATAGCCAACAAGATCCCAGCTCACTTCTCACCAAAGGATAGGAAATTGTTGATAGAGAAAAGTTTTAACTTTTCATGGATTGCAAACTGTTTATTTTACACAGGACCTGACCAAGTCATACGAAGGTGTGTTAAGGAAGATGAGACCTATGACATTTTGCGTCCTTGTCATGATGAGCCATGTGGTGGGCACTTTGCCACCAAGAGAACATCTATGAAAGTGCTTGCTACAGGGTACTATTGGCCCACACTACACAAGGATGTTTCAGTCTACACCAAAAAATTTGATAGATGTCAACGTATGGGGAGACCAACAACGTCTAATGAAATGCCCCTGTATCATCAAGTGGTAGTCAGTCCCTTTGACAAGTGGGGCATGAATTTTATTGGGCCTATTGATCCTCCATCTAATGGGAAATCATACATTTTGGTTTGCACTGATTATGTAACCAAGTGGGTGGAAGTGAAAGCAATGACACATGCTCGTGAAAATAAAGTTGTTGAGTTCTTGTATGAGAATATTTTTACTCAGTTTGGAGTCCCAAGGGAACTTGTTACTGATCAAGGAGCTTAGTTTATATCAAACATAATCATTGCATTGATGAATGATTACAAGATCAGGCACAAAAAGTCTAGCCCCTATCACCCTCAAGCCAATCCTTACTAAAATAGTACAGTTACACAAGAATGATTGGAGCAGTCACCTTCCTGAAGTAGTCTGGGCCTATAGGACAACATAGAAAACAACTACAGGGTTTACCCCTTTTGAGTTACTCTATGGAAAAACTGCCATGTTGCCAATAGAGTTTGAGCATAAGACCTTAAGAACTGCTCTTCAGCTTAACATTGATCTTTTAGAAGCCCAAAAGAAATGTCTCATGTAGCTAAATGCATTGGATGAGATAAGGAAAGCTGTCTTGCACATACTGAAGCTATCCAGCAACAAAGAAAGAAATGGAATGACCACCATATCAAAACTAAGCAATTCTCTGTCGGTGATTGGGCGTTGCTCTATGACTACAGGTACAAGGAAAATCAAGGTTAACTCACCACAAGATGGCTTGGTCCTTATGAAATAGAAAATGTGTTTGATAATGGTTCATTTCAGTTGGCTACAATAGATCCTGTCTAATTCAAGCTAATGGTTAATGTACACCATCTTAGGTTATATCATAAGTCAACATCCAAAGAAGAATTTATGAAGCAGTTTGTTTCATATGCAGCCTCTAATCTTCCTGCAGCAAAAGGCTTCGACCTTTTTCCTACAGCATCTCTTTAAAATGATATTTTGCATGCCCATAATAAAGGTTTCCTTTTTAAGGAAGCCACTTTCTCTATTTTTCATCCATCACCATCATTCATTCCATCTTCTTCCATGTCACCCATCCTGCCGTACCACCTTCATCTATGGTTTTCGTTCCAACCGTCATTTCAAGCTGAGTTGTGATCTTTCCCAGCATCTATGAGCACTTATTATAAGGTACGCGATATCTTTTATTGTCACATCGTTTATTTATTTCATTTATTCATTAATTGCGATGTATCTATCAGTCATTATTGCCTATTTTTCACCTATCCTTATGCACATGTGTGGAAACATGCCAAATTTTAAGTAGGGGGCAGGGATAATCCATTTCAAACTTTTTTGTGTGCCACTATCACGTCTGTCAAGACAGTTTTATTTTCTTGCACTTACCAAGTACGACTGCGTGCTTTTATCCTAATTAACAAGTTAACTGCTTGATTTGAGTAGTTTTTAATAATCATCTCATGCAATTATCCTTTGTATCATTCTTGGAAAAGTAAAGAAAGGTGACAGCAGAAAAGAAACAAGCAGGGTGAATTTTTTTTTTCAAATTTTCAGAAGAAGTTTGAGTTTCAGGAATCTCAACAAGGATAATTTGTGAATATGGGTGGCCAGTTAGTGAGACATGAGCCTACAACTCATGAAGCCTTGACACAAAATCCTCAAGGGGTTCAGGCATTCAGAAATTGCGGATGGATGAATTATTTTCTGGGGATAGATTCCTTTAATGAGGAAGCTGCAAGTGAGTTTTTGAGAACTCTTTCAAAGGGAGAAGCTACAATGTGGGGTTTGATAGTAGCCATTACAGAAGAGTGGATTGCTGAAGTAACTGGGCTTTCAGCGGTAGGAGAGAACTTTCCTTCAATAAGAGATGATGTCTCTTCTAGGGCAGAATTCATAATACCAATAGATGGACCCTTAGAGGTTTCCAAACAAGGATGCAAACGGGTGTCACTGCCTCCTCCATACTCAGAATATGCCACCTTCATAATCAGGTATTTGACTTTTGAGGGATGTTTTTCCTATTTTCATTCTTATCATTTCAAACTATTGAGTTGTATGAGGCACGGTTTAGCTGTCAATGTTCCAAACTTTTTGTTAAACCTTTTGGAACGTAGTGCCCATGAAACCCAGAGGGGTAAGGACAACTCTATCACCCACCATGCCCTCATTAAATTCTTGATTGAGCATTCCCTGAGGGATGTATCACCCCTTTCTTGGCAAGAAATTATTGCCTAGAAGGGTCTGCAACCTCTAGAACCTCCTAGAGCACTCCCTGTATAGCGCAAGAAAAATAAAAAGAGAATAGAATCTACGAGTAGGGAAGCAAAGCAAGAATCATCTACTCCTGCAACACCTAGTCCTGCAGCCTCCACACCAGAGTCCTCTACCCAAGTAAAAACCAGGTCTGCTGGTAGAAAAGAAAAAGGGAAAACGAAGGTAGGAGAGTCATTTAGGGCAAAAAAAACTCCACAATCAAGCCCTCATGTTCAAAAATGAAAACTTTCTACTCCGCTCTCTCTTGCAGCAACGCCTATTGCCACCACAGTTTCACTATCACCTTCTCCTGCTGAGTCTGAATCCTCTAGGCAAGTTAGAAAGAGGAAAGCTACAAAAGAGTCTCCTACAACTGATACATTGCCAAAAAGAGTTTCATCAAGGAAATAGCATAAAGTTACCTCAACCTTTGTTCAACCTGAAATTATAGTCATTCCTGAGGAATCTGAAGAATTTAGTCATGATGTTTCTCAGAGTGTATCTAAGAATGTTCCACAAATTTCATCTGTTATTCCTGGGGAACTGCAAACTGAGATAGTGGAAGTTGAGGAAGCACAACATGGTAGTGGTAATAAAAGGAGGATGCCAAGTCTTGATGACTTGGCTGAAGCAGTTGGGAAAATTTCAAGAGAAACACAATCTCCTCCTGGGCAGCAATAGGAATCCATCCTCCAGCAAGAGGAAGAACAACTTGAACAATCTTAAGTGTCCAATGAAACACCATTACCCTCTGAAACTTGTCGAGCATTGGTTGTTTATAAAAGGACATTGTTGATTAAATATTTGGAATATCTTAGGATTACATAGAGGCCTGTTACATTTCAGACTTTGAGTTTCCGCCATTTAGCTAGAAATGACCTTCAACAAAGTCTTTGGGAAGAAGAAAAGAAGAAATTGAAAGACAAAAATAGGACATTCAATAAATGAAAGAGAAAATGGATGAAATGATGAAGGTAACTAGTAAAATTATGGAATGTAGACAACCACCTAAGGTCTATGCTATGTGCCTTAAAGAGAAATTTATATGGTTCCAATTGATGAGAATTTCCAAAAATTTAGACCCTGACATTCACACAGCTAAGGAATTTTATGAGCATATCAAGTAGCACCCAATTGGCTGAAAAATTATTTATGTGAGTTTTATCTACATGGTTTGCTAATTCCCTTTGAAACAAAATGGAATCCACTTCTTTACATTGGTGGCATTCATCTGAGGTCACTCATGTCTTGGGTGGCCAATGAAACTAACTATGGAAAACAATTAGAGGCTTATGAAGAGGTTGAAAGGAATGAACCTATTCCGCTGCGACCTGAAAGCTCAGATCCCCACATAGTTCTGAGAACTTGGCTTATTGTTGTGTATGGATTCCATGATCCTACATCAAGAATGAAAGTATTTGATATCAAGGAGCAGGTGTATGATGAGTTCAAAGACCAAACATATCTGTTTTGGAAGCTTTCATCTTCCAGAATTGAAACAAGATGGGAAAAACTAACTGTTGTTCTGTGGAAATTTGAGCCTCATAGCCCTCTGAACTTTAAAGAAGATATCAGAAGGACATAGAAGTATATGCATTTGGGTCTCTAGGAAAGGTTTGAGTTATGGTTACCATTAACATTTTGACCTCCAATTTTGATGTGGCCACTTTACCCTTATTTGGCTACAGATGTTAATGAGGATGCATAAACCCGCAAGTATGAGAGATGGCAAAGTTTCAGAGGTTTCTACTACAAATTTGGAACTTCATTGCAAGGCCATGCTACTCCTACTGATTTCAGAGAAATAACTAGAAAGCTTAATGTTGGAGGACCACCATTAGGATAAGTAGGGGGAAAATGATGAGCTCGAAATATGCTCATAATTTGAATATTATGATGTATTTTTAATACCCTTACTCTTTTGTTGATGGTTGTTTAAACTCTTTGATTAAAGACTTTTTATCTAAAATCAGGTGGTATCCTATAGCAACACATTCCTATATTCCTGCAGCTTAACATCTCTATGTGTCTATATTTATTGCCCTATTTGACCTCTCGAATGACTAATATAATGCATGTGGTTTTTGGATAATGAAATGGATTTAATGTGTGATTAATGAATGTATATCATGTTATTGTGTGCATGCTTCATTTTGCTTATGTCGCCATGTGTATCATAGGTTATTGAAAGAGGCATGAATGAGTCAAAGCGCAACAGATCTCAGCACTGCAGTAAAGTCCATTTCCAGCACAACATCGAGGAAGTTGTTCCAGCAAAGATTCTCTGATCGGGTTGTTGGGATGAAATCTAAATTATCATTAATCTAGGAAGAGTGGAATGCTAGATTCTCTCTGAATTGGTTGAACAGATATGCTTTCATTTATGAGAAGTCTGTTCCTCGGCGTCAGGAGGCATTTATGTCCATGTCTTTCTCTGTTAGAGTTAGGTAGTTAGTTGTTTTTCTATAAATAAGTGTTCAACCTGCGTGAGTGAACAAAACAGAAGAAAATAGTGTATTAAGATTAGTATTATAATGAGAAACAAAGTTTTGTGTTAGTTTTCTTACAAGCAAAATGATCAATGAATATGATTCCAAGCTTATGAATAAAAGCTGATGAAGTTTTGAGTTCAATTCTTGCATAAACTAGTTGATGCTTGCTAAGGGGGCCCACTTAGTGATTATCTGTAGTTAGTTGTTTATTTCTTGTTGATTATAAGTTAGAATTTCATTCTTGAAGGTTTCAACACAAACTCAGTCTTATATTGTTCCTGCAGCATCGGGAATCCATCCCTGTGTTTGTTCCTACAGCATAAGACCAGTTCATAGTTTGTTCCTTAGTAATAGTTGTCATGATTTATGCTTTGATTAAGTTATGCTTAAATTAAGAAGACTTTACATTACGTTCCTACAACATAAGTAGAATTCCTTCCAAGAATTTATTTCTAGTAAATTGTGGCTAAAACTGGTTCTTAGTGCACAAACAGTGCCGCTCCATTTCAAGTATACGTTCTCTAGTTTGATAATGTAAATGAACGACCATAAGAAGATGTTAGTCACTTGCTAGAATGTCCAATTCCCGGGTTAAGATTTTTCATGACTTTTATATCCTTTTGTGGAATCAACCATCACTATTAATAGGAATTCTTGCTTCCAAACCATAAATTGCTCAAATGGAGATTGACCTATGGCTTTCTTCATTATCACTTTGTCAGCCGACAAGGATTTTTTGAGCTTTGAATCCCAAGCCTTCTTATTTTTCTCAATCACCCTCTTGATGATCTTCAACAAGATTTTATTTCTTGACTCTACTTGTCCATTTCCCTATCAGTGATAGGGGATGCATAAGAGACAATTATCCCATTTTGGTTGCAAAAATTTGTAAACTCATCAAAATTGAAGCACATTGCATTATCAGAAACTATTTTTGCTAGTACTCCAAATCTTGTGAAAATATTGTTCATCAAAAATTCTATTACAACTTTACTTGTATCTTTTATTATGGGGATATCTTCTATCCATTTTGTAAAGTAGTTAGTGACCACAAGGAACCAACTATGTTCACCAATTGACTTCAACAATTTACCCCTATAAAGTCAATACCCAATTGTTGGAATGGAGCTTCTACAAATATTGGTCTTGAGAGGTAAATTCACAAAAAACTTCAACTTCCTAAAAACTTCTAACATGCATCACATTTTCAGACCAACTTGAATGCATTTGTGAAAACTATAGGCCACCAATATCCTAACCTTGGGACTTTGTGAGTTGTAATATTTTCCATGTAATGGCCTCCACACACACTATTATGCATCTCATTTAAGATTCCAAATGCTTGATCTTCATTCACGCATTTGAGTAGGATCCCATCTTTTCTTCTCCACCAAATCTCATTCTCTATGATTACATATTTAATAGCATGCAACTTTAGTGTCCTCTTCTAATTTTCAATCATATTTTTTAGACACAAGAAGTTTTACAAAGAAAACACTACATCCTTATACCATGGAGAAGACTTCATATCACATTTAGGAGATTCACTATCTGTTTCAACATTATTTATTTGGTTAGCCTCGAGATTTCACTTTGCCAATAATTTA
Source organism: Sequoiadendron giganteum (assembly GCA_007115665.2). Lineage (NCBI taxonomy): Eukaryota > Viridiplantae > Streptophyta > Pinopsida > Cupressales > Cupressaceae > Sequoiadendron > Sequoiadendron giganteum. The sequence continues at coordinate 65,135,498 of CM021100.1, read as the reverse complement.
GCTAACCCTTGTCTTCTAACTAACTTTGTGATCTAGATGTCAATATTAAACTCTTGGATCTTATTGATCCATCTGCATCTTCTTCTAGTCACTTCTTTTTGTGTGAAGATATCTTTGATAGTATTATTTGGGACATATGCCATGATTGTGGCTCCCACTAGATAGGACCTAAAAAAATTACAGCCTTAACCAATGCATAAGCTTGTTTCTCCACCATATCATATTTTAGCTCTACAACCTACAATAATTTGTTGAAGAAAGAAATAGGCTGCTCAAACCCTTCATTATTTTTCAGCAATATAAATACAACAATGGTATGGAATGAAGCAAAAGAAAACAATTGGGAAGTTTTAGAAAGTCAGGAGACTTCAACATAGGAGCCTTCTTTATTTATTCTTTTATGCTTTGAAATTCTTTGTTGGCTCTTCACTCCAAGAAAAAAATTCCCCCATTTTCAACATCTTTGAGATGGACCTTGTGACCTCTACAAAATTTGTCACAAATATCCTTACAAAATTTACTTGTTCAAAAAAGACTGGATTCCTTTAATGGTTTTTGGCTGAGGAATTTTGTCTATGGTTGCAACTCTTTTAGGATCAATCCTGATCCATTCTTTTTATACAATATGACCTAACAATTTTCCTTTGGTCACTCCAAACACACACTTTTTAGGGTTTAGAGAAATACCATATTCCAAATCCTTAGAAAAAAATTCTAAGGTGCATGGAGTGATCTTCTTCCTTCTTTAAGTAAGCAGTTAGGTCATCCTGATAAACCACCTTGAAGATGTCTATAAAATCTGAGAAGGAAACATCAATTGCTCTCTAAAATGTTGCCCCTACATTTGTTAAACCATAAGCCATTCTAACATAAACATAAGTTCCCCATGGTATGGTAAAGGTAGTCTTATACTGCTCAAACTCCTTAACCTTGACCTAGTTGTATCTTGATAATCCATCCATCATTGAAAACAATTCACAACCAATAATTTTGTGCAATATTGCATCCATGTTTGGCAATAGGTAGTTATCCTTTAATGACGATATATTCAAATTCCTAAAATCCACACAACTTTATATCCCAATTCTTTTTCCTTACTAGCTCTAGATTTGAGACCCATGTGTAGTGCCTAATTGGCTAGATGATTCCTCCATCCTTGAGCTTCATTAATTCATGTTGCATCTTGGGTTCTAGTGTTGGATTGATTGGTCTTTTCTTTACTTGAATGGATTAACATCTGGATTGAGAGGAATCTCATGTTCAAACAAATCCTCTCTGTAGACCTTAAGGTCATCATAAGACCATGCAAATACATGCTGGTATTTCCTAAGTAAGGAAAAAAGTGTCATTGTGATCTTAGATTTTAACTTCTTTCCAATGTACACCTTCTTAGGTGCATTCTCGGTCCCTAATTTTATTTCCTCCAATTCTTGTTCATGTGGAATAATTGGCTTAGTTCATTATTTTATCAGAGTTGCCAAACACTCTTTCTATAGATATTGTGAACATAAATTTCCTCAAGCTCCCTCCGGGTGGTTTTTATTTTTGCTAAGTATCAGCTCGCACCCCATCCTTTTGAACATCATTGGGCTCCTTTTTGCAAAAGCTTCATTTGACTACTACCACATGTCTACCAAGCACTCTTCGCAGGGATTTCTTCCTTTGCTCTAATAATAGCTCCCACCATGCCTCCACTTGTCTTCACCCAGGCATTTCAAGGTTGCTTCCTTTGCTTCCCTATCGGGCCCAGTCCGCATGCCATGTAGCATCGATATGCGTACTTTTTGGCGAACCCTACCAACAAAACCACTTGTGACGGATACCTCCACGTGTCTTCACTATGTAGGTTTTCATCGCAAGGAGGGAGGAATGAACCACAGGCTCCGACCTGTCGCTAGGTGTCTCTTCTAGACTTCATCAAGAAGAAGTAAGGAGAAAGCAGTGAGCCTTGCCAAGATTTCAAAATGTTTTAACTACCTTTGTGGGTCAGTGACGCATGTCAGCACTGTGTTATGCTAGGACCACCCCCATCATTTGTAGGGGATACATCTAGCTCATAAACGACCACATTCCATGCTCGAATATTTTTTTGTTGCAACAACCAAAGGAAATCATTGCTCTAGGCATCATTGTTCATGATTCATAATCTTTTTTGTTATTGGCCTGCCAGGTGGTGGGATTTCTACCTATAAATACTACTTCTTCTTTCGAAGAAAGGGTTCAGAACTTACAAAAAAATTGTGGAAATACACCAAGCCTTTCATATTGTTTTAGCTTGTTGTATAAGAGTCATAGACTATGCCATTGTTCAGCCTTTCTGTTTCTTGACTATTTGATAAAGCTTTATACTATGCCATTATTGTATGGAGTAATTTGTTCACAGACTTCTATAATTTCAATATAAGCTTGTGATTTAGACCATGTCTTTGACTCTTCTTTTCAGTAAATGTATGGAAGTTATTTTTTGCCTTTGAGTAAATTATTCAAGTTTCCATTTTGATTTATGTTATTCTGGGACATAGAAATTTTTTGAACGACCCTCAAATCATATCTAACAAATAGGTTTATCATGCCCATATATATTTCTTGGTGCATCGCCTTAGATTAGGTTTCATTTTACATTTCTTTCCTTCTACCCTTTCCAACCCCTCAATTATAGAATAATCGAGCTTCTTTAAAAACCCAAAGGTCACTCAGTTTAGCGCAATAGGTCTCCCCTTTACCTAAGTTTCCCATAAGGTTGTTACCTTGTCAATTTTTGGCATCAACAATTTATTTATCTGTCATGCCTAGTGGGAATTCTAAATGTACCTCAATCTAAAGTGGTTGTATGAGCCATCGAACTATTACTAGATCCCAAACAACGAATAACCCTGGCTTGCTAGTGCCTCCGCTAGTAACAATACAAACTAGAACTTGTTCAATGAATGTTTCGATCCCTCCACCACCCATGTTTCAAGTTGAAAACATAAATTATGTGGCGTGGGATGTCGAAAGTCTCCTTGTAGCACTTGTCGTCTAGGCCCCTATCAGAGTCTCTACTTTAAAAGCGATACCAAAATTCACTGGCAATGGCACAAAAACACTTATGAATATCTGCAAGATGTGACACACGTGTGTTTGGTGAATGGTGTTACCGATTAAAATATAGCGATAAGGTTGCTTGTAGCCTCTTTCAGGGGAAAGGTGCTAGACTAGTACCACACTCTACAAGCTAACACTATCGACAACTAGGATCAGATTGAAGATCCTTTCTACGAGAAATTTTCAAATGATGGAGATCAGTTTTCACTGTACCATCAGTTGGTGACCATAAAGTGGGCTCCTCAAGAATCCATGACTGAGTTCAATGCCCAGTTTCATACAACTTGGCAGAGAATTCAGGCTACTATCCAGCAACTGGCAGAGTTGGCATCCATGTTCTACCTAAAATCCATCAATGCCAACATCTCTATGATGATCCAGTCTCTTAGTTGGGCTACTCTACCAAATGCATACAACGTTGCGTTCAAAGCGGAAAAGAACTTGATCGATGTTGGGAAGTTATCACCTTGGCCTATTATTCCTATATTTCTAGACGTATCAATTTTTGTTCAAGAAATAGCATCTACCAGTGCACCCGCCCCTCCTCAATCTATGTATACATATATGAGCATCCCACAGAATGTTGCTTCCACATCTAATTCCTCAAAAGAAGAGATGAGCGACATAAAATAATTGTTGTGGAACCTAGTAAATGAAGTAACTACTATCAAGCACAACCAGTCTCTGCCCCCAAGACCAACCTACCAAAATTATCAAAGCGGAAGGCCTTCATACCAGTAGAACCAGTACCAAGGAGGTACATGCGCAAATCCGCAGGCCCAAGCAACTAATCAAATAGTGCTAGTACCTACTCCACTAGGAGTTGTTCAACCAAGTACGAGCAGAGAGTTGACCATGGGGCAGAACAACCTCAGCAAAGATATCAATCCCTGGTGCTTCCCTTTCGGTGATGCACACATGCCCGAAATTGTCCGCGCGGAAACTTACAACAAAAGGTGGTGGAACAACACAACCAAGGTGTGGTATCAAGTTTAGGAGGTTATACATATGCCTCTCCACAAATGGAAAATGTGCTATTTACCACTTAAATGCAAGGAATGTCCTTGGAACAAGAAAATGACATAGCTCCCAATCACACACTCTTCACATGGATGGAAGGAGAAGAGGCGTTGTTCACATACGAGGAATCCACATCGGAGACCCCACAAGTATAGTCTAATTACAACACTCATTCAAAGAGGAGCTTCACAAGTGAACCAACCACTTTGTATCCCACAAGTATCTCCAACTAGGCTCCTAGTTCTTCCATAGTTGCTCTACAACCGTATTTGTGCAAGGAGATTGCTATAACTAGGGTGAAAGAATAGAAGCCTTAAAATCTACCACCACTCACTGTGGTGGAACAATTGAAAAAAAATTATGCTAACGTATCCCTTTGGGATATCTTGGCTATTCCAGAGCAGAATTCATTGTTGTAGAAGGCCCTCCAGGAAGACGCAATGATTAAATCAACAAAGCAATCACTCAAAGAAAAGGTTGTTGTCCCATCACCTCCGGCCAAAGTTCTCACAAATAGTGTAGAGGAGACCTCTACTAAAGTTAAAGAGAAGCCGAAACCCAAGCCCTTTTTCTTAACTCTTATTGTGGGAAATAAATTATTGCATAATTCCATAATTGACTCTTGCGCTAGTACCACAGTAATGCCCAAGCAGATAGTTGAGGCCTTAGGACTCAGCTATGAACCTTTAAAAAGGGGGGATATGCAACTTGATGGGAACAAAGTCAAAATTGTAGGTGTCATCAGAAACCTCCCCTTGACCTTATTCGCCTACCCAAGCATCACAGTTCTGCAAGATAGTGTGATCATAGATGTTCCTCCCATGTTCGGCCTCTGCCTATTTGGGAATTCACTTCAAAAATAGGTGGGTATCTTTCTTTGAACTGGTCTCACCTAATCCTAAGGACCAAGCACAAAGCTAAAATGAAAATAGTATCTAAATATTTTCATTCAGAACAAGTGGCCAATGAAGCCATGATCAACTTTGAGGTTGCTCATACCTCTTTCACTAAAGAAGAAACATATGGTACCGAGCTACTTGAGGATGAGAACATGACTAGAGACTAGACCGATTGAGAAGAGGTCCTCTTGAGTGAATACATAGACGTTGATCCTTTTAGTAGCTATCATGTTATCGGGTTAGGCACCTATGTCATCTATGATGAAGATCAAGAGATTTCAAAGGTCATAAAGGACCCCACGGTTGATCAAGCTTCAAAGCTATGGACATTGCACTTTGATGGTGCAAGGTGCAAGGTGCAAGGTGCAAGGTTGGTTCTAGTGCTGGGATATGTTTGACATATCCAACCAATGAGGAGATTCTTAGGTCTTTCTACTTCCAGTTCGCTTGTTCAAATAATGAAGTAAAAAATGAGTGCCTTGTACAAGGTCTAAGCCTTGCAGAGCGGATGGGTGTCAAGCGAATAATGGTGTTTAGAGACTCTGAGCTGATAATTAATCAAGTCCAAAAAATCTCTATGGAAAAGAATGTTTGCATGTGATCTTATAGACATAGGGTCTGGGACCTAATTGAAAGATTTGAAGCTTTTAATATTCAGGCGATGCCTAGGGAGCAAAATTCAACTACAGATCGCATGGCAACAATAGGATCTCAATTAGATCCTATCTCCAACTTGATCAAGAATGTACACTCTTTCAAATTCATTGTCCAACCCTCCATTTTGGATAATGATCAAAGTTGGAAATTGTTCGAAAGTGATGAACACATTGCCTCATTCATCCACGATCGAGAGAATTTATAGAAAAATTGGACTACGCCGACCTTGAGGTCAGAGATGGAAGAAAGATAAAAGTCAAAAAAGAAGTTTTGCAGTATGACAAGGACAGACTCATGCACTTTTGTGGAAAATATGGAGTAGTGGCTTAGTCATATGACGACCTCAAGGGATATGATCTTGAGATCATTCAACACACTATTGAGCTAATAGAAGGTGCTAAACCCATCTACCAAAAGAAAAGGCCAATAAATCCAAAGATTGAAGCCCTAATAGCGTAGGAACTAAAAAAGTTGATTCAGTCTAAGACTATGTTTTCGATCAAGCACAATACATGGGTGTCTAAGCTAGTTTTGGTCTAAAAGAAGAATGGAGACATTCATCTCTATCTTGATTTTTGTGACCTAAATAGGGCATTGCTAAAGGATCACTACCCACTGCCTTCCATGGAATCAATCTTGCATATTGTAGCTAGTGCAGAGTTGTTTTCTCTATTGGATGGCTTTTTCAGGTTACAATCAGATCTGATTCAAAGAGGAGGACCAACATAAGACAACGTTCACTACCAAGTGGGGGACCTTTTCATATTCAAAGATTCCTTTTTTTCCTTTCAAATGTTGGAGCGACATTCCAACAAGCAATGGATATTGCTTTCAGATAACTAATCAACAAGATTATCTTAATCTACTTGAATGATCTAGTGGTGTTCTCTAAATCAAAAGATGACCATTTTGTTCATCTAGAGATGGTTTTTATAAAACTCCAAGAATTCGGGGTGTCCTTGAACCCAAAAAATGGTATTTTCGGAGTGCCTCAAGACAAATTATTGGGGCTTGTAGTGTCCAAAGATGGTATTTCCATTAATCTGGATCAGGTAAGAGCAATCAAGGAGTTGCCCCTGCCAGTCAATAAGAAAGGAGTCCAATATTTTTTGGGGAAGGTGAATGTCATGAGAAAGTTCATTTCAAACTTCACAGACTTGATAAGGTTGATCACCCTTATGCTTAAAAAAGATAAGCCCTTCAAATGGATGAAGAAGGCCAAAGAAGCCTTTAAGAAGATCAACGAAGACATTATTTTAGCTCCTGTGCTAATAAATCCTAACCTATCAAAGGATTTTATCATGTATGTGTTCAATAGCCAATCTAGCATAGCTACTGTCCTAAACCAGAAGGATGATGAAGGAAAAGGGGAACATTTGATAGCCTTCCACTCCCACACTTTGAAAGACTATGAGATAAGGTATAACTTTGTTGAAAGACAAGCATTTTCTATTGTCAAAGGTCTCAATAAATTCTGACACCTTATCTCTTATAGAAAGATGGTTGTATTTGTAGTGCATTCCAATGTGTGTGAATACATAATGGAAGGAGAAATCACTGAGAAAAGGGCTAACTAGATAACAAAGATCCTAGAATATGGCATTAATGTCAGGCCTACTAAAACCGTGCGAGGTAGAGGGTTGTGTGAATATCTAGCATAGGACAACGAAGCACTAGTGGAAGAAGAGCATCCCAAAGTAATCTTGCTCAATGAACCTGAGTCTGAAAGTTGTTGGATGATAGACAAAATGAGATTTATGCAGACAGTGAAATATCTGGTAAACCTTCCCTATCAAAAGAGAATATTTTACAGACTGCAGAACAACGAATACACACTAATTGAGGGAGTTCTCTTCAAGAGGAATTTTAATGGCGTACTCCTGTGATGTGTAAATCAAGAGCAGTCGCAAGAGATCTTGAAAGAATTTCATAGCAGCCCAGTAGCTGGGCACTTCTCTGCAAAGACAACCACCATTAAAATTATGAGTGTGGGGTATTTTCAGCCCACATTGTTCAATGACTCATATGCTTCAGTCAAAAAGTGCAAGGAATGCCAATTATTTATAGGGAGAAGAAAAAATTTGGCCATGTCATTCAACCCAATAGTAGTGGATGAACCTTTTTCACAATGGGGGTCATATTTCATCGAAATTATTACCCCACATCAAGTGTCGACCACAAGTGGATTCTCACAGCCATCGACTATTTCACTTGGTGGACCGAGGCTACGCCCTTAAAGAATTGAACAGAAGTAGAGATTGTAAATTTCCTTAAAGATATAGTTACATAGTTTGGCCCACCTAAGACTATCATCTTCGACAATACAAAAGATTTCCTAGGGACTAAGGTATGTCAATTCACAATTAAATATGGAATATTCCTGAAGACCTCTTCCAATTATTAACCACAAGGAAATGGACTGGTTGAGTCGACTAATAAAAACTTAGTCCAACTCATCAAAAGGATTGGGTCAGAACATCAAAAGGAATGGCATTGAAATCTTCGGACAACGCTCTAGGTAGACCGCATAACCCCTAAGTAGGTTTTGAAGACTTCATCGTACGAATTAGTGTATGGGAAGGATGCATTGTTTCCCATCTCTATGGAAATTCCAGTGTTGCAATTACTCAAATCTTTGGAGATAGAGCAAAATAGAGCTATGGAGGTGCATCTAGTAGAACTAATGAAAGTTCAAGAAAAAAGGGAAAAGCTCTAACGGCCATGTGCAACCGTCAGCAGGTGGTAAAAAAATGGTTTGATAAAAAGACCTCTAAACAACATCTTAAGTGTGGGGACCTAGTATTAAAGTTCAACGAAAGGGCCGCAAAGCTTGGTCAGCATGGAAAATTCGATAGCCTATGGGAAGGCCCTTTCCGCATTATTGAGTGCAAGCAGCACAATTATTTTGAACTTAAAATCATGGATAAAGAAGCACTAGGGATTCCTGTTAACAAAATTCTCCTAAAATTATTTAATTAAACTTCAATACTATTCCGTCGATGTAAATATGTAAGTATTGTAATTATTTTCCTTCATGTTTTTTTCAGTCGATCTTTCAATAAATTCCATGATGCAAGGAGGTAGGAAAATAGATGGGACCTGTTATTATAGAAGCAAAGAGAAGTAAATACAACCCATGATGCAGAAAAATGAACTCATGTGTGAAGAACTGAAATAAACCCAAATTGCAAAACCACATGGAAAAGAGACAAGAATTTTTAAATATAAGTTGTATATTCATTTACGGTATTATATACTTCAAATATTACAAGTTCAAAATGGATCTAGAGCCATACTTTCAAAATTATATCTATAATTTGTGCAGTTTATATATATAATATAAAGGCCTTTTTCTAGGCATATTTACAAAAAATAGAGAAAAGTGTTAACTATTCAGGCAGGAGCATTGTCAACATCAGCAACAAGATGGTTGTCATTAGCATGGTTGTTATTAGTAGCAACGGGGACTGGAGCAGCTGCATCGTCAATGACACCAACAACAAGTGGCGGAGGGAACACAAGGTTCCTAAAGTCCATGTACCAGTCAACATCGTAGAATAGCACCACGTTGTAGTAACACAATAAGAAGTGACATGCATTTGTGGCCCTTTGATGGTGCTCAACTTGCGAAAGGACCCAAAACCCACTTAGAAATGGCACCCACAACACCACGACATCCTCTTTGATATGCTTACATAGGTCTCTTGCTATAGGGAGACCCAAGCCATATACAACATTTGTCACCACCTCTCCAAGGCCACCTAGGTACTTCTTAAAAAATATTTGAAGTGTCAAGCGTAAAATCATACCTTTGGGAACCTAGATTTCAAGAAGGGAAGCAACAAAGTAAGAACAGATATTTTTGTTCACCCAATATTTATCTTTGTATTCAATGCAATCCCTTCCCAAAACCCACTTCATAACTATGATAGCCAGTGAGTGCTTATTCTTCATCATGTGCTTGAGGCACCTATTAGAAATCTCTCCCAGGAATGTTGTTTGGGACTTATTGCAAACTAGCCTAATAGGAGTATTCATGGTACTAATCTCTGCACAACTGCCTAAGTTTAGCTCTATGCAAATATAAACACTACTCAGCTGCCTAACGCTAATCCTAGCCAATTGCCTAATACCATTTCTTGCTAATTGCTAAGTGTGATTTTGCTACTTTCATAGGCCCTATTTATAGAAATATCTAATGTAGTTGTGTGCCATAAGTGTGATTCTAATCAAGTGTTAACTCGAAAACACCACCAAGGGCCAACTCGAAGTTCCCAACCAATTGCATCTGCAGATATAAATTATTGCATGCAAGATTAAGGAGTGGTAATTAATTAGTACAAGTTGGTGGTAGTCCCAAGCAATAGCTCATACAGACAGGTGTTGAGGTGTCATGCTATAGGCATTTTCAAACTCCAAGGCATAACACAAATCTTTTCAAGTACTCATTATATGTTTGTCTTAATTATTCCTTTCAGGATATTAATTGTCAAAGCATGTGAAAGGTTCATAGGCTTTCAATCACCAACTCAATTTCTCAGGAAAATCATGCTGAAGGATGTGATCACTAATGCCATTATAAATTCTTATCTTTTCAAAAAGGCAAGTAATTCATTCTGCATGGGAAAGAAAGCTAGCAGTACATACCGAATTTAATGCAAAAAGGCAATTGTTGTCTACTGCTTTAAAGCAAAAAATCAAAGAAATAACTAAGTGTTGCATACAAAGGCTAAACAATGTAGAAAGCTTCCTGAGTACGCAAAAGAATTTTTGAATGCAAAATTGTTGAGAAAACCCAAGCATGGTGCAAAATAGCAGCTAAGTGCAAAGAACTAGCTACAGGAGATTCACTGCTCTAGTGTGGATTGAACCCAAAATGAAAGGCAATAATTCTTTTGGGTTTGCATTCAGAACCTTACATAGTGTTTTAGGTTCCATCCATACCATACTAGTGTGCTTTCTAAGGAGAAGCTTGCAAAGAATGGAAGTAGTCCAAAGTTCTCAAACATAAATGCAAGGCAAAGAAATTCAAAGTTTGTTTGACACCATGCGTGTAGTAATTATCACTTATATCTTTGAAGATGTCTCTTATACTTCGCCTGGGATACCAGAGAAGCCGGTGTGGGTAAATACGAGGGCCGCAGAAAAGCAAAAAACCCATAGAGACTAGAGTCAAATAAAGGAAATATGGGATAACATTCATGATCCCATTCTCGAAAGGAACCCTAAGACTCTTAGGGAGGTGGCCTGTGAGAGGATGAAGAAAAATAGTGACCTAGATTCTTTGGCGCAGAAGTGTTGGTTCAATGGGCTTCCACAATATATGGTCCTATTTGTGCACTACTGCTCGAAGCTAGTCAACGAGGCCATTAGGCTTTTTAACCCGAATACCAACACCATCGAGGGTCAGGAGCTAAGAGTTAATATATGCAAAGAGGCTATCTGGGACATGTTATGCATCCCTAAACAAAGCTCCAAAGTGAACAAAATGGATTCATTCACTCCCACAAGGGGGGACAAAATATGGAAAACCAAAGATTTGGCCTTGGAATTTTATAACAAAGAAGCTAAAAGGTACAAGGAAGATCAAAAAAAGCCACCACAAATTTTGGCAGCGCATAGAGCTTTCCCCGCGAACCTCCATGATGTCTTCTCAATGATGGAATTTTTTCGTGGCCTTGAAACAGACAACTATGTTTAGGAATTTTAACTGGGTTTGGGGTTCCAGTTGTGTAGGCAACATTCCCTTTTCTGGTATGACTTCTCAAAATTCATCACCGAGGAGATGCTGAGCCAGATAAGGGAATACAAAACACAATAGAGGTTCTGATTTTCTTCTATCCTCGCCCATATGTTTTTGAATCAGAACCCTAACTTCTTCAAAAAACATGTGAGCTTGGCCATATTTGATTAGAATGAAAGGAGAAGGCTAGTTTCTGTATGGACTCCTCTCCTCTCCACAACTTATGATTATTATACATTTTCAGATTATTTCCTAAATCTGATTCTACAAGATTTGAGTGAGGATGGCAGTATTTACCGACTCAACTTAGACCAAATAGAGTATATGCAGAATTTCACTCTAAAATGCAACTGGTTTCTCGAAGAAGATTTCACATTAATTCGGATGCGTGGCTTCACCGGGGAACCATTTTGAATTTCGGCATGCCTCATAGATCAGGTGTTGGCCCTCGAAATGTTTCGACAAGTATCAATTATTGACTTCACTTTTTGTGGAGGAAAGACCAAGAAGAGAGGATTTTTCTCCTACCCATTGAGCTTTAAGGCGGTGATTATGGCCAAGAAGAAGACGTGTGAACTATTGGAAGCAAATTTGGCTCATCTGGGGCTACTGTGGATTTGTGACAAGTGGCATTACAACCTCAACAATGACTTACCAAATGAATATTTCAAGGTAACGCACAACCCCCGACCTTACTAGGAGAAGCAATGAAATCCACTAAAGGATGTGGATGACTTGATGGTAGACCTAATTCATATTCCAACCGAGGATAGTCGGCCACCATGGCTCAAGTTCTACTTTCAGTCAGCGAAGTATAATGAGAAGAAATAGATCGGGGCTACTCTTCACAATAATTTGATAATAAATTTCAACTGGAATGAAGAAAAGATTGGGTATTTCTAGATTTACCGACAAGAAATCCAATGCTCCGATGCCCTTTATGAGAGTGTACAGTCAGATGCGAGGTTCGATAAATTGTGGAATGATGAGCATCCTGATTCTGACGCAAGTGATGATTAAGATACTGACCTAAAAGAGGTTGAAAGACATATTAAGGAAGGAAAGGAGAAGGAAATGGAAGTTTAGATGGCCCTGGTGCAACTGAAAGAGAAGGCAATGAAGCACCCTATCAAGGTTTCTTCAAATGTGTGGGTGAACATATCGTGTGCGAGGGCTTTGTTGACTTGCACCTGGACCATGAAAAGAACCAAAACAACCTCACAACAATAGTCAAAGGCTATAAACGTAGAAGACTCACCACCCATCAAACGATAGTGCATAAAGGAGGCTTCTAGAGAGGGTTCACAGGAGCCCAAGGCAACCCAGGAGCCCGCAACAAGCTAGGGATCACAATCATCCGCACCACAGGTAATTTTTGTTCCCTCTTCTCTTCATAATATTTAGTAACTCTTGTTGTGTCTATGGTTCCCCTCACTTCAAGTGTCGGCCCTTCCTTCTCTGCTTTTGCTACAATGGTCATAGGAGGTTTCGCACGGTTCTCCTAGGTAGCACCATTTTCCTTTACTCCTTTGTGAACCTTTCCACCTTTTGCCTTGGCCCAGTCCGCGTCTACTAGCACTTCACATTTTTCCTTTGCAACTGCCATTGATACCCCTCCTGCTACTACTATGTCTACCCTGACCTAGTCTTCCTAGTTGATGGAATTTGTGATGACTCCACTTCAGCCACCGCTTCCCTTAAGTCCTCCCATTGGTTCACAAACTGAGCTTTGGCATATCCCTCCTTTATCCTTGAAAATGGTTAGCCTTCCGAGAAATAAATTGCCTGAAACAACCACCCTCTTGTTTCCTTTCGCCCTTCCTCTTGGTGTGCCTTTCGTAACTGGACTCATCTGGTTGTCAAATGAATTTTTATCAAAGTGTGATAAAAAAAAATAGGCACGGGCTATCAGGATCTAGAAGCAAAAGGCAAAGGATGCTAAAAGGCCAACAGAGCCAAAGGTGCTGACTATTTTCAATGAGGCTCGACAATCACTGCATTTTGCAGCCATGTACCTAACCATCATCAAACTACAAGGAGAGATACAACCCAATGATTACAACATGTATGCCATGGGACTCGATCTGAGCATAGACCAATTGCAAGACAAAGTTGAGCTCATGGAAAAGACACAACAGGTGGTGAGTACCGACTTCCTCAAGTCTGGTCGACAGCTGGAGAAGAGAGAAGAAGAGCTGAGAATTTTCAAGGAGAGAGTCGATGTCTTGTTGGCAAAGAACAAAGTGAGGGATGAAAAATTTGAGCACTTATCACAACAAGCAAAGATGGATCAGGATAAACTCTAAGAGGAACTTGCAAAGTTCCAATCCTATGATCTTAACCTAGTCACCAAGCTGCAGCGAAAACAATCAAGAATATCAAGACCAGTTGTCTTAGGTGGAGCAGGAGATGCAATGAAAAAATGAGGAGCTTGATCGCCAACATGCTCAATTAGAGTAGCAGATGCAACAGAAGGATGCATACTTTGAGGCCCGACGGACTCAATTGGAGAATGAGGTCCAGGAAATAAAGTCTTCCCTTGAGAGGGAAGCAACAAACAAAGAACGGGCCGAAGAAAACTAGCTCACAGAATCAGGAACCCTGCAGGGATAACTTTCAACCATAAACAAAAGGGTTGTTGAACTTACACAGGATGTTGGTTCAAAGGATGTGGAGATCAACGCTTTGAAGAATCTTCCCTACCCCCTTGCTACCCAGTCAGACCTCCTTCAAGTAGCCCAGTGGTTATATGTTTCATATTGGGAAAGGGTTAAGGCCTTCTACCTGACTCTCCATTCGATGCTCCAATTCATGGCAGAGGAAACAAGTTTAGGCAAGGAGGTTCGTGAAGCGATTGAGGGGTTCCCACAATCCATCATGGAGAGAATTCTTGAGGTGAAAAAATTGTTGGATAAGCTATACATGGTCCCAGATGAAGACTTAGCGAATGTAGGGATCAAGGACCATAAAGCCGCTGCTAAAATAGCAAATAGGTCATCCACTGCCATGCAACCATCCTCAATGCTAGCGAGTGCATTGCTACACTAGAATGAACCATGAATAGCATGCGGGCAAGGTTCTCCCATCTAACTCAGATGGGCTTACCTTCTCCTTTTCTTTCAGATGAATCGGTGGCCATGACGAAGCATATTGCGGTGAAGATTGATGAGAAGTAGCAAGACACATCCACTTTTCAGAGCTTTAGTTAGCCCCTTCTTGTAGAGGATATTGAGAGTGTCACCCATCTGATAGCGCGGTTGCTTTTCCAACTCGATTCCTGGGCCGGTATATCTATGACATTGCCATACGAAGAAATGATTGATCTACATGGAGCGCAAGAGAATCTGCATGATATATCAACACCATCCAAGGTTGACTGGCTGCCTCTGCAGACCACTCTCTCTAAGCTTTGATTATGTCGCCGAATGAATAAGACTCTATTTGCGAACCAGTAAATTTTGGGTTAATCGTTCTGCAAGAGAAATGCCCCTGGTAGTCGCCAAAAGCTATGAGCATAAATTTCCACAAGCTCCCTCTGGGTTTATTTTTGCTAAGTACTGGCCCATGCCCCATCCATTTGAATATCATTGGGATCCTTTTTACAAAAGCTTCTTCCAACTGCTACCATGTGTCCTCTAGGTGCTCTTTGCAAGGATTTCTTCCTTCGCTCTTCTAACAGCTCCCACCATGCCTCCACGTGTCTTCACTGTGGGCACTTCAAGGCTGCTTCCCTTCACTTCCCTATCAGGCCTCATCCATGTGCCATGTAGCATCGATTTGCGTACACTTTTTGGCAGGCCCCATCGATGATGCCACTTGTGAAGGATACCTCCACGTGTCTTCATCGCGCAGGTTTTCATTGTAAGGAGGGAGGAATGAACCACAAGTTTCGACCTATCACCACGTGTCTCTTCTGGACTTCATCGAGAGGAAGTAAGGAGCAAGTAGTGAGCCTCACCAAGATTTCCATGTGTTCTAACTACCTTTGTGGGTGAGCGACACATGTCAGCACTATGTTCTATTGGAACCACCACCATCATTCGCAGGGGATGTATCCGGTTCATAAACGACCATGTTCCATGCTTGAATATATTTTTTTGTTGCAACAACCAAAGGAAATCATTGCTCTGGGCATAATTTTTCATGATTCAAAATATTTTATGTTATTGGCCTGCCAGGCAGTGGGATTTTTACCTATAAATACTGCTTCTTATTTCAAAGAAAGAGTTCAAAACTTACAAAACAAATTGTGGAAAAACACGAGGCCTTTTGTATTATTTTAGGTTGTTGTATAAGATTCATAGGCTCTTCCATTGTTTGGCCTTTCTATTTCTTGACTATTTGATAAAGCTTTATATTGTGCCATTATTGTATGGAGTAATTCGTTCACAAACTTCTATAATTTCAATATAAGCTTGTTGATTCAGACCATGTCTTTGACTCTTCTTTTTAGTAAATGTATGGAAGTTATTTTTTGTCATTGAGTAAATTATTCAAGTTTCCATTTTGATTTTTGTTATGCTGGGACATAGCAGATTGTTGAACGACCCTTAAATCATATCTAATTGATAGGTTTATCGTGCCCATATCTACTTCTTGGTGCATCGCCTTAGATTAGATTTTATTTTACATTTGTTTCCTTCTACCCTTTTCGACCCCCCAATTACAAAATAAGCTATCTTCTTTAAAAGCTTGGAGGTCACTCAGTTTAGCGCAATAGGTCCCCCCTTTAACTAAGTTTCCCATAAGGTTGTTACCTTGTCAATTTTTGGCATCAATAGATATTAAACCTTTTAGGATTTTATTTGTCTTCAATTTGATCACTTCATTCCCAAAAATAGTTTCTTTTCCATCCACCACTTCAAGAAAGCCTTGGAAGTTAATTTCTTGACTTTGGTATTCATCAACACAGCGTAGAAAATTTAACAAGTCAAAATCATCATTGAACACTTGCCAATTCTGAATATTGTCTTGGACTTAGGGCCTTACTTGGACTTCTACTTTATATATGCCAAACCAAGTAATGGAATTTGGTATCAAGGAAATATTTGCAAGTAGTTCAGCCATGGCATTCTTAGCCCTCTCTACCTAATAAATAGAGAATGCATCAAACATCTCTATGATATCCCAGACTACAGCTTTATATTGTTTCAACCTTTTGTGTTTGGACATATACTTGGCTTTGATATGGGATACTACTAATTCAAAGTCTCCAAAGACTATAAGTTTCTTATTCTTGTGTTTGATTGTCATATCCAGTCCTAGTAGTAAAGCTTCATATTCTATAACATTATTAATGCATTGAAATTTCAAGGAAAATGAATACTTATAAGACTTACCTGATATAAGGATCACCCCTACATCTGATCCTTCCTTTGAACATGCACCATCAAAGTACATGGTCCAAAGGTCATCTTCTTGAGCTTGTATTTCTAATTCCTCAGTTATAGGTGTAGTACTATCTTTTACTTGTTGTGGCTCCACAACTCTAAATTTGTCCATGTCCATATCAATAAAGTGCACTTGATTTGGTAGATGCAAATCCTCAATAAAGTAGGGGGATCTCTTTTCTCTATTCAATTTCACATCCTTTCCATTTATAGGAATCACAACATATGAGAAGTCTAGCTACATACTTCCTCCAATTAGTGTTGACCACTTTTTGGATATAAGCATCCCATATTGATTTGGATTGTCTACCACAATTATATTCATTTAGGAGTCTTTCTTAGGAAACATAACAAGTTTAAAATGTGCATATTTTATTATACTAATGACATGGAATTCTCTTGAGTCCATAGCAAAGAATTTTCCAAATACTTTGTGCACTTGTAACCCTAGTTATTGCATAATAACTAGAGGCATGATATTAGTGGAAGCTCTTGAATCAATCATAAAGTTTCTCACTAATTTTTCATTCATTTGGAGTTACATAAAATGGGTCCATTTGATTAGGGCAAGTAGTTAGAGTGGCACCCAAAAAAACTTGAGGTATTTCATTGTTTGTTCCCTCAAGTTTAGCTTATTTTGACTTCCCTTTACCCTTTTCAAGTGGGGTAATCACCCTTTTCTCATCAGAGGTTGTAGCTACACCATTGATAAGGGAAACTGCCTTCTCTTTTTGTTCCTGAATTCTCATCATTTCTAACAAAGGGACAAACACTTCAACTTGTGACAACTTTAAAATCATGCCAATTGAATTGTACTTGGGGATGTCAGAAGTCGTTATAATTTGTTCATTGGTTTTATTTTCTTGTTTTTCATTTTATTTTTCTCCTTGAATACACTCAACATATTTCTTATCTTTTCCAATCTTTACCTTTTGATATCTGACTTGGTTAACAGGAGAGATAACTCAAGATTCACAGGTTTATCAAAATTTTATCCTTTCCTTGACATACTAGCATCTTTAACTTTGGGCTCTTGTTTTTTCTTGTAAGAGTAATCATCTCCCTTATCTTTACTCTGCTATTTGATGGAGATGCTACCAGCTTTACCTAGGTCGTTATTCACCACTTTGTTTCTCAAGTTGTAATTGCTCTTAACCTATGAAATTGCAATAGTTGTTAAAGATCCAATTTCCTCTTGTGAAGGTCTTCTGATTCTAACATCAAAATTTGGTGTTTCAACGTTATGAATGCTCATACCTTCATTTTCTTCAATTTCAAAAAATACTTGTTGATGGTATGCATTTGAATTGCATCTTCTACCATCAATATCAGTTTGTGTACATCCTTCATCAAAATAATATTCATCGGAGTTCAAAGACAACCTGTGAGACATCATGTTTACATATTGATCTTCATTATGGGTAATGTCACAATCATCACAAGGTTCTTGTTGTTCTTCTAAATATTGTGCCACCATGCATTGATGTGGGGAATGAGGTAATTTATAAACCAAACACCAAGGACTGACACCAACAAAGCTTGCATTTTTCTTTCTGAGAGGATCAACTGTCTCCTTATTTGGAATTGTCCTTGAATTGTTCTATATTGGTTTACCATTATGCCAGTTTGTATTGTATGGTTGATCATACAGTCTAGACATAGAATTTTGTCCTTGATAATTAGGCTTATCATGAGGCAACCCTTTCTCATTTTTCGGCTACCTTGTAGCTCAAACATTTTAATGAATTCATAACCCTATCAAACTTATCCTTAGAAGGTGTTGCCTTATGAGTGTCCTTTAGGATTCTTAAATATTTTCACATCATCTCTCTTGCTGACCTTCCCAAATTCTTTTATGTTATTCTCAATGTGTAATGCAATTCTAAAAGCATCTCTCAAGGTTTGAGGATCTTTATCCCTTAACTGATATCCCATATTAGGGTCATAATAATTATAGTATAAGACTAAACACATAGATTCACTAGGCTTCATGTATTGTGGAATTTTATTCATGACTTTAATGAATCTAGTATTGAAATTTGAAACCAATTCATTGTATCCTTTTGTGATGTTAGTGAATTCATTGATTATGAACCATTGATTAGTTCTTTCACCATATTGCTCTCTGAATACTCTTTTGAAATCCTCCCAAGATCCAATGTTAGACCAAGGAAGACTTCTATACCAATTCCTAGCATCATCTATCAAAGATTGCATAAAAAGCTTCATGACAACATCTTCATCTTAAACCTTAAAATCATCAATCAAATTCAGAAATGATCTCAAGTGATCTTCACCTGAAATTGCATTGTTCCTTGAGAACCTCAATCAAACATTTCTTTTCTCATTGGGGATAGGATTAGGGTATCTAGGAATACCATTTAAATCTAATTGCATGTACCTTTCCAAATACAAATTCCTTATTGTAGTAAAATTGCCTACAAAAGGATCTATTTGAGGATTTCCTCAAGCATTAGGTTGTTGACCAACAACATTTTATCCTCCTTCTAGGTTTGTATTTTACCCACTTGATTGAGTATTCAAATTGGGGTCATGTTTTTGAAAGTTTCCCTACTTTCCATAACCACCCAAATTTTGTGGTTGTGAATGTGGGTTAGATTGAGGCATGCTTTGACCTATGTGAGTTGAGGTTGTAAGGTCAGATTTTGGACTACTTTAAATAGAGTTTGTAGGTGGGTTCTAATAATTAAGGTTAGAGGTTGTAGAACTTCTAGATCCATACGATGCTTTTAAGAAATCAATCCTCCTTAATTCTTATTTTTTCCATTCTTTCTAGTTCTTTCTTTAGGTATTCAACTTCTTTTTGTAATTGCTAACCTTTCTAATCGGGTATTTGAGAGGCAGAGGAATTTTGAGATAATGGATCTATATGAGAGCTTATGTTCTTTGTAGCATTAGTATTTTGAGGTGTTTTCCCTTTTTCTAAACCTTGGAATGCAACATTTGAATGAGAAGCCACTAGTATTGTACTATCCACAACAAAAAATACTCCATCTGTTAGTATGAGAATTCCCTAAAGGGATATTCAAGGTATTACTATTGGTTGTAGGATTTGATTTTGCAAATTTAGAAGAAGTGTCTAATTCTAGTAAGAGAGTTTCATCTTCTCAATCTTCTTTTTCATCTCATCTCTAATATTCATGGCATTTGTAATTTTTATTTTTTCTGGTCTACTCAATTCTTCTTGAAGGTCAAGTACTTTTTGCAACAATTCATCTTCAGACTAAAGTGTATCTTTAGATCTTAAATTTTCAAGAACATTTTGGGTAGTACTTGTAGTAGCTTGAGACAAAACATGATTTGCATAAGAGAAGTGGGTGAGTTCTTGGAAAATGGGGCTATCAAATAAGCCATATTCTCGAGGATTTAGATTAGTTGTAACAAGATCTATGTTCCAAGCACCGTGCTTGGCATCAAACTCTCTTTGAAATTTTTTTTCTCTTTGTCTCAATTGCTTGGCCATCATATCAGATTCTACATGGTCATTACTTAATGTGGGCGTAATTGACACATTTTCTTCATTTGTCTCAAGCATTCCAAACTCTTAACACATTTTCAAGATTATTATCACTATTTTCATAAGCATATCAAGTGCTAAGAGGAGTGTACTTACTTGCATCTTTCTTCTTCCATGATTACCTTTTAGGAGGTGTTGTGCCTTGCACTCATGCTCCATTTTTTTACAAAATGGGGGGGGGCCTTCTTTCTTTTCTTGTTTGTGCTATTTTATCTCATCCTATTTTGTTCCCTTTCTTTTTTTCTTCCCATTGCTTTTTATTTTTATTTTCTCCCCTTGTTAATGAATCCTTGAATTTAGTTGCCTGAATCTTAAATATCTACAAACCTACAAACCTAACGAAGTCAAGATCTAGACCAAAGTTGAGTAGTTATGACCTTTAAACTCAAGAAAATTTAAAGATGGTTGTGTAGTGTCATAAAATTGCACCTCTTGGAAATTTCACACGTGCATTTGGCCCACTGCATTTATGGCACCTAATCGTATTTATGACAAAAAACTTATGAGTAAGAATTTAACGATTCCAACTCCGTGAGGGATAATGACAAAGCAGTAGCAGTTTGACACCTCATTTCTTGTAAGGTTTTGAGTTGGACACCTACATGGTGTGCAGACATCCGCGTGGCGCACTAGCGTCCCCAAAATTTTTTAGTTTAAATGAGGAAATCGTGTGAGCTTTTCCCATGACATGTGTCATCGCAAAAAAATCACGGGTGTAATAACTCTTTCTACCCATAAAACTTCACAAAATCTCCCTTTCACTCTCATTCTCATTCATTCTTATCATTTTTCTCTCCAACTTTCTCTCTTGCTCTCTTCTCTTCTACATATCTTCTTTGCAATGAAGTTCTATCAGATTTATGTCTCATCAACATCCAAGGCTCTATTGTAAGCATACAAAATCTCGTTAATCAAGCCAAGAGGGAGCCATAGACTATTGGTAACACTCGCTTGTTGCTTTTTCTCGTCTTATCTATTTTCAAATATACTTGTCTTGTCTATTTATTTGTGATACGACTTCTCCTCCATAGTGGGGTTTGTCTTTATCACATGTCTCATTTATTTTATTATCATCTTGTTTATTTTATATATATTTGGTTATCTATGGAAGTGGAAACAAAAAAAATAGAGGTTTGACTAAGGCAAGCCCCAAAATAGCCCCAACACTTTTCCTTGTTCTTATTGTGTCCAAGTTTCTAGATTTGAAGAGTTGGGTGCTTGCTGGTTTTTGGATTTTGCTCATAATATGAAAAGGATGACAACACGAGGCACAAACATCCATGTGACACACAAGAATCTATTGGCTGTGACTCTATCCTCTCGTGAGAAGATTCTACGAGTCTTCCTCTTTTTGTTTTTGTTATTAGTTTTTTGTAATCTTTTACCAATTTCTATTAATATCTAGATTTCCCTTCTTAGCTTAGCATTCCATTCAATTATGTTTTTGCAATCTCTTTCATCTTGAACCCTATCACTTTAGATTTGTACATTAACACAATAGTGGGACATTTGCTCCCTACAAAATCTTCCCTGTCTTAGAGACTTGGGAGTAGCAGATCCTCTCCATTACATTTTGGTGAACTCGACGTGAAACAAATCATGTCAAATCTTTTTCTTCAATATTTTTGTGTTTTTGATAATTCTCTCTAAGGAAGATTTTGATATGTTGGATTATTTCCTAGATGATTTAATAGAGGCATCTCCTTCTATCTATAGATCTCTTGAACAAACCTCTTCATCACAACTATCTACTTCTTCTTTGCAAGTCGAAGAGTCTGTGAATGTAGTTATAATTTTGGTAGCTCCTTAAAGGCCTGCAAGACCCATCATTTACATGACTCCGGCTAGTCCATCTACTAAAATAATCTATTCTATTTGTGGGGTTCTAGTCTCTAATGACTCATCGAACCTTTACTCAAGATTCTTGAAATCAACAGCTTCCTTTTACAATGAGGTAGCTCATATATACAATACTAGAAGGAATCAAAAAATCTAAATCAACCTACTTCTCTACCACCTTCTCAACCAAGTCTTCCTCCAACACCTAAAATCGTTGCTAAAGAACCTACTGATTATGATCTTGTTGAGCAACTTCAAGTTACTCCTGCTAAGATCTCACTATGGGATTTGCTTGAGTCTACTCTGGTTTATCAAAGTATGCTTCTGGAAGCTTTATAAAAGATCCTCTTGCCTTATTCCACTAGGCTGATCGATGTTAATGCACTGATGACTCGTATTCATGTGGATTCACCGAATATCATGTTCTAACCACAAGAAATCCCACCTTCGAAAGTACATAAGCAAGAAGATCCTCTAATAATTATAGTCAATATTAATAACATTGGTAGTAGGCATTCTCTTCTTGACATCTATTTAGATCTCAACATATGTAGCATTAACTTATTACCTAAGATTAATATTGATTCATCTTCTCTTGTTGCTTCTTCTTTATATATTTGTGGATTCTATAATGCTGGTTGACAAGCCCTAGGCATGATAATCTTGTTGGGGATGAGATGTGTCATCTTAGAACAAGACATCTAAGAATAACAGTGCCTTAGTGACTTTAATTTCTTCGAATCACCTCAAAGACACAAACTACTATGCCATAAAGCGAAAATAGGCACAGTTGTTTTCGCCCATTAACCCTTCTAAGAAAAGCACATGCAGACTAAGCTAGATTCAACACCATGTACAAATTCAAGTTATAGAATCAAATAAAATGAAAGAAAAACATATGAACATAAAGATTTACGTGGGGAAAACCCTTTCAGGTAAAAAACCACACCCTCCAAAACACTTAGCTCAATTGTATTAATCAACAACAAAATAGTTACAATACAATCTCAGAGCTATGCTCTTCAGAATTTTACATCTTGTCCATCTAGAGAATATAGGAAACACCATTATACAAAATCCTTACACTGTTACAATTTCCTCACATGACATACAATGAAGATTTATTTCATCTCACCAGCCCACACGCATAGCCATCCTTTCGGCCGGCACAACCTCACGGCCTCTCAAGTTCACATCTTCTCAGTTTTGTGTGTCTCAATGTTCACGATTACAATTGCTCTTTGCATACCACTCAAACACACACATGTAACTTCTGTCTCCTCTTTCAACCAACAACCATCAGGGTATTTAATTGCCCCACCGACAAGCAACTAGATCTCTGATCAGATCGCCCTGTAATCACGCATCAGGCCACCCAAGCATTTAATTTTGTTTCAAAGAATTACCTAGATTTGGATTTTTTCAATCGTTGAATCAAATCTTACAGTTAATGCACATATCACTTTCATAGATTTAGACATTTGACTAGTAACAATTGATTTACAACAATGACATAAAATTAATTGAATGAGATCGTGCCACATGTCATCACGCCATTCGTCCATTTCTTTGACTATCAAAGCAGTCAATTATGCCCCAAGCTTATCCTACCATGCTACCACGGTATGGTGATAACCATTTGATTGCTAGACCGCTAGAGTCCACCAAGACATGCGTACACATCTTGTGCATTTTCGGGGAATAAAAAAGGCATCTACAAAAGTCCCAATAAGCTTCTCTGAAACAACAACACGTGTTTGAAGCCTACACACCTCGCATGCTGCCAAGTGTCAAACACTCAGATAATTATGCTCGGTTCAAAAGAATTCATCGATACTTAGCTCAACTGAGCACGGAATAAAACAAGCACCGTTGGATTAGTCAAATCTCAATCGTAGATCAAGATTCCCATTTGTTGGTACACTATGCTATGGTCCCCACCAAGTCGCTTCCATCTGCCATCGGTCCATCGATGTATCCCAATGAAAGGTTCCACCAATGACCCCAAGTCACACTGACACAACGTTCCTATTTCCCATCTTGAAGATCATAGTACTCTCCTCAAAGGGGATACTACTGATGTTCTCATAGATCTTAAGTCTCCTAAAAAGGTGATTAAAATTGGAAAGTGCCTTTCTTCAAAAGAATCTAAACAACATTTTGATTTGTTACATTCTCATCTTGATATCTTCACTTGGTCATATGAGGACATGCCCAGTATTGATGAGTCTATGGTGGTTCACAATATCATTTTATGTCCCGATACTAAGCCTGTTAAACAAAGAATTCAAAAGATGAATCCCAAGGTTGCCTTATTAGTCAAGCCCGAGATAGAGAAGCTTCTAGAAGTTGGCTTTATCTATCCTATTGACTATTCACCTTGGATATCAAATATCATTGTTGTCAGCAAGCCTGATGGTTGTTTTAACATTTTTATTGACTTTTGTGACCTCAATAAAGCTTCTCTTAAGGATGATTTTTTGTTACCTAATATTGATATGATTGTAGACTCAACCATAAACCATGCCTTATTGTCTTTCATGGATGGATTCTTGAGCTATAACCAGATTCGTATTAATATGAAAGATTAGTATAAGACATCCTTCACTACCCCTTGAGGTACTTTATGTTATGTAGTCATGTTGTTTGGGTTAAAGAATATGGGAGCAACTTACCAATGGGAAATGAATCTTATCTTTCATGATTTCATTCACAACATTTTAGAAGATTATGTTAATAATAATTTGGTTAAGTCTACACCTCATCAAGATCACATTGAAAATATTTGTCTTATCTTTGAAAGGATTCAACTCTATAATATGAGATTGAATCCTCTTAAGTATGTCTTCAACATAGATGCCAACAAGATTTTGGGATTTATCATTTCTCACCGTGGAATTGAAGTCAATGCGAATAGATTGATGCAATTTTCAATATACCTCCTAAAAACATCTTTGAACTACGCAGTCTGCAAGGAAATATTTAGGCAATTCATAGATTCGTGTCCCAATTGGTTGATTGTACCCTTCCCTTCATGCATTTATTGAAGAAATATGTTCACTTTCGATGGGATGATGAGTGTGATTTTTTTTTGAGTTAATGAAGAGTTATTTAGCCAATCCTCCTATCTTGATGCCGACTATGCAAGATAGACCCTTTTTACTTTATATCTCTATATCACCTCATGCATTAGCAAATTTTTTAGCTCAACATGATGATGATGGTAAAGAAAGAGTAGTCTACTACATCATTCATATTCTAGTCAATTATGAAACTTGTTATTCTACCATGGAGAAACAATGTCTTGCTCTCATTTTTGTAACACATAAGTTACAACAATATCTTCTTCACGTTGAAACCCATGTTATTGTGAAAATTGATCTTCTTAAACATTTGTTTACTAGAACTGACCTTTTGGGAAGGTTGGAAAAGTGGGTAATGTTGCTTTCTAAGTTTGGCATCAAGTTTGTAACTTAGAAAGCAATTAAAGGTCAAGTTGTTTCCAATCAATTGGTAGAAGCTCCCTCATCTTACTCCTTCCCCAATTTGGATTTATTTTCGAATGAAAATATATTTGCAATAGACCCTGAACCTATATGGAAGATGTACTTCAATGGATCGAGATGTCAAGCTGGCTCCGAGGTAGCTGTAGTTCTAGTCTCACCCAAAGGCAAGCTAGTTCCTCTATCTTTATTATTATAATTTCAAGACACTAACAACATTTCAAAGTACAAAGCCCTTATTGTTGGCTTGTGTACCATGATGGCATTAAACATTAAACATCATTGCATTTGTGGCGACTATGAACTTTATTGTAAATCAAATTATAGGAACATATCAAGAGAAGTAGAATAAGCTATCTCAATATCAAAATTTAGCCTTATCGTTTGTTTACAATTTCTCTTCTTTCATAATAGATAGTGTTCCTAAGAGAGAAAATCAACATGCAAATGCAATGGTGAGTGCAACCTCCCTTGTGTCTTTCGAACAATGGCATAGAAGAATACCACTTTATGATTTACATTCTCTGCTCTCCTTCTGTCTTGGTTCAACCTGAACCCGATGCTCTAGTGTGCACTCATGTAGACTTAGAGAAATGATATTCCTAGATTTATAATTATTTGAAGACTGGAAATTTATTGATGATGTGACTAAGAATGTTCACACTTAGATAAGAAATTTTTTAGTCTAATACATTATACTATTTGATGTTCTTTATTGAAAATATTACAATGGTATTCTCCTTTGATGTCTCACTAAGGTGGAAATACCCTTGCCCTTCAAGAATCCCATTCAGGATTTGGGGGTGGACAAGTTGTTGGTAAATCCTTAGTGTGCAAACTGATTCATATGGGATACTTTTGGAAAACAATAGAGAAGGACTCCTTTGCCTTTATCAAGAAGTGTCTGCAATATCAATGACATAGCAATCTAATTTGGGATCCCACTCAAGAGATTCAAAATCATAACTCTCCTTGGCCATTTGTGAAATGCGGGTTGGATATTATTGGAAAATATCACCTTCTTTTAAAGGACATACCTTCATCATTATCGCTATTGATTACTTTATAAAATGGGTCAAAGCTATTCCACTTCAATCCATGAACACTAAAGAAATTTGTAGCTTTCTTCTAAATAATATAATTGTTCATTTTGGATTGCCTTATACCTTTGTTTCTAAAAATGGTACTTCATTTGAGAAAAAAGAGGTCAAGAAATCCCTAAAAAAGTTTCATATTCAACATCAATTTTCTACACCATACTATCCTCAGTCTAATGGCCAATATGAAGTGTCTAATAAAACTCTTGAGATGATTTTCTGAAAAAAAAATGAATAAACATGGTAAAGATTGGTATACTCAATTAACATACACCTTGTGGGCCTATCACGCAAGTGTTTGTACGACTATTGGTGCAACCCCGTACAACATGGTGTATGGTGCCAAGGTTATCATGCCTTTAGAGTTGAATATTCTATCTTTGTGAGTTTCCCTTAAAGGGTTAATTGATGATGACACTTACCGTGTTGATCATTTGTATCATCTTGAGTTGCATGATGAGTTTCGATTGCAAGCCCTTGAAAATCTCCAAGATTATCAATGATCTATTTCTAAACATTATAATCAAGGTATTATTTCTCAAACTTTCAAGGTAAGTGATCTTGTTCTTTATGAGAATTAGAGAAATGTAAAATGCATTGCCTGATCAAAAGGGGAATTTTCACCCTAATTGGTTAGGCCCTTACATAATCATCTCCATGTATGGTTCTGGTGGCTATGGATTGTTGTCTATGGATGAAACATCTCTAAAAGAGCTTGTCAATGTGATGCATCTTCGCCAATACTATGCATAGTGTTTATGTGGCATATGCATGGCACTCGTCCTTTAGGGTTGTAGTTCGTTATGCTATGACATTTATTCATTAACACTTATCTCTACATTTTGTGTGATGATGTGAACATGTGTATGTAATTAATTTCTTTAATTAGGAATTATATATACATGTGTTTTATTATGTTGTGTATATGTGCATTGTATCTGATTGAGTCTTTTGCTTAGCCAATTAGATCATCATTGAATTTAATTAACATACATCCAATGTGTGTTTAGTAGATCATGATAACATCTAATATAAATATATATCCATAAACATAAATCCATCACATAACCATACATGAAAGTAAACATACACTTAAAGAACACCATGATATCGCACAAAAACCATATATATATCAAAATGTCATATACATGTGTCACACTACTATAAAAAATGTGGTGCCTATATATCTGAATGTGTTTGAACATCAAAATAATGCAATACAAAATATTATAATCTATATAAAATCTAGCATGTGCAAAATGGGGCTCTAGCCCCTGGGTGCATGGCTCCGTGAGCCCTCTAGTGTTAGCATTGGTGGCAGATGTGGATGTTGGACCGATCCTAGGGAATGCAACTGATGTGACCATGACATAGACATGCTCCATTCTTGTAGCCCTTAGATCTCTCCTCACAACTTGACCACCTCCTCTTTTAGCAAGACCTCCCGCTCATGAGCCTATTGCAGCTCCTCCTAAAGTTGTTGCACTTAGGGATTGACACCTACCCACCAAGGTCATCAAGATAGCTCTATAGGGCATCACGTGCCTCTTAAAACTCTTTTCCTATGTAAATACCTCGTCTCGTTCGACTAACACAATGTGGAGCTCTGTCGAGTGTTGATTTTGCTGCTCAATCACCGTGGCAAGTTCAACGACCCTTTGAAAGGTATCCACATGCGTCTCCTCATAAATAGTCCTCAGATGCATAATAAGCTCAAAAAGATGGGTGTGTCACCCCATTGACACTAGCTTGTACACGTCAAGGACACTCCCTTGGATAGGCACGACTGGGATAACCTCAACAATGCACCACTAGATGAAGGTGATCCAATCTTATGTGTCAACTGCAACCATAGAGAAGTAGATGCTATCAATATCAAATCATACAAAATCATGTGCATATATATATGAGATAAACTAAAATAAAAAATATTAAAAGGAAATAACATAATCCACTCTTGTATCTAGGTCCCCAATCTACCAATGTGGATCAGCGGGGTGCAACACTAGGTCCTACTATCACCATAGGAGGGATGACTATCATTGAAGGTGGTGTCGATGAGACTGGGACCACATGTGGAGGTCATGATACTCTTTGTCGTTGTCTTGACCTCTTTGTCACTTTGCCCATTGCTGAATCACCCTCCTCATCATTGTCACTGCCACAATCCTCTCCTTCCAGCCCCTGCACACCAACATTACCCATGGGGGCATGTGTTAGTAAAATAAAGTTTGGATTGGCCATCTTCCATCATGCTCTAAAACCATTGGTGAAGTCGACATCATTGATTTTCAATGTGAGAGGTTGGTCATCGTTATATGACCTATCGTCACTAATAGTGACATCTGCAATGGTTGAATGATGATGATTACTTGCTCGAAAAGTGCTTCTCATTGATCGGATGTATGTGGGAGGCACTGGAGGGATCATCTGCACCTTCCCAAAATGCTAGGCAACCTGAAGCTAGTAATATAGAACAATAATGTGATCTGATCGCCCCACCAAGAGTCGATCATGCTACATGTGTTGTAGTTGTTACTTGTCCATGGGCCAGATCCCCATCCTCCTATAGGGGTGCCATCTAATATCTTGCCCCCATAAATAATCAAACTATAAACACCAAAAACCAAGCTACATGTACCTCTAGTCATGCACCAATGGGTATGTGTGAGCCATCATTGTACCAAGTAATATGCCCTAGGGAAACTCAACTAGTATGCAAACGCCCACCCTTGTAGGAGCATGCAGGTTGTAAGAATATAATAATCATAATGTAAATAACAACCGAGGTCATGGTATAGGTGAGCAAGCATTCTTTGACCACAGGCATAGATAATCCTATGCTCATCCATCTATCAGATGTAATGGATGAGGCCCCCGTGCAAGTGAGAGCCTCAACCATCCATTGTGATGCAGAGGGCGACTATAATGATCATCACTCTCTAGACGATTGGAATGGCCACTAGACCTTGCTCCAACCACATGTAGATGTGACCGATGGTATAATCTGCTTGGTCCACCTACCTTGTGTAATATTGTTGGCCCTCTACGATGTCCTAGCCTCATCATATGCCACCCGCCGTCCAGGAATGGGCATTTTGATAATTCAATACATGTCCTCTAATGTGGCAGTCATCTCTCTTATTGATAGATGGAAGGTGGAGGTGTTCACATCCTAGCACTCCATGAGTTCCATGAGCATCAACGTATGATAGCAGATCTTCTGCATCATGTAGACCCACCATAGGCCCACATGCTACAATAGATCCTAGTCATCTGGGTGCATTTCATTGTTATGATCACACAATAATGTCAATAGGTGTCTGCCCCCATGCTCTCTGATCTTCAACCACTCCTACAATAGAAACAAATTTCACATTAGATCCATCTACATCATAAACAAAAAACTTTCTATAGCTACATCAATTTTTTTTCTAAGTCTTCCTTTAGGATGGAGGCGCAATGCATAGACATTTGCACATCGCGCTAATGTCCAAGGTCGAATACTTCCCCGACACTAGCATGCAAGCTAGATGATAATGTGACTAGAGGAAATTGATGTGTTTCTTGGATGACAACGCGCTAGCTAGACACCTCCATGCCAACTAGATGCTTGTGTTGCTCGAGGAGATGAAAAATCTAAAAAAATGCACTAAAAACACATAGTTGGGTTAGATTCCTTACATCTCATCAACTTCGCCTCCCTCAACTACGATTGTGCAAAGTTGATCGATCCTTGGGGCTACGTACTCTCATCTATGAGGAATTTTGCTAGCTTTTCTCTCACAAAATTCAACAAACTCCTGACTAAGATTAGTGAAAATGACCCTTTTGTGGGTCCACCTGGATATATAGGTCATTTTTGGCCTTTTTTTCTCAATGGATGTGGTCCTTCCTTCCTTTTTGTTTTTACCCCACCTAGTTGGGGGCAAAATAGGAGGGGGCATATATTCAACTCTTCACCATATTTTTCCTTTGAACAACTGAATTTTTCTTAAGCATTCTTCTTGTCATGGTAGCTTCTTTAAATTTTTGAACTGACTTTGAGTTTTACAAAATAAAACTTCATGTCTTGCACTGTAGTTTCTAACTAAGCTCGAATGTTGGGGGCATTGTCAATATCTGCTTGCTCGATCTCTACAGCCTCTACATATCATTTTCACACGTAAATCTATAATTTTTTTGAATTTTTGATCTTGTATTTATGTCTTCTCAACTACTTTAGTGCAACTAATTTTTCTCAAAAAATAGCTCACTAAAGTGGAGGGGAAATGTAGTGTTGTAAAATTACACCTCGTGGCAATTTTACACTTACATGTTTGGCTCATTGCATTTTTGGCACCTAACCACATTTATCACAAAACCTTATGATTTGTAATTTCATGATTCTGACTCCATAAGGGACAATTACGAAGCATTAGCAGTCCACCACCTCATTTATTGTAAGGTTTTGAGTTGAACGTGTGTGTGGTGCGTTGAAGTCCTACATTATGCATCCTTGTCTTCTTGAACTCCTTTAATGTCATTCAAGATGAAACCCTAATATTTCTCCTTGCTACGTGGGTTAACAAAACTGAAACCCTTTCACTAGTTGGCACCTAAAGAATTAGCCAAAATTTTCTATATCACCTTGCTTAAACTTTCTATTGCAAGTTTTTTTTAAAACTTTATGAGACTTTTTCTTAGTTTTAACAAATGGTCCTTTTTAAACAAAAATATCAACAATTACAAGACCACTTTTGGTTATAAATTATCACTTGGTTTATGTCATAAATGTTGGTCAAGTAAGAATCATCGAGCTTTACTTTATCTTCCATTGAGGTCAAGTACCAAGGGCTATGAATGCTACCACTAAGGCCGTTTGGCTTCAACACATTCCCATAAAGTTTGGTGTCCAATTCAAATGACCATCTATCATTTTTTACAACAATCAAAGTGTTATTTAGATTTCATTGAATCTAGTTAACCATTGGTGGATCAAGCACATAGATGTTCACATGAAATATACCTAGAAGCTTATTCATGGAGAGGTCACTGATCTCTAATTACCTAAACTCTTGAGAAAATTGCTAACATCTTCACCAAACCCTTTACAGAAAAAGCATTTCTTCATTTATGAGCTTTATTGGGGTGTGAGTGGTCACTTCTTTGGGGGATGGCCATGTCCTTCCTTTCATTCTCTACTTTGGGGGTGTTTTCTCTTTGTGTTTGGGGAGTGACAAGTAAGGCAGTGTTGATCTCTCTTTTCTTAGGGGATTCTTCTCTTTGGAAGAATTTATACGTACATGGGTACCTCACTAGGCTTCATTTTTCAAGAGTTATTACATCCCGTGTGTTATTATCTATTTACTATTACCTAGTTTGGTAAAATTGCTTCAATATATGTGAATGTGTTTTATTTATGAATACTAATGGAAATGTAATGAATGAATGTTTGATTCAATTTAATGTTTTATAATGATTTTGTATATGAAATATATGTGATGTTTATGAAGAATGTATTGA
Source organism: Sequoiadendron giganteum (assembly GCA_007115665.2). Lineage (NCBI taxonomy): Eukaryota > Viridiplantae > Streptophyta > Pinopsida > Cupressales > Cupressaceae > Sequoiadendron > Sequoiadendron giganteum. The sequence continues at coordinate 65,103,223 of CM021100.1, read as the reverse complement.
TTCAGCTAACTACTGTCATGGTGAAGTAAGTTGGATGTAGGAACAAACTCAAACCTCTAGAAGAGAGGGGAAGTATCACTCAAGAGAAGAAATTGGTCTAGTAACCTTTAATTCGATCTTACTGAGCATTCACACACTCATGCCCCAGTTGGTCTTAGTTAAGTCAAGTCAGTTCAGGTAATGGGTAAGTGATCTTTTGTTTTGATTGTGAATATTTATATTGGTTTGCAATCTTATTTTATGGTTGTTTGGAATGAGGAATGTGATAAAGTCGTGATGATGAGTTGAAGTTCTTCCTTGTGTGTTTACCGTTATATCGATGTGATATATGTATAAAATATATATATATGTATGTATATATATATATGTATATATATATGTATATATGTATGTGTTTACGATAAACTCATATATGTGAGTGAATATGTACATGATATACGTAGGTAGACATACCTACACATGCTCATGGATGGATTAACCATATGCATGGGATTATCGATTGGACTAAGGTGACATATATATGTATATATATATACACTTCATGTATATATGACAATCGATGGTTATGAATATGAGTGTTTTATAAAGATATCAAAACTATATTATGTATATGTATATATAGTATATATATTAATATATATGTGGAAATTAATATAGTGACATGTATATATTAATATGTATATATATATTTAATTGTGTATATATATATGTAATGTTATTTTTTATATATTTATATATGTTTGATAATTGATAAATAATGTATTTGTTAAACCTTGTGAAATAAGCATATATATATATATATATATATCAATCAAAGGAGGATATATATAAATATATATAATATATGATTGAAAGTCATTTACAATAGTTTCTTAAGTGCAATATATATATATATATATATAGTGCTATTATTAAGTAAAGTTCTTAAGAGAATGAAGGCACATATAAGATTACATGGCACAACCTTTAAAGCATTAAAACCAATGCATAAAGCAATGTTAGACCAAGTCAAACAAAGTTTAGAAGGCACATATGGATTATCATTATTGTACATACATTTCAAATAGAAGTAAATATAGTTTAAAGCATAAAAGAATAAGTCTACTTGAGCTATTAAAATGGGGTGCCAACTTATGAATGTGGCACCATTATGTAAGTGTTTGGGATGGAAAAGAAGTCTACAAAATGCGCATGAGTTTGGAAATAGCCTTGAGACTCAGTCAAGAGTAAACATGGCAACATTATGTGAAGGAATTCAAATTAGGAAATTTGTTTGTGAGCTTGTTGTTCATTTGACTCAATAAATGAGTCTTGTTGTCCCTTATAACAAGTTGACTCCGCCATTTAAATGGTGAGGACTGTTATATGTTGCAAACCTCTGAGTTAGATTGGCGAGTCATTGCATGAGGTTAGAAAGGTGGCATAAATATTAAATTTTTGTAGCCTTTGGTTGCTTATAATTTAGTATAAATAGAGGTGCTCATTCTACCAATTGATACACTTATCATTCTGATTTCCTTGTGTTATTCTGCTATAATTTCTTTGCAAAGCGAGTTGAGAGTTTGTGAGTTGTTTGTTGTTTTACATTGGTTCTGTTGAGAGATTTAGAGAGAAGCTAGTCGAAGAATTTGGGTTGTTCATAGTGGAAGTTAAAAGCATGATTGAACCTTTAAGCTAGGAGTGAAGATTATTCAGTTGGAGGTTTAAACATACATGTTGATTTCTACTCCTTTGTTATTATGTTGGAAAGATTATTTATTATGTTGCCATGTTGGAAAGATTGTCTTTTATGCGTGTTTTGATGCTTGCAAGTCTTTTGAAATTTCTTTGATTGTACTTGTATTGGGAAACCTTTCTTTTAGGGTTTATACATATATAGACAATTATACTATAATGGGTTTTCATACAATTGTATACTATCTATACTATTCGTAGAATGTTAGTACTATACGTAGTATGACAACACTCTAGGAGCGTAGTATAAGATAGACTTGTATTATGATTCTTATAGCAATGCCATTTAGATAAGTTAATGGGAAGGTTATTCCTGGGGTTAGGATAATCCACGAGAAATTGGATGACCTTAGAATACAATACTAATGGTCAATACAAATCAAGCAATTAAATGTGGTGAATAGATGGCCTTACTTGAAGTTATTGTGTGATGAATCTTTGGCCAAAGTAGTGTAGGTAGCCATTGTCTACACTGTCAGTTCATTATGTGATCCAGTTTACATTCTAGGTTGAGGTAATCATATATGAGGTAGTAGACATTATGGTAGTTGTAGATATGTAGGACACATCACTATGCTTAGAAAAGGCTATTTGAAGGATGAGGTTACCAAACCAATCTCTTCGTAGAAGGGAGGGCCATCTTACCAAGTTTGGTAGATGTACGAGGGATCGCAGTAAGTCCATGGTTGGTGGAAAAGCACTTAAGTGATGCTTCTCCTCATGTAGTTGGTGGCCAAGATTTGGGAGAAGGACATTTTGGACCATTTATATTTCTAGTTCTTGTAAGCTTGTTGAAGCAATGCATGTAATCATATGTCCATCTATATGGAAATCATAATGTGAAATGTTATCTCAAATATATTTATGTAAAGTTAAATCATACTTATATGATTGGAATGATTCTTTGATTATGCAATGGAATAGTTTGGATAAAGTATGTTTCAAATGATGCATTTATTATTGAATATAAAAGATTTTTTTTATTGCTCATTACATTAGATGTATAGACAATTTACATGTGGGTAAAACTTAGTAAAATTACTAGGTAGAACAATGGGCATGTTACACGAGTCATATTTTGACCCACTTAAGCAATGCTTAAGGGGGGTGTTAGTGTATATTTTTCTATTTCTTTTTGTTGGATGTTTATATATTTTCTACATATTTTTTTAGCTTAGATTACTTAGGTTGTTAGGAGTGGGTCATTTATGAGGGTAGATGGAATCTCTATGAATGTCACTCCTATCTATTTTTGGGTAGTTGGAATTATATCTTTGATTGGTTGTATTTGCCTTCTATTTTCTATATATGTATCCTATCACCTTGTATTTTCATTCATGTATTTTTTTTTTGATCAGTATATTTTCATTCATGTATTATGAGCTTCTTAGTTAATGCATTTATATTGAGGTAATTCTCATCTTGAAATCTCGTGCTTATCTTTCTCATTATGGGAAGCTATCCTTATTTTGCTAGTTTGATTCTTGAGTTATTTATTGAATAAGGGTTTAAGTGTCTATTGGGGGGAGCGTTTATCTCTCTTTTCTTATGGGGCTTCTTCTATTTGAGTGGATATCAATGTACATGGGTACTTCACTAGGCTTCATTTGTCAAGAACCATCTTTTAACCCACCTAAGTTATGCTTAACATAGTGTTAATGCAGGGTTTTTTTCTAAAGTTGGATATCATGCAATTTTGTAATATCCCCTTTCAATTAATTTCAAATCTACAACAATGATTTTTTTCATACATCCAAAATATGAAATTGGGTAAAATAAAATTGCAACATAAACTCCGATTTTTCGCTTTTTTAATGATTTCTCTGAAAAATGAAACACTTAGCTATAAGACAACATGTTTTTGACATCAATATTCTGCCATTTACAAAAGAAAACAATACCCACAACTTTCTGCAATTTAAATTAGATTTAAGAAATCGGGTATCCAAGAAATTGCTTTAAAAACACCATTAAATTACCAAAAACTTGAAGCAACCAAAAGAGAATGTATTTTACTAGTTTTTAACTTGGGAATATATTATTATTTTTGTATCATACAACTGATAACATTAATATACATTTGCTACAACTTTGCTCAAAACAAAGAGCAAATATGAAGTCCAAACACACACTAAACTTTACCCAAACTAGAGGGAAATTCTCCAAACTCCAAACCAAGATTTATTATGATAAAATAACGTCAAATACTATGAAATATCATAAAAAACATGTCCATAAATCTTTCATTATCATTTGCAACAAATAAATCACTCAAACCCCAAATATCACACTTCCACCTGCAAACAAAATACCAAATTCTAGAATAAACTTCAACTATTCAACACATTGGCAATTTTTGTGTGAAACTGCTCCTGGAGACTATTAGAACCACTACCTTCAAGCCTCAATCTCCTTGGTTTACCAACCTTAGAGATTATTTCTTCTTCATTTTCCTAGCCAGAAGAACACAAAAAATTGTGAAGGAAAATATGCAAGAATAATTCTAAAAAAGTAATAAATTGTATTTTATATGAGTTTCCTTCTTCAAGAAGCTTCTTGAACACCAAAAATCAATTCAAAAATGGAAGTAATCTTTCCTCTCATTATTTTGTAACTCCTTTTCCAAATTGGTCTCCAATAAATTAGCCATTTCCCAAAAACATTTGCTTTTATGACAACTATTGTCAAAAGCAATTAAATTTGATTTTTGTATCCAAAACATGCTCCAAGATAAACTAAAAATAAAGATTAATTTATCCCCAAAAATTGATTTAATAAATTTTTCATGAAACTCTAAATTACTCGATTTATCTGCGTCTCCTGATTGACAACTTTGAAAATTAGGTTTACTAAAAATAGTAATTGCTATTTTTTAGAAAAGGGGCTATTTTTAGAAAAGGGGACATTACAAATTTCCTACAAGTTTGTTTAGTTTTCTTAGGTTATTAGGAGTGGGTAATTTATGAGGGTAGATATCATCTTTCATGAATGTCACTTGTACCTATTTTCAGTTAGGTGAAGTTATATCTCTCATTGGTCATATTTGCCTCTCTTTTCTATTTATGTATCAACTCACTTTGTATATTAATTCATGTATTATGAGATTTTTGGTTAATGCATTTGTGTTGAGCCAAAATTTGTCATGCAATCTTGTGCTTATCTCTCTTGTTCTTGGAAGCTATCCTTATTTTGCTGGTTTGATTCTTAAGTCAGGTTTGGGTGTCTATTCTACACTAAAATTGGGTTATCAACACTTTTAACATATTCTAATAGTACTTAGCTTTAAAATTGATGATGAAAAATGCTACTAGTGTCATTTTGAATCCATTCGTTACTATCCACAAATTAATACCCTTGATTTAATGAATGTGTTAAGAGTTTGTACAATCTCAAAAATTTATGTGGTTCAATCCCTAGTGTTATAAGGTTGATCTCAAGTGGCATAGATTCAAATTGATGTGCATGATTGAACTATGGTGTACAAAAATAATATGATAGAATGTATTTTAGTAAACATACTCATTTTTTCCCTTCCAATAGTTGATTATGTGAGGGTGGTTTTTAAGGACATTGTTAAGGAGTTTGTTGACTCAATAGGTGACTGCGTTCTCTTGGGTCAAACCTTTTGGTGGGTTGGATCAATGATGATGAGAAATGTTAAAAACAATGACAAATATCAAATGACCTATATGATAATATAGTGAGCTTAATTCTTTATTGCATTTTAGAAATCAAAGAATGTTCTAATAATTTTCTCTTTTAATCGCATATGAGTTAATTGCACATTGAATGCCATTAAATACCATGATATAGCAACATCTTGCACAATTATGTTTTAAGTTAATTTATAATGACTAATAAAAATGAACATGAAGCTTACGATTTAAATTTAAAATTTAAAAATTTAAATTCATTTTCATATTTCATAAAATTGATTTGAATCAATCCGAATCACCTAAAATTGAACTTTAAAATTAAAATTAAAATGATAATTAAAACATAAGTATAAATATAAATAATAATAGAAAATAAATTACAATATATAAGATTATAGATGTACATTTCACATTTAAAACATTCTGAGCGAGAGACAAAAATTAAATGGAAAATGGCACCGGTATCGCAGATTTGACTTCCAATTTTTAAATTTAAACAATAAAATATCCGAAAACGTGATCATTAATTACAATGAAATTATAAAAATGCTCTTTCGTAAATATTGTAAGTCGGTGCGCCTACTGAAAATCGCGCGAGGATGTTCCATTTAGCTCGAAGAATGCCATAAAATTATTGTGGGTTAATTTCCATGTAGTAGAACTGTGAGAAATTGCTTAAATCCGGGTAATTTTATTCTTCCAATTCTTCATTGCTCATTTGTTTTTTTAATCAATTGATAGCACTTGAGAAAAGGAGACACAGATTTTCTGAAAGACATTTTTATTCAATAGACCGAGAAAACTATCCTTCAGAAGTTATAGCTATATTTTTGCTGATTTTATTGCAGTAATGGCTGTGCTAAAATTATGGTTTAAACATACAATGAAAAGTATTTGTTGTCATATAAATGTTTCTGTAAAATAAGAAAGTTTAGGTTAGGTTTCTATTACTTCTTTTAGCGTTTAGGGATTAGGTTTTGGAATAATGCTCCATTTTTCTGGAAATTATCTGTTTTAACTAGTGGCCTACAGAGGCCGATATGTGGGAGAGAATATTCTACTAACAGAAAATAACTATGTTCTGTTATTTTTATGGTTTGTAAGTAGTCTAGGGGTGTTTTCCTCTGGAGCTGGAGCTTGGATTTAAAATTGATGAGTGTTATGGCTGTCTTGCATTTTTTTTAATTTCCTTTAAATTTGATGGAATGAATAACTCCTCAGTTCCTGACATTAAGCTTCAAATAAATTAATTATTTGTCTGTAATGGTTTAAAGAAAAATATAGCTGTAGAACGCTAAGTATTAAACCTCAAACTTAACTTTGAAACATACTATTATATATTTGCACATATCATATATATCTATAATATTTTATAGAATGGTGACAGAAAAATTCTACGACTGCAAGTTAACACGGACAGGCCAATTAAAGATTTTTACATATTTAACTTTTAATCCCCTAACAAAAGATGTAAACTGCCATCAATTTAGAACACTGACTGGAGTGCACTTACATAGAAAGCTGGGTGTGATTTATTACTACTGTTATTACTAGTTATTACTGGTCCCTCAACAAGTTAACACCTTTCTCTTTTCTTTAGCACTATAGGATCACCGTTTTTATCTATGCTGCCAAAAGGTAAAACGTTTATGCAATATTTTCCTGTGACTTGCAACCGGAAAATGACTTGCCTACTTCAGATGAGTTTCCAGAATTTTTCTGTGATGTTTTCCTATGACTTACATCTGGCCTAATGCCTTTTTAGTTGTTGCGCATTTGTACTCAGTAAGAGTGGAACCCTGGTAAACTTTTTATGGGCCCATCTGCACCAGTTGAACAACCACAACATTTTAAATATTTGTAAACACAGGTCACCCTTGAATGTACCTCATAATCATTACACAACAACCTCCAGCCACCTATCGGCCAGAGTTATTACACTACAACCCGTCTGGGCTCCTGTGCAACTATATTTTCAAATTATTTGTTGTGTGTCTATATTGACATGAGTAATGTTATGGTTAGTGGGAAATGGCACCATATCATTTAATAGAATTATTCAATTATACAATTTACTTAGTTTCTGTACCTATCTAATTTTCCACAACTCCATCAGATGCTTAATAATGGAAAGTTAACTGCTCTCTCATGTTTATTAGTTGCATTGGCATAGAGGGCTTGCCTATTGAATTTTGAATCTATGTTATCCTGGAGATGAGTGTCCCACCTTATTGGTAGACCAGAGTCTAACATACTTGTTTTAAATTTTTCTTGTTTGTAGATGGCCATGGTAAATGGTCTAGCATGATGAGAAATAAACAGGGTCTACTAACAATTGTTGGAAAATTCAATCTCTATCCAAATATGACTTCAATGGATGAGATACAAGGCTTGGTCTACAGCAATATGAAAATCTAAAATTTATATGCAAATCTGAAAATTAAGTTGCCTTAATATGAAATTACCAAGATTAGATCCATCTTCTTTATGGTGCCAAAAATCAGCCAACATAATATGCTTACAAACATTACCTTATGTGAACTTATAACAAAAAAATATAAAGAATAGCATCACCATAAGATAGCAATAATGAAACACAAATCAGCAACAAAAGAGCATCACATAATATAGGATTTACGTGGAGAAACCCTTGCGGGAAAAAACTCCACCAAGAAGAGAGGCCAAATATGCATTATCTATAAATAAATGAGATTACAATACAATTACTTCCATTTTTCTCTTTGCCTCCAACATGACAGGACCTGTGCACTTGTGGACAACCTTTTTATTCCTCAACATGTCCTTGTTCCTGCAATGAAACTCTATATTCAACTGTTTTTCATTTTTTCTACATCCAAAGAGCTGATTCTATAGATGTGCGAAGAAATCTAATGCACCAAACTTGGCGCCCAAAGATGACTCTTCATTTGAAACATCCCCAACCTTTGGATTACCTCCCCAAAATGCGAAATGACACTAGTTTTGGCCCCAATTCTTTCCCTCCAACTTGGGTGCCCAAATTTGGAAGATAAACATTACATTAAATGCAATAAATGATGGAATACCAAGAGACACTTGTTGCCTCTTTCCAAGCTCCCACATGGAGAATACCAACAGTCGTTCATTTGTCCTTTTCTTATCTTTTATTATCCCATTCTAGTCGTCCACATGTAGGAAAAACAATATATTTATGTCCACAAGTCACCTTTACTGCTGCTAGTGGAACCCATCACCCCTTATGAATGTAATGCAAAGAATGGTGAGAATAAATAGTACAAAATATTTTCCCAATACACCCTAAGTGCCCAGGGACACTTTCCAAGGATGTTGGAACCATGCAATATGACACAGGATTTATAAGGTAGATGTCACCTTAATCCTAACATGGCGTGTTGAGGGTTATATGTATTTTGTAAAGTATTTACAGACATTATGCCACATGGATTTTGAGGTTACAAGTACAGTTGGGTTTGGAGCTAGTAAACTTATAGGATATAATTTTTTGAATATATGAAAGTTTTATTTTTATGCTAGGTATGAATAATACGTTGTTGTGACCCTTTGATGCACAAGATGACACTCCACTCCCATCCTTTAATGCACACGATAACACTCAACTCTCATCCGTTAGTGCACAATGAATGGATATCAAGCCTAGGTTACCCTTAGCCTTAGGAATAGAAGCCACCTCAGGGGATTTCTAGTTCTAGGATTTTTCCTTGAAATTTGATAGAGTCTACCTTGTGTTTGATCCATATTACAAATCTTAAACTTACTCATGTATAGATCGACATTTATATCATGTTGAACAAATTTCTTATGATGAAGTGTCCACAGTTTTTAATAGTTTGAACTCACCAAAAGGAGACAAATTCAACAAATCTTTGACTCAAGTAATTGAAGAGAGTTATAGATTCTTGTGCGGTGTTGGTTTTGTAAATGTAATCAAATCTCTTCACAAATTGGATCCTAAGAAACACTAAGATTAAGCTAAGGTCAGAAAATCTGTATATGAAAATTTCTAAGACAAATAATATTTATCCTCTATGTTCAGATTTTCGATTTCCAGATATGAACTTCTTATTAAATGTGCTGATTGCAGAACATTGTCCGATTTCTATGTTTGCATATTGAATGAGGAACCACCTTAAATAAGGGAAGAGCCTGCCCCTAAGAGGCACGCCTAATGAGAGGACGTGTCTCCACGAGTGGAGACACGTCCACTCATGGGACGCGTCCTTTAGGGTGCGGCCTGTAACAGATTTGTTTACCATTTGTTATGTATACATTAACACGTATACACCCTTCTATAAGATGGCGTTTGTTTTAAGAGGATTCCGATTTTAATAAATGCAGAATATATTATCATGTGTAATACCGAATTTTATATATATGCTCAAAGATTCGATTTAAATGTTCCTTAGAATTTATTTGATTTATGAGTGATGATCTTTGATCACTTATGAATGACGATGATGCTTACATCAATCGTCATTCATATCTAACCGAAGCTATCATCATTAACAGGTTTTAACCCTTTTATGACAAAAGAATAATAGCTTCTGACATATTCTAGCCAAAATAAGTGATTCATCATTTCAGTTAATTGTTTGACTATGCTCGATAAACTCTTAACTTTCTATTCAAAATTGTTTTCAATGTGTAAGAATACAATTAATTTACAATAGATTTTTGAAAACATTTAAATATAGTCCAATGGAAAATATTTTGGCATTTAAAAGGAGAAAGGTCGCTAAGCCATATGAGCCATCTTGCAAAATGGTATCGAGGAAAGCATAATCTTATATTGAATTCTAGAAAGCAAAAAAAACAAAGGAGAATTTGGAATGGAGAAATAACATAGCTGATTTCCTTAAAAAATTTGCAAAATATCTTTACAATCACAAAACAACTAAAATAAGGATGGCATTTTTAGGACCTCTATGTTTTCCTCCATGCAAAAATGTAAGCATATGCACCAGAGATTTCCATTAGACAATGAAACAGAAAGATAACTATTAAAGGAAACCTGATAATTGTGAGAAGAAATCCTAGATTCCCCAAAGTGAAGAGAATTCATTTGGAGATATGTGAGTAGAATATTCAATAAATAGGAAAAAAGCTAGGTGCCATAGAAAACATGTAGGCATGTTCTTATTATATTACCCTAGCTACTTAGGCTACCAAATTAAGCATACACAACATATCTCCCTTGGCAGAAAACATCAATCTTAAACATATTGTAATGTTGAGAAATAATTCCTAGCATAACTTTCTAAGCTATTTGGTTGGTTAGGGTCTTTTTGATGTAGGAGCATCTAGGGGTACTAGCAATCTTGCATCACCAAAAATATTGCTATTTTATTTTTGTTGTTCTCAATAAGGGCATAAGGGCTAAGGTGTGTGGAAAATAAATATTTTAATTTGCAATAATGTGATTTTCCCTTGTGGTGATATGTAATTGAAGGAGATTTTGAATGAACAAAGAAGAATACTTCTTGCAGATTTTTGTGTTGTTTCAAACCATTTCTAAGTTGAATTTTCAAATTGTTGTGAGTATGTGAATGAGGGTTGGTTTCTATTACCTTCATCAGTGGTATCGGAACCGGGAGTTTCTGAGAGTGTAGGTAGAAGCGCCGATTGGAGGTAGTTTGCACCAGGACCTATGGTGGTGTGTGTGTCATTTGCGTGTAGACAGATCACCGAATGTGAGGCAGTCTACACTAGAAAGGATGGGATGGGTCATGAGGAGGCCCATAAGAATTTTATTCTGGGAACAATATTGGGAAGAAGTGGAAAATAGGAAGTACCATGAAGAATTTGAAAAGATCCAGGCTGAAGCAAATGTATTGGAAAGAAAGATTAAAGAGGAAGTGAGAGCGTGGGATGAGAGACATGGGAAGAAGAACATTCTCATGAAAGAGGATAGTGAAGAGAAGAATAGAAAGAAAAAAGTATTGCAGCTCTTTGGTAGGGGTTGAATGCAAGGAATAACATGTGGGGGCAGCCCACACAAATGGAGAAGATAATGAGGCACAAGTTTCGACAATAGCATGCAAATGAAATGCATTATGTGAAGTCGATGAAGAAGGTTTACAATCAAAAATTGTGAACATGGATGGTCCGAAGTTTGATGAGCAGGTTGGTGAGGAAGAGGAAGATCTCTTGTTCAAAGAAGAGATGGAAAAAATCAACAAGTTGTTGGAAGGACAAATGATGGACAAACATGAAGAGGAGTTTATAAAACTTGTTGTTGAAGGTGAGAAGATGGATGTTGCAGCAAAGAATGGGGAAAATGATGTTAGGATAGTGAACAAGAATGAGTTAAATTTTAATTTTGAATTTAAATATGATGATTGTATACCTTCTTTGTTGAAAGTAAAAGAGGATGTCGAGCAAGAAGAGAGTATGCAGATGGAAATTTTTAAGCTCCATGAAGTAGTAATTGCAGATTTGTATAAGGATACAATAGATTTTGATTGTTGTTTGGATAATACATAGTTGGATGTAGAATTTGTAGAGGATGTTGTAGGTGAAACTTGGTGGAGGTGGTCGGTTTGTGGTGGGTTGAATCCCATAAGAGCAGAGGGAAGAATGCATGGTATTTGGAGGAGGAGGATGGTACATGGTGGATACAAGTCCATGAGAGGAGAGAAGAATGGACTGCAAAGTTGTCAAAGGGGGAGGTTGCTTGTTCCAGCTAAGTGTTGGAAGAGGAGAAAGAAGACTCAATTGTAGGTACCAAATTCAGTGATGGAGTTTGCTGATGATTACTTGCAATCCAAAAAGGTGGTGCTACCACTCAACTCCATTTTGTGAATCCATATTCACAAATTTTTTCCTACCCTGGGTGTTTGATGTAGGAGCATCTAGGGGTACTAGCAATCTTGCATCACCAAAAATATTGCTATTTTATTTTTGTTGTTTTCAATAAGGACTAAGGTGTGTGGAAAATAAATATTTTAATTTGCAATAATGTGATTTTCCCTTGTGGTGATATGTAAATGCAATTTTTGGAGGAAATATGTTGAGGTAAATGTTTCTAAGGCATAATTGGGAAGATACTCCTTTTGGGCATCCCATTCTTGGTGGGGACCACTTGGGGTGCATGTTCTTGCATGTTAAATTGTATGCCTTGCATGCAATTGCATGTTTGTGCCACAAACTTTGCATGTTGCTACATGTCCATTTTTGGAGCCGTTGAAGCCGACGAGAATCAAAGAAGGTGTCATAATTGACCAAATTTGATTGGCCATGGTTTAGGTGCCCATGTGAAGGCCATGTGAGCATTGAGTAATTTTATTATTTTTATGATAATTTCTCCAAATGGGGCGTGGGTTTTCCAAGGAGGTGTTTTTCTTGTGGTTTTGGAAAACCATAGTGGTTTTCTCATTCTAAAACTTCTATATTATGATGCCTTGTCATTTGGGGAGAGGGCTTTGGGAGTTTTTGTAGGTGAGATGGGGAGATGCTGTTGGATTGAAGAGAGGATTTGAAGACTCCATTATTTCAGATTTATATTTGCATATAAGCCCATGTTTTTGGGAGCCAGTGAACTCCACATTTTGAGAAACAATGAGCTAGTGAAGTCCATGTGATGGGAGATTGAGGGCTTAAACGAAAAGAAGGTTGAAAGAGACCAAGAAGACATTTTTTTTGCAAGTTTGGAGGTGTGCTACGACAGCAAAAAGATTGATGATTTCATATTTTGTTTGCAGCAGTGATTTTTAATGAAGATTGTAGGTTGAAAGAGCTAGAATCGGGTGAAAGAAGAGAGATTGAGGGAAACCATTTTGTATTTGATTTTTGCTGTCATATTTCAGTCTCATATCAGATTTGTAATGTTTTTCATCAGTCCATATGGCTGTGAAACAATGTAATTTCATAAATGCTTTCTTGTTATGTAATTGAAGGAGATTTTGAATGAACAAAGAAGAATACTTCTTGCAGATTTTGAATGAACTTGAGGGTTATAGGATTCGTAGAGACTCCTTGTAAGGATCTATACCAAAAAGTTACAACCTCTTGTAGATAGAGGGCTAAATATTGGTTTAGAGAGAATGTTGCTCCAGTCTCTATAGAGGCAGTAGCATCTCTCCTAGATCTCATAGTAAATTGGACATTTGAAGATGAAGTGCTCCTCGGTCTCCATATAAATGTGCATTTTCCCTTGTGGTTGGGGGGTGGCCAAAAGTGAGTATACTTGTGTCGCCAAGGAGGAATTCAATCGTGCTGTTGGGAAGAAGTAGAAGCATATTAATGAGCCTTCTTCAATTCTTCCTCCTTGCTCTTCCTCATCCCTTTGTTTTTTTTGTCGGGCTAAAACGTTGCTATTTCAAGCTCCACCAAATTTAATTCTTGTCTTCTCAAATGATTGAGGATTGGAAGAATAAGCTCATTGTTAATGTTTCTAATCTTTACAATTATCCTCTTGCCTTCAATTTTTTGAAAATAATCTTGGGCCTATTATCCCATTGTCCATTCCTAAGGTGGATCTTTTGATCAAAATAGAAAATATCATTTGGTTGGTTCCTAATGTTGTGGTCGACGAGTTTAGACAACATTGTGTGGCTATGCTTAGACATGCAAAACGACACAAGTTGAATGTTCCCAAATATGAGTTTATTGCCTTCAAGAAACTCACAAGAAATAAAGACATCCTCATTGTTAAAGCTGACAAAGGGAACACTTTTATCATCCTAAACAAACAAGATAATAATTCCAAAATGGTTGACCAATTAACTATCAATGGTAGCTATAAAGTCCTCCCCTCAATCCCATCTCAAGATTTGTAAAACGATCAAGAATGCCATTGCACATTCATCCTTTGATGACCTTACCAAGAAACACCTCTTTCCTAATAAAGAAATCACCTCGTGTATTTATGGTGCACGTAAAATCCATAAACTCGACATTCCTCTTAGGTCAATTGTTGACATGGACCATTGCACACCCTCCTACAAGCTAGTTGCCTTCCTTGCCGAGTTGATATCTCTCTTGGTATGGAAGTTAGATTCCTTTATCAAGGACTCTACCCATTTTGTTGAATTCATACAAGACAAAAAGTTAGAAGATAATAATGATATTGTAGTTAGCTTTGATTTGCTGTCCTTATTTACCAAAGTCCCTATCTCTGATTCTTTAGAGCTAATTAGATGCAAAATCAATATTGAAATTGCTTCTTTTGTCAAGTTATGCTAGCATTCCACATTCTTCACATTTTAGGATGTAGTCTATGAGCAATTTGATGGAGTTGCCATGGGTTCTCCTTTGTCCCTTGTTGTAGCCAACCTATATATGTATCATTTTGAGGAAGTAGCCTTAAACTCCTTTCCCCTCAAGCCTAGATGGTAGGAATGTTATGTTGATGATACTAACATATGTTGGCCTCATGGCCTTGATTAATTAGACCACTTCCACTTGCATATTAGGAAAGATGATGGATCCCTTGCTCATTGAGTCTATAGAAAATCCACTCATATCGACTTGTACCTTCATTCTTCCTCTCACCATCATGTTGGCCAAAAAGCTAGTACCCTAAAGATGCTAACCACCCAAGCTTATCACATTTGTGATAAGGAACATATTGACCAATGTCATGTCCCCTTCTTTCCATCCCTAGTCTGTCCTATTTTAATAGTGTTTTTAAACACTAATATATATTATATAATATTAAAATATAAATAATATAATAATAAAAATAAAAATAAACGAATAAATAAATTAATAAATATAAAATTTAAAATTTAAAGTAAAAATAAAGTTAAAATTCAAGTTTAAAGTTGGCGCTCAAATTGGCTCATGACCTATTTCAAATAAAAAAATAAATAACAAAATAAATAAAATAAAATAAAGTGAAATCTTCAAATTTAAAAGTTGGTGCCCAATTTTGGGGCTTTGGACTCTTTCTACCTAGTTGGTATAAGTTGATTGTAGTATCCCTTGCCCAATCTGATCTCAAAATGCTGATATAAGGCTCAAGGAATATTGTCAAACACTTCACATGCAAACTTCCAACTTTCTGGTCTGAGTTATCAGTCTGATATATTCTTTGAAAAAATGATCATAGAATGCTTCAAATGCTTGTAATTCAACACTTCAATGTCCAAACTATATTCTAGATGCATCAATGACATATTTCTATCATTTACAATGCACTTATATGATTTTTAATTGGAAAAACATGCATCTACAGCCAACTGGTATTTTTCCAAACAATTAGCATGCAAACTATTGCTTGAATCAAAATGAACATTACATCAACACTAGACTAGCAACTTATCTCCCCTTTTATAGATTGACAATGTGCATATAAGGGAATCGTGGATTAGCCAAGACTCTTGGCTTTACAAAATATCCAATACAATGCCAAAGTTTGATATGAATATTCCACCTACAGCAATTCTTAAAAATGACAATGCAAAGAGCTTAAATAAGATGCAAGAACTTGGTATAAAATCTGCCTTGGCTTGAAGAAAATGTGGCAACTTGAATGCAAAGGAAGAAGACTCCTCTTAAGCCCAAATCAGACCCAGCATGAGCCGCCCCTGTGAATAAATTCGTGGTCCTTTAATGGCTGACTGTCAAGTCTGAAAATTATATCAGACCTCTGCAATTTAATATCAGACCTTGTATTCACCTCAAAATGCTCCTCAATGCCACAATTGATGCAAGAATGATGCCTCCAATGATCTCCAATCAACTATGCAAGATGCCCTCCAATGATGCGGGTACTGTTCACGTGGGTACTGTTCACGCGAGTACTGTTCACGTGGGTACTGTAGCAGCGGATGAAAGCTTGCAATCTGCTCTTTAATGGCTGCCAATGATAAGCTACAGGTCTGCAATAGATGAGTCTTCAGATATGCTCAAACCCTTGATGAATTCTTGAATCTTTAAGCACAATCAGAACTTCTGGATGAAGCTCTCTTCTAGCAATAATTCGGCTGGTATCTCACAGCCTCAAAATTGCATTACCACTTGAGAGTTTTCGTTCTCAATGGCCAACTGAAACAACTGCAGAAACCCTTGGCTCCACAACTGAAATTAACAAGTTATTCTTCAAATCAGGATGATAAGAAATGAGCCCTCAATGTCTATTTATTCTTTTTCACCAATTCCTCCAAAAACTTCTAGAATATTATTTTATTAAGTGACTTTATAATATATTTTAAAATTCAAGTCACTTTATTAAATTAATTAAATATAAGGTCACCTTATAATATAAATTTAATTGATAACCTTATAAATAATTAACTTAATACCATCATTTGATTTAATTAAAATAACTAATTAGTCATCCTCATAAAATAATCATTATTTTAGACAACTCAATTAATTAAATTAATTAAATCAACTACCTCCAAAATGGGGACATTACATTGATCAGCGAGGTCTTTTGGAGGATACAACAATATTTTGGTGAATTTTCCATTTGTGTTGCGCAAAAAGGATGAAAACCCTCAATTGCACCTTCGAGGTTAGGATAAAAACCCTACCCGTGTTTTAGGCAAATCCAACTATGGTTTGCAGATCTGAGCTAATTTGCAATATTTGAATTAATTTTTCAGGGTTTTAGAGATTGTTGTTCATAAGTTGGAACAGGTGTTGGGGTTTTCTAGCACCCACACCTTGAGGTTGCTTTCATCTTGAGGGTGCCAAAGGGGAAGAACCTACAAGTAGTGATCTAAATCAGGTCATTGACATTTCATCCACCAACGTCGCCTAAACTTCACACAAGGAGGTCATATGAGAACATAGCCGCTAGGAGAATTTGAAGGGGAGTTCACTACAATATCCATTACATCTGACTGCTCAGGATCAGATCTAGGAAGACAACAAGAAGGAACTGTCAAATTGACCACCTAGATTTCACCAGCGTTGGGAAAGCCACCATATAGGGCAGTTTGAGAGATCAAGGAAGGAGCTGCAAACAATTTTAAGGTTGCATCTACACTCAGTTTTCCCAAATATAAGCCTTGGAGGAACATATGCAGATCTGTGCCCAAATTTGGGCAGCATATCAAAGTTTGTTAGCAAAAGTTTACATTGTTGTGATTCCCTAACACCCTCGGGAGTTGTAGTAGGTCAAAATTGTGAGATTCCTCTCCCATTCATTGTGTAGAGTCCCTGTTTGAATGTATTGTAAATAAGAAATAATCACATCTGCAAGTCTATTAAAAGTCTAATAACTGTAATTAGAATTTTAAGTGTTTGAAATAGCATACATATCTTCACTTCAGATTGTTCCAAACCTGTTTGAGTTTGTAAATTGATTTTTCAGTGCATATTGGTCTGCTAACACCCTAACTTAGTGCCAGATAACTGAATTCTCTCTCCCAGGGGTAGTTATAATAGTCAGCTTATTAAGGGAACACTACAGTGGTATCAGAGCTTTAGTCCTGCCAGGCTACAGGGTAAAGCTAATATTTTGGATGCATTCTAATCAAGGAGACTTGAAAGTCTACAAGGAAGGTAGAGATGAAAGGTTCTACAGAGGCCCAATACAATATTTTTCAGCCAAGGCCCTTTCAAAAAGAAGAGGACATAGATCTTGTTCAAGAGTTATTGATGAAAATTTAGAAGGACAAAGAAAGATACAAACATGAGGCTCATAAAATTCTTGACCAGTATCAAAGGTTGTCGGCTAATTTCAAAGCTAATGTACCCCTTGATGATTACTTGGAGGCACTCGGGGATTGGTATCCCAACAAAACAGGCCTATATGAATGCATAAGAAATATAGCTAAGGAGGAGATCAAGGAGAAAGATCCAAAAGAGTCATTCTTGACAGAAGAAGAGAAGCTAGAATCAGAATCACAAGAAGCTACTAAACCCAAGGAAGAAGGGCCAAAACCAGAGCTACAAGAAAATGAACAGACTAGTGAGCAAGAATAGAAGGGACCCAACATGCAAGTTGAAGGTAAAGATTTTATGATAGTAATTTTGTTTTATTGACTTCTAGTGATTGCCCGTGTTAGCAAATTAGGTAGGAAGCTAAGGAGGAAAAGGCATCGCTTGTCAGATGTGAAGAGTCCAAGATGGAGAAAGATACACCAATTCATGCAATATCCTTAGATACACCAGTTCATGCAATATCCTTCAAACTTCCAAAGGGTGAACCATTGATTGATTTTTAGAGTAATATTGCGGATGGATATGCATTGGAGAAAATATTTGGAATCACAAAGATAGAAGTATTGAAGGTATCTTCACAATTCTTATTTGGGCAAAGGAGGGGTAATGTTGATGTTATAGCAGTGGGAGATATCTTTCTCTCAAATTTAAAAATGATGGATAAATAATACCAAGGCAAGTCGGACTTGCTATATATAATAATTTTATGAAGAGTCACCTTGTTTCTTAAAAGAGGCCAACCCAAATGAAGAGTCACCTAGTTTTGTATAAATACAAGGTGATGATCATTCATTTGATCATCAAGTTCATTCATCATAATTCGCATTCCTAGAAGAAGTTCATACTTGAGCAGCAGATCATCAACTTGTAGCAGCAGATCATCATTTTGTAGCAGCAGACCGATTTCAAGGAGAAACATATTCATTTGTATCTTTGCATCTAGGAGAGGTGCTATTATTCATTGTATCAAATTCGGCATTGTGTTGTGCCTGAGTTGTAAGCAGATTTCTGCTCTTATTCCTTCAATATATAAGAGATATATTTGCTGGATTTTTCTCCCTTGAGTAGGAGGGTTTTCCCAGGGTATCTTGTTGTGTTCATTGTCTTATGTGTTGCATTTTCTGATTGCTTTCATTTCTGATCCTAAATCTAACAGGTAAGCCCCTTGTTGGTATTCTAAGGTATGAAAATGATGATCATATTTCAGATTTGTTGCTTCTTCCTATGTCACGTCAAAGTAGTATAGGGCATGTGGACTCTTTGATTCAAGTTTGAGATTGTGTTTGCATATGGGATCTGGGTGATCTCTTTAGGATCATCACTTTGGCTGAGACATCTTTTAGTGGTTATACTTGGCCTATTTTGGACCAGCATTGCATGGTACTTGATTTTTCATTTCCAAGGCTACCATTGAGTAGAGAGTATCATCATGAATTGAGGAGGCATGGTGCTCCTATTAATGGAGTTAGAGGTGCCGCAAGAAGATTCTGAAGAGAAGTTCACACGAATGCTTGTGTGGTACACCATTAGTATGATGGGATGATCCCATATTGGATATGTGTGCCAAAGATCACCAACAAGGTATGAGTAGGTTGAGTGATGATGAGGTGATATCCCAATATGACAGTGGAACTACTCCCATACAATGATGGACCTAATCTCCAATCCTAACACTGCTGTCATCATTGTTAACAGCCACCACATTACTTCATTGGCATGCACACAAGTAGTTTGGTAGGGACTCCTAGCCATGGGAAAGAGTAATTTTCAGTTGGTAACTTCTGATGGAGAGTTTTCAGTCTGTGTATGGTGGCACACTGCTTCTACATTGTTCACATGACTGATGTTTGCACGGTTCTGTCATACTTGCAGCTGTTACATTATTTTTATAGTGCTGGTTTTGATGTTTCCAGTGACAGACAGTAGTAGATTGATGCATTTTGAGAGGATTTCCTTGCATGGTAATATTAGTGGAAAAATTCCAGCCGTCCTAGTACTGATTTGGATGAGATCCCGAGTGATTCATGGGTGTTATGATTTATTTCCAGCTGATTTATATTATTCTTTGGAAGGATCAGCCCACAATAGCATTATAGGTCTCATTGGGGCTCAAGAATATAGTCATAAAACTCCAATAGTTGTTTGGGGTCCTTCATCACATAAGAAGAACAAGTGGGCACAACAACTTGCCAACATAGTGGATGGATACATGGAATGCAACAACTTCTATGCCATAGGAGAGTTCGGCATGATACTAGGCATGCCAAGGATACATCCTATGGGAGAGTTCACTATGGAGTTTAAATCCAAGGGAGAGGAGGTAGAACTTCAAGGCGTTGAAGGAGATCCAAGAGCTGCAATGGTTATGCGGATGAAAGATCATCGGGTGACAATCACATCTTTTTTTGAAGGTGGGATGCTTGATCGAAATGGTGTTTGATCTAATATGGATATGTTCAACATTACACTCCTAAGAAAGCCACCAAAAGGAATAATTGTAAGATGGAACCTTCTTGTTGAGAATCACCAACTTGACATAAGAGGATGAGTATTAGTTGCAATAGGCATGAGCCAAGAGATGCTATGAGTATGGTTCTTGATGTTAGATCTGCTGCCCTCGACAATTCTAGTACTGCCCACACTTCCTTGCAGCCAAAGGGGAGTCTTCAGTCACATGGTGGAGGAGTTTCCAGCCCATCATCATTATAGAGATGTTTGCAACTGGTACAAGCTACAGAAATGCAGATTTTGGGAATACCTCCTTGCGTAATGTGGTGTGTAGGCTTCAGCTATTGGGATTACTAAGCACCATTATTCCAACTTATATGGTGTTGTTTTGGCAGAAATTTGAAGTAACATATTACTGTTGCAGCCACTTTACACTTTACAGCTCACATACAATCTGATCCATGCCATTTTCTGAAAGGTACAGCTGGTGGCATCATGGTAAAATTCATTGGAACATTATTTCATGCATTGGTCTCTTTTATTTGGGAAGCTTCTTGTAGAAATGAAATCTAAGGGGAAGGAGGTAGTGTTTCAAGGCATCATAGAAGGAGTTCCATTCATGATTTCATCCTTAGGGGGGTCATCAATTAAGAGGTCTCACCAAGAAATGGAGAAGAGACATGAGGGAAGTATCTTTCATATGGGGAATGCTAAGGATGTTTGTAAGATTAATGGAAGAAGCCCAAATTCCGTTTTGATTGCACAAAACTACAAACCAGGTATAAGGGGAGGAAGTGACACACATATCGCAATTCGCAACCATGTTGTAAAGGAAACATGGAAAAAACTGATATCCACGCAATTTTCAGTTTTGGGATTGCTATTATCATCATTTCTAGTCATTTCATGGCATCATTTGCAGCCACATGGGTGTTCTTAGTTGTAGGAATGAGTAATTTTCAGTTTGGTGTGGATTTCAGACTGTTATCAACTGTTGTAAAGGGCTTCAAGCCTCTATATTTCTAACCTTTGAAGGGTATGATAACTGCTGTTGCATTCTTCTATTGCTGATTTTAATTGCTGCCCATGGTACAGTGATAAGAGGAGAAGTTCACATGACAGCTAGGATAAGCACCACGTGAGCAATGAGATATATGTGCAAAATATCACCAACATGGCATGAGAGAGATGAGTGGTGATGAAGGGTTATCATCATATGACAACGGAAGCACTGTCAGGACAGCTATGGGCCTACTTTCCAGCCCTAGCACTGCTGTCATCATTGTTAGCAGCCTCTCCATTACTTTAGTGGCACTCACACAAATTGTTTTACAAGGATTCCCACCCATGGGAAGGAGTCTTTTCCAATTGGTGATGGCTAATGGAGAGTTTCCAATCCTTGAATGGCTACCCATTGCTTCCACATTGATCACATTGCTGAATTTTGCAGGGATTTGTCATAATTGCAGCTGTTAGATCATTTCTATATTGCTGGCCTTAATGTTTTCAGTCATGGACAGCTGTACATTTCTGCAAATTGCATGCTTGCACGCAAGCTGATTTGTGTCACACTTTGGAGGGACTGGCCCTAGTGACATTAGGGGACTCATTGGAGCCCAGGGATATGGTTGTGGAGCAAGTTTGAGGATACTTCATTGCATGAGATGACCCCATGGGTACAATAGGAACAAGGTGCTAAGTTCCTAGGGTAGTTCTTGGCCTTAAAGAAGTATATTTGCATGCTTTGGGTAGGAGGTTTCGTCAAGGGGGAGTTTGTAGGTGGGAGAGTTGGATGGAGTAGATTTCATGATGATTCTTCGTAGGGTTTGTTCCACCTGTCAAATGTGGGGTTTGGATGTTATGAGCAAGTGACATGATTCTTCTTGGTGATTCAATGATGAAGCTCCTTGATTTATCATTGCTTGAGGCACGCAATTTGGGGAAGGGAGGATTGTCATGTCCCCTTCTTTTCATCCCTAATTCGTTCTATTTTAATAGTGTTTTTAAATGCTAATATATATTATATAATAATAAAATATAAATAATATACTAATATTGTAATAAAAAATTAAATAAACGAATAAGTGAATGAATGAATAAATAAATATAAAATAAAAGTAGAGTTAAAATTCAAGTTTAAAAGTGGCTCTCAGTGGGTCATGGGACCTATTACAAATAAATAAATAATAAAATAAATAAAATAAAATAAAGGAAAATTTTCAAATTTAAAAGTTGGTGCCCAATTTTGGGGCCTTATACCCTTTTTGCCCAGCTGGTATGAGTTGATCAAGAAGGTGTTTTGGACGATGCAACGAGATTTTGGTGATTTTTTCGTTTGTGCTGTGCAAGGAGGACAAAAACCCTCAATTGCACCTTTGAGGTTAGGACGAAAACCCTACCTCTGTTTTAGGCAAATCCAACCAGGGTTTGTAGAGCTAAGATAATCTGCAATATTTGAATTCATTTTTCAAGTTTTTAGACATCGTAATTCATAAATTGGAGCAGTCGCAAGGGTCTTCTAGCACCCACACCTTGAGGAGGTTGCTTTCATCTTGAGGGTTTAAAAGGAGAAGAGCCTATGTGCAGTGATCTAAACCAGGTCATTGACTTTTCATCCACCAGGGTCACCTAAACCTCACACAAGGTCATATGAAAACCTAGCCGCTGGGAGAATTCGTAGGCAAGTTCACTACAAAATGCATCCAATCACTCATTTCAGGGTCAGATCCAGTAAGATGCCAAGAAGGAACTGTCAAATCAACCACCTAGATTTCACCAACGCTGAGAATGTCGCCATATAGGGCAGTCTAAGAGTTCAAGGAAGGAGTTGCAAACCATTTTGGGCTGCATCTGGTTTCGCTTTTTCCAAATTTGGGTCTTGGAGGAGCATATGCAGATTTGTGCCCAAATCTGGGCAGCATAACAAAGTTTGTTAGCAAAAGTTTCCATCATTGTGGTCCTTAATACCCCTGGGAGGTGTAGCAGGTCAGAATTGTGAGATTCCTGTGTCATTCATTGTGTAGAGTACCTGTTTGAATGCATGCTGATAAAAAAATAATCAGATCTCAGGTCTGTTAATTGTAATTAAAATTTTAAGTGTTTGAAATAGCGTACACATCTTCACTTCAGATTGTTCCAAACATGTTTGAGTTTGCAAATTGATTTTTCAGTGCTTATTGGTTTGCTGACACCCTAATTAAGTGCCAGATAATTGAATTCTCTCCAACAGTGGTAGTCATAACAGTCAAATTATTAAGGGAACACTATAACCAAGAACTCTCCTACCTATCCTAGGTTTTCAAGCAAAATGAGTACCGTAATAAATGCATCTGTAAGGCTTTTAACCTTGCCAAAAATGTAAAGAACTCCAAGCCTAAGTTTTATGTCTGAGGTGCTTACTATGTTGCCATCCTTCCCTACATAGAAGGCCTCTCTAATATTATATCCAAAATCCTTCATAAGAAAGGCCTCATTTGCATGTTGAAACACTCCTCTACCATTAGACTAACCCTTCCACCAATTATCCTGGAAAAAACTTCTCAATTCAGGGGTTTAGAAGATATTTTGCTTTTGTGGAACTCCTTGCATTGGAGAAATAGGGTACTCCATTAGCACTAGGATTAAAGAACACAGTGCTGACCATAGTTGGAAAACTTGGACTCAGCAAAAACTTGCTAGACCCCAAAAATTTGATTTGGCAAAAAACTTGACAAAAAACTCGACAAAAAACTCGGTAAGTTAAAAAATTACTTAAATTTCTTTAGAAACACATTTTTTTGCAAAATTCAATGACAAGTTGTATCCAATGAGTCCATAAATGAATACAAAAGTGTTTTCTATTAAATTTGATTGATTTGAGTGCAAATTGAGTACAAAATCACATTCTCATTTGGAATCTCGATGGCTGAAAGCTTGATATAGATGCAACACTCGCCAAAAACTCGGCGAGTTTCGAAAAACTCGTGAGTTTTCCAAGTATTTGTACGCCAAAAAACTCGCTGTACATTCTGGAAAAACTCGTCGTACTTTTGGCGAGGTTTTCCAGAATGTATGGCGCGAGTGTTCTGGAAAAACCCGCGTTGTTGCCGGAGAGAGGTGTTGAACTTGGTGGGGGGATCGCGCCGACAAAAAGTGATATTTTTATACCCCCTCTACATAAAGAATGCAACTTAGAATGTATTGATCTTTCACCACCATTGTCACATGCATCTACAAATCTTATTCCTATAGATGAACAAGAACATATTGATGAATTTTTAGGACAATGGATTTTTGAAAATGATGCGATTTTGTATCTAATTTTCTTTCAAATCAATCAAATATAACTATACTCAGCTTGTTTCTTCTATGCACTCATTTTATTGACTCATTGGATGCATCTTATCATTGAATTTTGCAAAAAAAATGTGTTTTTAATGAAGCTTAAGCTATTTTTTAAGTTGCTGAGTTTTTGCTAAGTTTTTTCCGTACCGTATTTTCTGGGCTTGGCGAGTTTTTGAAAGTGGCGAGTTTTTCAACTATGCAGTGAGTTGATACAATAGATAGCTAAAAAATGAAAATAGTAAACTAAAAGTAAATACAACATTTGACACCTTCCTCTTCCCTAATCTAGTAAAAACTAGGGGAGAGGTAGAGGTTCTAGTCCTTGGATTAGGCAGTGGCTCCTCGGTTGGCATGGAAGGTAGTGGCTTGACCTCCATCCTGGAAGTAGATGGCAATGACTCCTTATCCTCATCAATGTCATCCAACCCTGCATCTCCTGCTACATCGACATCCTCCAATGCCTGTCTCTCAAAATCAAGAATCTTGTCCTCAGTAAACAATGGAGGTTGTTCATCTTGCCTTGTCCAATCATTGTAAGGATCTGTCACGTCCAAATCAATGGGATCCTGTGATTTGTCCTCTACCCTTCTTGTGCATAGCCGAAGGTTGTATTGCACAAAGACAAGGTCATTGAGGCGTTTTTGAGCTAATTTGTTCTTCGTGTGGATGGCCTCAAACAAGCTCCAATTGTGCTCATAGCTGGATGCACTTCAAGGTTGGCATAATATGCAGAGGGCAAGTCTTTGGAGATTTGGGGTATTTCCACCCCAATTTTTCCACCAAGACTTTGCAAAATAAAATATTGAAGAATTAGAAAGCAAAGTCAAAAGTAAAACATATTTTATCAAATTATAAGATGCATGTGAAATAAAGACTCCAAATTTTATACTTGTTAACTGAGTGGTTCTTCCTTAAATAGCTAGGTTTGAAGAAAAGAGCCTACCCCTTCCTTGTAACTTTCCAATTCTTGGACAATGGTGTCTCTCACCTGAACTTGGGGTGTCATCCTCTGAATGCATGTCGTGAGCCCCTCCATAACCTCTCCATTAGGATCCAAGGTGTCTAAGTAGAAAAAGCAAGGGTTGAGGAAGTACCCTGCTACATGGATGGGTTGATGGAAGTTGATTGTTCCACCTCCTATCAATAATCTCCCATATCACATATGGGATCAAATTTGAGGCTGTCCCCCTTGTATTGAAATAATTTCTGATAGCCTCTTTAGCCCTATCCATGGCCTCATAAATATACCCCATTGGGTTTTGATCCCCATCTACCAAACAAAGAACTATAACCAAGGGCTCCGACACCTACGATTTACAAATACAAAAGGATTAAAGTTACAAATTTATAATGAAAGACTTAAATTAAAAAAATAAAATATTCAACTTGAATTTAAATTCAAAGTTTTGAAGTTACAGAGCACCCAAATTGGCGACTCTATTGGGGAGATCAGAAGAGTGTCCATTTGGAAAGAGTCAAAGCATTTGATTAATCTGAACATTTGGTTCAGATATTGAAGTTTTTAGACCTGGAGGAGGTTTTGTTGTAGCAGTTTTAAAGAAGATTGTGTATGACTTTGGTGTTGGAGGAGACCCAGAATAAAATTAATCTTTGAAAGAACTTCATATTGTTTGAAGTTTAGTCCTTTATGAAGAGAGGTGGCGACTTTATCAAAAGAACTTGATGAAGATGTGAAGAATGTTTCAGATCTATAAAGATTTCCAGTCAAGGAGGAAAATTTGTAGCAGCTACATATCCAGGTATTTTTCATATTTTGGTTTTCAAGAAGGATAAGCTTGTGTATGAAAATCATATTTGAAAGTCTTGAGAAAATTTTGTTCCCTATTGAGTGAAACTAAGCACTATGAAAGGGAAATAGTAGTGATAATTCTACATACTTCTAAGTTATAATTTGCAGCTTGTGTATTATGTTGAAGAAGTATGCTTGTTCTTAGATATGCCCACTAAAGAGATCTTAGGTATAGATGAATTTGGGTTATGCATTTTAATATTTTAAGTTCATGATGAAAGAAAGAAATAGGGCAGTGAATGATCAACTATAGAGTTGATGTAGAAAGTTTGCAAAAGGTGTAAGAAAATGTATCATCCACTTGTATATCCCTGTGGGGTGTTAGATGTAAACATGAAAAGTGTGCAGCCCTTGTCATGTCATCAAAGAAATTTCTCTATTGAAAGATATAGAGCCATAAATTTTAATGGTATTCAAGGTGTCTCAAACCCTATTCCTAATGAAGTTAGGGAACTCTTGCCAGAATTCAGAGGGCAAAGCTCAGAATCAGCATATAGACATTTGCAAAAATTCATGGCTTAATGGAATATTATGAGATAGGTCATGAAGATGTCATGAAGTTCTTTGTTCAATCTCTGAAGGAAGATGCCAGAGATTGGTTTTCATATTTTCCAGTGTGTTCTATCTCTTCGTGGAATGATTTCATGGTAACATTCATAGAACAGTTTGGTGAAAGAATCGATCCAAGTTCAGTGAGACAAAAATTTATGAACATCCAGAAAGAAGAAGATGAATTGGTTCCTGCTTTCAATCTCAGATTTGCAAAAACATAAGGTGACATTCCTGAAAGTATAAGACCAAATGATACATTATGCTTGTTTGTATACCTGGGTGCATTTGATGAAGAAATGAGCTATTTCTTAAGAGATAAAGAGCCTGCAACACTTCATCATGCATATCAAATTGCCATGGATATTGAAAACAACTCAAAATATTCAATGATGAAGGGATACATGGCTGCAAGTGTTGGCTGTCCCAGAACATCTTATGCATATACTCAATGCAAGGCAAAAAATGAAAACTATTGTCAAGATGCTTATATCTTTGGTTCTGATTTGTCCATCATTACAACATGCAAATCACAGTGAACTCCAAGCTGAGCTTAAACAAAATTTGAGAAGTGTTGATCCTATGTCTTTTGTTCAATAATTGTTTAACATGAAGAGGTACAAGGGAGAATCACCATATGATTTATTTGCAAGGTTTTTGGATGCCTTGTTAAAGGTCCCCAAAAATTTCAGACCTAAGGATCCAACGTGCATTGATTTGTTTTGTGAAATCTATGAGTCAGGGCTGAGTACCTTGCCAAAAGAATTGAAACCTCATAGTTTTGATCAAGTACTTGATTGGATAAAGATTGTTGAAGGAGCCCGATGTGATTATACAAAAGGTGTGGTGTCTTAAAATGCAGATAGCAGTTGTCCTATTGAGAAAAATTAGAACACAATGCACATAACTGAAAAAAGATCAGAAAATGAAAATCCATCTTGTGTAAATGAGGATAGTGATTGTAATCAGCCCACAAGCAACATATATGCAGATCAATATATTAGTGATGAAGATAAAGATACATGGCATGATGACAAAATAGATATACATGAAATCTCTCCTTGTAATATCTTGGACGATGAAGAAGTAAAAGAGATGCAAGATGTCCTTCCATGTTATGTTTTGATCAGTGACTATAGTGTAAGTGTTGCAAATCAGTAATCATGATTTTGAAAATGAAATTTTAAGCATTCCTTCTAAAGATTATGAGCATAGTTTATGTAGTGATGAATTTTCTTGTGATAAGAATCATGATGACAATGAACCTGATTATTTTTCTATGGATTATGAATGCATCTATGAGGATGATCTAGAGGTGTTTTCTTCACATAAAGGATGCAATGATATGAATGTTGATGAAGTCACTTGCAAATAAATGAACAAATTTCATTTGATGAATACCTGGAATGTAGTTTGGGTTTGCTATCAATGGAGCATACTAACTCTGTGAGTGATGATGACTTTGAAGATAAAAACTTGTGTGTTCAGTTTCCTAATCCTAAGCATAGTGTTAGAGATGATAAGGATGTTGATGATGTTGACTATGACATCTATGAACATGATCATGTCCTTGCTGCTCATGATTGTTTATATGAAACAAGATGGAAATGTCAGTTATACATGAAGAGGATGATGATGTGCACATTGATGGAAGAATGGGTTCATTATTGAATGGTCAAGTTATGCATTATGACAAACACATGGATCTTGGATCAACATTATTACCAATTGATAATATGAAAAAGCTTGATGATTTATTTGACTATGAAATTTCAAAATGTGTTGATATTGCAAAACTTTTTGATCTATGTGTAGAGAAACCAAATGATGGAAGTAACATTGGGTTTCATGTTAGTGAATGTGAAATTGAATATGGTTGTTTCTTTGCTGATTTTTCTTGTCCTCACAATATGAAAATTGAGGGGTGCAATAGTGTAAAAGTTGATGAAGACACATGCTCATTTGTTGGTGAACAAGAACCATGCTATGGTGTATCTGTTGAATCTAGGTTAGATGCTTTCCTATCAGCTGACAATTGCAGTAGTGAATATGTTACAAAGAAATATGAAAATTTTGGCTTGAGATTTGATCTTGAAATTTTTGAGCCTCTATTTGAAACATTTCACATGGAATTGCATGATGGTCTGAAGAATGAGTTTGACATCATCTATGAACCTGAGATGGAAATGTTTTTTGATGCATGGGATGTTGATAGGAATGATGTTTCTTGTGATAACCCTGATCTGAATGATGACAATGATGCTATGGATTTTGATAAATATTGTTTTCAGACCACTGGAGCATGTAATAGTATGACTGATTTGCAGCGCTCAAATGAATGTGAATGTTAGTATGATGTAAATCAGTTTGAGAATATGCCTATGTATGAACAATTTTTGTTCATCGCACAAAATGAATGCATGTCAGATATGGGACAAATATTAGAGGATCACTCCAAGGTTTTATATGAATCTTTTACTCAATCTAATTTCTTAGACTTGAGGCTAAGGTTCGACTTAAATGAATCAAGGAATTCATTTGTTGATGGGATTGTTGAACAAAGTGCTTATGACAGTTTCAAGTTTGATATGCAAATTGAATATGATGTCAATGGTAAAGTGGATTATGAATGTTTCAAGTTCTCAGTCCAGTTGGGAAATCATTTGATGGGGAATGACACTGAGATAGATGATGCAAAATGTCACATGATATATGAATGTGGTTCATTTGATGGGTGTGATATGCGCATGTCAGATGTTGATATATTTTAGTCAATGTTTAAATGCAATTTTCAGATTGACAGAGTTCATGTTGACAATGGCAGGCTTAGTGATATGGTTAAGCATGTCAGTGTCAGGGTTAATTTGTGGGTAGTTTATGGCAGTATTTTTCAGACTTGGCCTAGTTCAAACAACAAAGAATAGAGTATTTGACAAAGGTAAATATTGGTTCTACATTTTTGGGGGCTTGGGGCCACCAAGTGAAGTTCGAAAATGATTTTCAATGCAACATGAGGGAGAAGTTATAGAGCACCCAATGGATAAGGGACTTGGTCTACTCCCCAGAGATTTGGAATCTCGCCACGCCCGCAAGGGGCATGTGTCTCCGAACACGAGCCACTGATGGCACCTTCAAATTTTGCAAATTTGAAGTGCTTATATCCTTTCAATGTGTTGACAGAGGTTAGGTCGACATACTGCTCAATCTACCCCAGAGCCCATCTTCTGCATTTAAAATTTTGCAACTCAGAGTTTGTCTTGCAAATCCGTGTGGTAGAAAGTTTTTTGGGACATATGGTAGTACGCCTACTCAGTTTCGTGCTCCTTGGATGAGTTTTGATACGCTATTTAATGTGTTTATGATTGCGATCAGTCTAGATTTGGCATTTCGGAAAGTTGCAAATTTCAAAATTTTGAGGGCAACCCATTTCTTATTTTGGCCATAAACATCTTTGTTTCCAATTTCATCAAAATCAGAGGTCAAATAATGCATTATTTTAATATCTCTCAGATGCGGTGAACACCTTCGACGAGCCCATTTACAAAGGAGGTACTAAATTTTGGATTGCTGGGTGATATTTGATTACAAACCCATGTTTTATTTAATTGATTAGGCCCCCTTGCAAAAAATCATGGCCCCAAGAGTTCTCGTTTGTGAGCAGTGAAATTCCACCATTTTGCCTGCAAGAAAAATCGAATTTTCCACTTTGCAACTTTGAAATTTTGCAAAATTTGGGGCATCTTAAGTGTTTTAAATGTTGTAAGGGGTCTTTAAAAGCATTTTAAAATGTTTTATAATGAAATCTAAGTTGAAAAAATGCACCCAAAGTGTTTGCCCGCTATCCCGCACAAGCTTTTAAAGGAAGGGTTATGAGAGGGGTGCGAGCGTGCAGATAGGCAGTTTTAGAGAATTTTTAAGGTTGCTGGAGGCTTATATAATGACTAAATGTCTCCCATCCCTATTTGAACACTTGGGAAAGGTTTTGGAGCATTTAAATTGAAGAAATTGGCTGATATGTTGCTCTAAAATGCTTAGAAATTGCTTTTCACGCCCAACTGCAACAAAAAATGACTTGCATGATTGCAAATCGATTTGCAACCATTTCTCACACCTTGGAAATGTTTTTAATGTTTGACACATTTTCAAGTTTACATTCACGTCAAAAATGCCCAACAATCATTTCTCACGACCTGCACATGGTTCTTTTGCAATAGCAGCCATTTAAATGTTTTTTCTCTGTTGCAAAGTGAATGAAGGAGATTTTGAATTTGTTTCAAGTATAAATGGTGATGCAAAAGCTGCAAGCTCAATTGATAAAAAAATGGTTGTAGGTAGAATGTATATGCAAGTGGTTGCAGGATAAGTATTTGACAAAATGTCAAACCAATGGAACAGATGAAATGGCTACAAGTTAGCTGTTTAAGATAAATGCCAAATTAATTGTAGGGAAACAAAGATTGAAATGAATGCTCTGTAGAATCAATTTGCAATGTTAAAATGCAAGTTGAAAGTCATTTTTTTTAACTGGCAGTGAAATGGGTTTGACCCAAAAGTGAATTTGTTCACTTACAAGTAAAAATGCAGTAGTAAAACTACTTTTACACTCAGGTAAAAATATTGCACGGGATTTGCAAATGCAAGAGGACAAGAACATTTCAGTTGCAAGAATGAAGAGAAGAGGGAAAATAGTGAGTAAAGAGGCATTCTCTAAATGCCAATTTGTTGCAAATCTAAAGGTGGAGCTGTGATAGTTGTCAGGCAGAGATTCAATCTGAGATTTCTTCTCTTCTTTAAAATGTAATCTCTATCTCATTTGTAAGGGTTTTGGGATTTTGAAGAAGCTGTAATGGGTAGGCCATTAGTTTTTTGCAGGAAACTAGAGACTCATGCTATGCAACTGTTCTTGTAGTTTCATTGTATATCTTGATTGCTGCATAAATGAGTACATGCTTTTGCATGCTCTTAGTGTATGTTGTCTCCAGTCTGTAATGAAGTATTTATTTCAGTAATACAATCAAGGGTTGTAAAGCTTTCCATGCACATTGGCTGCATCTGTATTATTTTCAGGGTTAGTGTTTTCTCAAGGAGCAATGTAAATTCTTTCAATGAAAATAATGAGAATATTTTGTTGCAGGTTGGATTATTAAGTAGAAGTTGCATTGTTAGTTATTAGTTGATCTCATTAGCATAAGGTGTTAATGGTTGAGTGATCATCAAGATATGTTTAGAATGTGATGAAGGATGTGTACATGCATTATGACTCTGTAGCCCTGGATAGGCACCAGTTTTTTTTAAATGGTTTTCCTTTATTCTTAGAAACGCTCTTCAAATATGAAACCAAGATTTACTTTCTGCAATATTTATCTTTAATTATTTGCATACTTCATACCTGGGTTTCAAATACAACAAGGATAGTGCCTTCCATTTTGCAAACAAATAAACCCTTGTCATTTGTATGAAGTTTATCTGCTAGGTGCTGAAATAAAACCTTATTTCATATCCATATTCAGTACCATATAGGGAGACCCACCTAGGTTTTGCAGAGCCTGAAGTGTAGGGGAGAAAAGTGTGAGATTATTCTCCTATTCGTTGGCCAAATCTCTCTTTGAATCTGAGCATAAGACATGGCACACCTTTAGGGTACAATGTTATGCAGATTTGGGAACCAACAACCTTCACGATCTTTGTAGCTCTTTGTGTAAAAAGGTGGTCAAAGACTATGCTTCCAACCCTCTCTCCTTCAGGCTTCTTTGCATAAGATGAGTCTAGCCATGTTTGACTCAAACATTTGTTTTAAAGTAGTCAATGAATCAATAATGATTTGCAACATTAGGAAAACCGTTGCAAACTTTGTAACACCTGATCTTACCAAATCTTTCCCTTGTGTGTGATCTCTTATCAAATTAAGAACCCAAGGGTGATTGTAGATAAATTTTGTGATGCTCCTTGCATCATCTACAACTGGTGTCATCCAATCAAGTTTGCCTATGTCCTCCAAAAGAAGGTCAAGGCAATGTGTTGCACAAGGTGACCAAAAAAGTGTCCTATGTCCTGGAGCAATCTCCTAGCCGTCACATATGCTACTGCATTATCAGTGATGATTTGCACCACATTTTCTATGCCCACCTCCATGACAACTTTCTCCAACATTAGAGACAATGTTTTTGCATTTTTCACTTTGTTGGAGGCATCCACCAATTTCAAAAAAATAGCTTCACCTTTTGAAGCAATAAAAAAATTAAGAATAGTGTGGTTTTCCCCATTCGTCCACCCATCTGAAAGAATGGTGCAGTCATATTTTTTCATTATTTCTTTTGCTCTTCCACTACTTGCATTGCCCTTTTAGTTGCATTTGTGAGCAGCCTACAAGTACAAAGTAAAATTAAGTATAATTTAAAAATTTTTAAACAAAAAATAGCTTAAATTCAACATAAATTTATATAGATTAAAGAACATAAATTTAGCCTAAAATTCAACATAAATTACTATAACTTAGCATAAAATTTAAATTAAGTAGCCTCCCACTCAAGTCTTTGTG
Organism: Sequoiadendron giganteum; assembly: GCA_007115665.2. Lineage (NCBI taxonomy): Eukaryota > Viridiplantae > Streptophyta > Pinopsida > Cupressales > Cupressaceae > Sequoiadendron > Sequoiadendron giganteum. The sequence goes on along the minus strand of CM021100.1, from coordinate 65,069,529 downwards.
AGAAGGCACCTTGTAGCCTTTTCTTGCAATTGTCAATACAGTAACCAAATTGTCTAAATAAGGACTGCTCACCACATTGAAAGAAATATTGTTGAAATACTAAAAGTCAGCGCATGCCATTTCAGCATGTTCATGCACCTCCCTATTCCACCTTGTAGCTTCCAATGAGGTTGTGCTCTAGGCGTGTTTCTGGGCACAAAAAAACTGTCTCATGCATGTAGGTGTAGGTGTTGGCACTCTACTTGAAGTAGAGGAAGTGGAGGGCCTGGACGCTGATGTGCCTCAAATGCATGGACCATGAAGAGAGCCCACAATGTCAGGACATGTTTCCTCATCTGATTCTACGTGCTGATGACCATGACCACCAACTATGCTTGCTGCTATGGCTGCCCTTGTTCTCTCCCTTTGCAATTTTTTCTCTTCTACAGCTGCAAGTAGGGCATTCATCTCTTTTTTTATCTCTTTTGTGGTCGCAGGACAAGGCTTGGCATCACGATGAGTAATGCCTGCAAGATGGTATTTGAGGCAATTTATGCCTCCATGATGTAGCTTGTCACATCAAATGCAAATAACTGATTCAAGCGTCGTTTTTTGCATGGCATACTTCCAAGCAAGGTCTCTAGTTCCTATAGGACGAGTGTGTAATCGACGATGGCACGGGCACCGATGGGGCGGAGCTTGAGGTTGAATTAGAACCAAAAGCTTCTCTATTTCCCATTATAGTGTATTTAACCTACACATACAAAGTGAAAACACAACATATTAATTTTTTAATACAAAGAAAAATCTAAATTATACTTAAATCACTAAAAATTAGCTTAAATTTGATTTAAATCAATATAAATTAGTTTACATCAGTAAAGATTTAATCTAATCTAAACATTCTAAACATTTTTTTCAAGAAAAAAAGATGAAAATTAAAAAAATAAGTTGGGTATGAAAAAACAATGAAAATAGTGAAAAAATCAGAAAAAAAATAATAAAAATAGTGATGAATCATATTTTTTGGAATTTAAATGCAAAAAGCCTACTTTTTAGCATATGATGATTTTTTTTTTAACTTAAATGCAACATTTTGCAGCCAAAATGAAGTAAAATGATTTAAACAAACAAAAAATGAAAAACAAAAAACCTACTTGTGCTTTAAATTTTCCTTAGAAATTCACCAACTTTCGATCTTCTCTCGTCAATAGAAAAATGTTGTAAATGGTGTGTTTGCTATTGGGAAGGGTTTTTTTGCAGAGGAGAGCAAAATAAAAGTGTTTTTTTTTGTTTTCTTGTTTTTTTGTTTTGGGGGCCTTTTTTGAGGTGGCGGCCTTTTGTGCTGCGCACAGTGAGTTTTTGGCGAAAAATCACCAAAATGTTGGCGAGTAAACATTGGAAATACTCGCCGATCATTTGACTTGGCGAGTATTTCCAATGTTTACTCACCAAAATACTCGCCAATCATTTGACTCGCAGAGTTTTCAGCGAGTCTGCCAACATTGGTGCTAACATTAAGCATGACCGTCTCTTGAAATTAGCCTTGGTGGAGCACTCCCATCATACCAAACACCACATTGCCTTGAGGACACCCAAGTTCTCATTAAGGAAGATATTTCTTCAAGCATAGATTCCATGAAGCCATTCTTATTAGGAATCACCCTTCCATCTTAATTGCGACGAAGGGTGGCATTTAAGCTTAGCTTGGCAACCTTTACTGAACTTTCTCCATGCATACCCTCATCCTTCTTGATCTCTCTCTCCTCCTAGATTTGTTTATATATATATTATGCAATTCAATTGCTTAGTTTTATTTATCATTGTTGCACCTATGCATTTCCTTATTTCCTTATCTTTATTTTTACTCCTTATTTTCAATTTATTTCTTTCATCTTGGGATTAATTGTTATTTCTTTGTATGTTCATTTTTATTTCACATTTCTTTACATTATTATTATATATTATAAAAGAACATACATATATATTATTATATATCAAGACCATAATTCCGAGACTCAGACTCAGTGTGGACTTGGTGAGGGTGACTCGACTTGGGACACGGGACTCGCGCCTAGACTCGGTGCAGACTTTGCACTCGGCGCCCAGACTCAGTGCAAACTTGACAAAACGAAAAACCCAAGAAATTTAGAAATTTTTTAAGGATTTAAAGCTTGTTTCATGCACCCTTTATTAAATAAACTTTAAAGACACAATAACATCATCAAATAGAAGCTAATTTGATCACATACACAAGTATACATCTATCACATAAGTATAGCTATAAATGCAAATTGTAGCTGAGTTGTTGAAGGAAATAGCACACATTTAGATATATAAATATAGTCAAATGTATACAAAACTCATGGAATATGAAATCCATGACATCAAATGTTACAAACAAATATGAAATATCAAAACAATAACTACAAGTCTATGGCTCAGAGGAGCTTGCATCCTTTGCCTTCCTACGAAGGCGTCTAAAGTTGGTTCTGGATGATGTAGCAGCTGCAGCCATAATCTCTACTTGTGACTCCATGCCAGCCTCACCAACATTAGCTGTGCCTATGTCTGCTTGTGCTCTATCCCCCTCCTTTTCCATGGCTATAGCCTCAACCTCTCTATTTGCCTAGTCAACCCAATCAAGGTCCTTGTCACTAAAGATCGGATCTGTAGCCTCAGTGATCCATTCAGATTCTAGATCAACCTCCTTTAGTGTGATAGGGGTGGAGTCATGGTCAAAACTCTATCTGTGTCTAAGACGAAGGTTGTAATGAACATACACTAGATCATAGTTTGCAAACTCGGACTCGCCGCGGACTCGACAGCCCAAAAATATGACTCGGACTCGGGACTCGGGACGGACTTCGGAAAAGACTCGGCAAAAAAAAAAAACCGTAGTTTTACAAAAAAACAAGAACAAATTAATGCATTTAGAAAACATAAAAGCTTAATCTGATTATCAAACACTCATAATTCAAAGATTACACATGGCATATGATCATCAAACACTCAATAATTGAAATTTAATCATTCATAGTCATCAAATACTCATAGTTTCAATGTATAACAGCATCATAAGTTTATAAATGTTTACATATAATCATGTCAAAAAGAGGAAAACATTAACAACCACAAGTAATCTACATCTTCCTTTTTCCCCTCCCAATGGTACTCAATTTTGGAGGCCTAGAACTAGAAGGTGCCCGTGTTGTAGTATCCAAATGAGGACTAGGAGATCGAGCAGGGGAAAAATGATATTCAAATGTGTCTTCGTTGTCCTCCATGCCCATGGCATCCAATCTTGCTGCTTCTTCTTCTTCTGCTGCTGCTCTCTCTAATTCAGCAAGATCCTCATTAGTAAGTAAGACATCAGCCTCATCATTTTGTTTATCAATAGTCCATTCACCATATGGATCAATGTCATCCAAGTCGATGGACTCGTGTGAAACACCCTCCACCTTTCTAGTTCGAAGGCGAAGGTTGTATCGAACAAAAACTAAATCATTTAGGCGCTGCTGAGTCAATCTGTTTCTTTTCTTTGTGTGAATGTTTTCAAATAAACTCCAATTGCGTTCACACCCAGAAGCACTGCATGGCTGCGACAAGACACGTATGGCTAGCTTTTGAAGATTTGGTGTGCTAGCACCATAGTTCTCCCACCATAGATCTACAAAAACATGTTTAAAAAATATAAGACTATAAGTATTAAGAAATAAGAATAAAGTAAAAAATCTATATGTAAGAAATTAAGAATCAAGTTTCTAATTTCAATTTTTACCTGGTTGTTGTTTTCCTCTCCTTTCAATTGCTTGTTGGGAGGAAAAGAGTCTCCCCTCTGCACCCTTGTAGATAAATTAAGAATCAAGTTTCTATTTTCAATTTTTACCTGGTTGTTGTTTTCCTCTCCTTTCAATTGCTTGTTGGGAGGAAAAGAGTCTCCCCTTTGCACCCTTGTAGACCTTGAATAGATAAAAGAAAAAGTAAATCAAATATAGAAAATTCATAGATAGTCAAGGCTCAACATTGCAAATTCATAAATAAGATGTAACAAATCTCACTTCCAACTCATCGAGCACCTTATCTCTTAGCTCACTATCAGGCACCATCCTATCAATGCAAGTGACAACACCTTCCATGACCTCCTCATCCGCCTTAAATGAGTCCAAGAAGTAAAACTTCGGATTCAAGAAGTAGGCAAAGGCATGAATCGGCTGGTGGAGTTGGTTTGTCCATCTCCGATCAATGATGCGCCATATGATTTCATATTTCTTTTTGTTACTGCCATAGTAACGTAATATGGCCTCTTTGGCCCTATCCATGGCCTCATAGATGAAACCCATTGGCATGCCATCTCCATCCACCATACGAAGAACCCTCACCAAAGGTTCTGTCACCTAAAAAAATGAAAACAAATGTTAAATTATAACAAAATTAATCCCTCAAAAAATAAAAAACAGCAAATAGATTATCATGTATAATTATTTTTGTGTGATTGCTACTTAACCCCCATCAGCTCCTCTCCATTTTTGATGAATGTCTCATCAAAAACTATGGTAACAGTCCTCTCCCCTTCAGCTCTATTGGAAAATGAGGACTCCTTCCAAGCATTGGACACAAACATTTACTTGAGATGACCAATGGCACCAAGAATGCTTTGCAATGTGAGGAAGTGGCTAGCAAATCGTGTCACTCCAGGTCGCACAAGGTCCTTGCCATTTGTGAATTTCCTCATCAAAAAAAGCACCCAAGTATGGTTGTAGATAAATTTTGTAACACTTTTTGCATCTTCAACCACTTTTTTGACCCATGAAATCTTCCCAATGTCCTCTAGCAATAGGTCCAAGCAATGTGCAGCACATGGAGACCATGCAATTGTGGGATACCTCTCCATAAGTAGCCTACCTGCAACTACATATGCAGTTGCGTTGTCCGTGATAATTTGGACAACATTATCAACTCCAACCTCCTGGACCACCTCATCCAATAGACTGCATAAAGTCTCAGCATTTTTAACTTCATGGGAGGCATCTATTGATTTTAGGAACACCAATCCACCATTTGAGGCCACTAAAAAGTTTAGGAGAGTTTTATTCCGTCCATCTGTCCACCCATTAGATAAAATGCTGCAACCTTTTCTTCGCCAAAATTTCTTTTGCTCATCAACTACAAGCCGTGTATTCTTTACAGATTCCTCTAGCAATGGCCCACTCAAATCTCTAGCTGATGGGGTCTTAAACCCCTTTCCTGCAACTGTAAGGGCGTTCACTAAACCTTCCCAATATGGGCTGTTTGCAACATTGAAAGGTAGATTATTGTAGTACCAAAAGTTTGCAGCAGCCATCCTAGCTTCATGATGCTTTTCCTTATTCCAACCAGTACCTTCAAGTGAAGGTTGTGCTCCTGGAACATTACATGGAATAAAAAAATTTGGTCCTGATGAAGGACCGTGGCCAGCACTAGCAGTAGAATAAGAACCCTCAGGACTCTCATCTAAAGATGAATGTGGAGCACGGACGCTTGGACTTGCAGCAGTAGCACCATGGGGCATAGTTGGTGTAGAAGTGGATCCACTCATCACTGATGCTAGGGCATCCTTTGTTTTCAGTCTTTCATCTTTTTTTAGCTCATAGTCAGCAAGAAGGGCCTTTATCTCTCTAATAATCTCAGGAGTAGTTTTAGGGCATCCCTTCACATTTTGCCCAGGTATCCTTGCAAGGTGGTATTTTAACCTGTTTATTCCTCCTGTCATCCATTTCTGACATTCAGTACATGTCACTTCACCTTTTTTGGTTCCTGGTATTCCATACTTCCATGCAAGGTCTTTTCTCATTCCCTTTGGATTTGAAGACGACATTGCTGTTTCAAGTTCAACATGGAAAAAAATAAATCAGCAAGGGTTTGCAAAAAAATCAGCAAAAAAATGTGATTCAAAATTTCATTTATTTGCAAAATAAAAGAATGCAAAACTAAACTAGAAATAGTAGGAATTAGGCTATTAAGGAAAATAGAAAAAAAATTTGTTAGCATTTCCCCTTATTTTTCTTGATTTTTTTGATTTTGAATGCAAGAAAAAAAAGAAGAAGAATTGTTAGATCGCTTACCTGACTCTATTTTGATCCTCCTGCCTTCTTTCAAGTTGAAATCAAGTTGCAGACCTAAAAAACACAAACACACAGTTCAAAATGAAATAAAAAGTTAGAAAAAACATGGGTTTTAACCCATATTGACGCCCAGCTGCGTAGGAGAGTCCTGGGTCGGGACTCCCAAGTCCGACCTCTGGACTCGGGAGTCCTGACCCAGGACTCTCCTGGACTCGACTCCCGAGTCTGTGGCGAGTCGACTCGGCTCAACCACGGACTCTTGAGTCCGCGGAGTCCGCGGCGAGTCCCGAAGAGTTTGCAAACTATGCACTAGATTATTCAACCTCTCCATGTCTATTGTGCCTCTTGGAGTGTATGTGCTCAAACATACTCCAATTGCGCTCACAACCAGAAGAACTGCATGGCTGGCTCAATACGCGAATGGCAATCTTCTAAAGGTTTGGTGTTTTAGCACCAAACATTTGCCACCATTTATCTGAGATGAGAAAAAGAAAAAAATCAATCTCATTTCCAACTTTAAGTTTCAACTTTCAACTTTCAAGTTCAACATTTAATAATAATATAAAAGAGGAAAATTATGCCCTTAAATGTATTTTTACCTGGCTGTAATGTTGTCCTACTATCTTTGCATGTTTGAGATGCAAAGAGGTCTCCTTGTGCAGCAGTACAGGTGTCTATCTCATGGACTATTTGTGTAGTAACAACAGGCGCCATCCGCTCTATCATTGAGTAGAGCCCACCAAGAACCTCATCATCCACCTCGAAATCAGGGCAGAATTGGAATGCCAGATTTAGGAAATAAGCTGCTGCATGGAGGGGCCTGTGAAGCAGGTGTTGCATCTCCTATCAATGATCTGCCAAATGGGATGATACTTATCCTTAGCTCCCTCACAGATGGATCTAATGGTCTACTTGGCCCTATCCATGCCCTCATATATGTATCCCATTGCAGGCTTCTCCCATCAACAACTCGTAGGAGAACTACCAAGGGCTCGGTGAACTGCAAATATTGTGAAACATAAACTTAACATAAGTAAGTGTGAACTAAAATAAACAAATAAAAGAAAAATATGAATAAAAATTAAAACATAATATAGAATTAAAATTTACCTTCACAATCTCTTCTGCAGGAGCCCAATAGCCCGACTCATCAAAAATGCAATTTGCCACATCAATCTCTGTAGTGGTTGTAGCATAGGATGAGGATGTCCACTCCTCACCAACAAACATACACCTCAAAGCTTCCTTTGACTGGATCAAGGATTGTAATGTGATGAAATTAGTGGCAAATCTAGTGATGTCGGGATGAGCCAACTCCCTCAACCTTGTGTATTGCTTCATTAGGCTAAGGACCCATGTGTGATTGTGTACAAATTTGCAAATGTTTTTGGCCATATCCACACATGTTTTGATCCATGAAAGCTTGCCAAGATCCTCCAATATGAGGTCAAGGCAATGGGTGGCACATGGAGTCCAAAATATAGCTGGGTGCCTCTCCATCAATAGTTTACTAGAAACAACATAATTTGCTGCATTATTGGTCACCACTTGAACCACATTCTCTTCGCCCACCTCAACTATGACCTCCTCTAAAACCTCACAAAGGTATGTGGCATTTTTTACATGGGCTGAAGCATCATGAACATGGTGGCACCTGAAAAAGAAGAAAAATCAATGATTCAATAAATAAAAATAACATAAATTACAAATATTAATCACTAAATCAAATTCAAATTTCAAATTATTCACTGTATTGAGGGAAGTACAATTACTTGTGGAGGAAACAACAAAATTCAGCAGCGTCCTATTTCTCCTATCGGTACAACCATTGGTCATGATGGTGGAACCCTTCTTGCTCCATAGCAAGCGCTGCTCCTCTATTTGGGCTTTTACATCAGCCACCTTTTGACTCAAAAGTGGGCCCCTTAATTCATCTTCAGTAAGGGCTTTGAACCCCACCCCACAAATAGTTATGGCATCAACCATATTTTGCCAAAAAGGAGACCTAACATGTCATAAATAAATTAAATAAGTATTGTAAAATGGAGAGTTTAACTTTAAATTTGAAGTCGACATACATCTAGATTCTAAATATAAAAATTCATGAGACAAAGAATCAAACTATAAATTTTAAAACAATCAAACAAAAAAGAATTACCTAGCTGCATGGAATGGAATAGTGCAATAGTACCAAAAGTCTACAATTGATCGTTTAGCTACATCATGTGCCTCCTTATTCCAACCCATGCTCTCAAGCGACAATTGGGAACTAGGAGTAGTGCGTGGCACAAAATATGAATCCATCTTGGATTTACAAACTCTAGGACCAATGCTAACACTCCCACTACTACTAGTGGTAGCACTAGCACTGCTAGTAGCACCAACACTAGCAGAAGCACTAGCACTAGGACGAAATGGAGGCATGGAAGAAGGCTCCCCTAACACCACCAATGCACACTAACTCCTCCCTTTGCCTCTTTTTCAATTCTTTTTGTAGTTCAAATGTTTCTAATTGCACTTGCACCTTACAAACAACCTCAGGAAGTGCATTAGGGCAGCCCACTGCATCATGGGCAAGTATGCGTGCAATATGGTATTTCAATCTGTTAATGCCTCCATGAAAAAGTGTTTTGCAATATTTACATTTTGCCCCTCCTTTTTTTTGCCTGGGAAAGATTTCAGCATGTTTCCAAGCAAGGTCTTTTCTAACTGGGGTTGTATGCATTGTGAAAAATATGATTTGAATTGCAAATCAAGGCTGCTGCAACAAGTAGTAGGGTTTCTAAATTTATTCCAAAAAAAAAGGGTTTGTAAAAAAAAAAATGCAAACTCAAAAAAACAATGCAATTTTTGCTTAAAAAACACAAAAAAACCAAAAACAATAAGCTTACCTCTTAGATTAGGCTTTAAATGAAATGCAAACTCCTTCCAATCAATGGTAAAGAGCTCTCAACGCACCTCTTTGTTGGTATGAAGCTGCCCGAATGCGATTTGATGATGGATTTATCTTCTACCTCCCTGCTGGTTTGTAATGTCCCCATTTTAGCCATACGCTCTTCCTTGTCTGATAGCACTATCTTCGAAAGTGCGTAGGCTAGTTAGGAGCTGAAATTAGGGTTTCCACTTTTTGAGGAGGTTTTGAGGACTTGCATGCGAGTTTTTGACGTAGTGGAGCTTTCTAGGTTTTTGGAGAGCTTTGGGATGTGGTAACATGCATGACGAGATATTGACTTGCATTTTCCTTGACAGTTTTGGAGGTTTGTGTGTTGGAGTTTTACAGTTTTGATTTTGGATTCCTTCTGGGTTTTCAGGGAGCTTCGCAACGGTGTGACATGCAACTGAATCAGAGCACTTTTCCGGGCTTAATATTTTTAGTAAGTTACGATGGTTGCCTGATTTGTGCTCATAATGAGTTTGGAACAACTTACTATTTTTAGCAGTATGATATTTTTAGTAAGTACTATTTTTGGCAGTGCTATTTTTAGCAGCTGTTCAGTGCAATGGCTATTTCAAACAGGATAGTCTAAGTAGTTGGTCATCCAACATTCTTGGGCTATTTTTGGCAGGTCTGAAATTGTGTTGGGCATTTCTCTTGATGAGGTAAAATATTTAAATTAAGTGAAATATTTATAAGGCTGGGTGAACGCCTTAGTGGAGAGAAGTGATTTTAATGTTATATGGTATTTCACTTAATACTTGATGATTATTTATATTTTAATAGTTTGGCGAGATTTTGGCTATAAGGCTTGGAGGACGAATTATTTGAAGAGGTAATCAAGTCATATTTTAATATATTTCATTTGGACGCCTACATTTTATAATGTATTTAGCACTTGATAAAGTGGGACGCCAAAGCTTATGTTGTATTTGCAAATTAAATAAAAGTTTTATCTCCTCATGTTTGGACGCCCAAGTAAGGAGATAAATGAAGATTAAATAAAATGCAAATGCAAGTGGAAAAAAAGTGAATTTGAAATTCAAATAACTTGGGCGCACTTTCTAGAAGCTTTTGGAGAACCTCCTCAAAGTCTATAAAAGGAGGCACTTGCTTTTCATTTCTCATCCATGAAGAAATTATAATGTTATGCTGCCGAAATGGTGAGTGGTTTGCTTCGAGGAATGCATACCTCCTAGCTTGGACTTGGTTTCTTGCTTGAAAGATAGCAACTAGCTAAGTGAGAAGGCTATTCTTCATTCAGAGGGATAGATTGAGCTTATTGTAATGAAGTCTTTTGAAGTTTTTTAATGTCTTTTGGTGTGTTTTGTCAGCTTACAGGTTTCTGGTTTGGGTGTGGCTGAAGTAGGTTTTTACTCATAGCTTTCTTGGTGAATTTTGTTTGGTTCTGGGTAGTTTCTATATCTCTTCCTTGGCCTTGGGCGCCCCTTTGTGCAAGTTTTGGGAATTTATTGTTGAGTCCTTGATTTTATCTTGCAGGTCGACCTTCTCTCCAGGCCGTACTTTGCCTGGGAAGTCTTGGAAAACTTTAGAAAAATAAATATCATCAGTTTGCAACAGTTTCTTAGTTCTAACTTGGTTGCCATCTCTCTAGGGGTCATTTGCATTGCGTTTCATGTCATTTGGAGTAGTTTTGAGCGAGTTGTGAGCATTTTAGTGAGTTTATGAGTTGCTGGTTTGAAGTTTTCAGTTTGCTGGTCTGATATTTCAGTTTGTAGAAGTTAGAGTTTTGGGGTGATTTTCCTAGTCTGGTTGGTCCTTGCAGTTTGGTGATGAAATAATACTATTGTAGCTTCATTGGCACATCTAATGATTGATTATTTGCAGGATTCTATCTCATTGTAAAGCTGTTACAGTAGTACTGTTCAACTATCATTCATATCTTGCTAAGTTACATTGTATTTCCCACTCTTAGTGGAAGAGGCTGGCCTTGCCGCCTATTTACTTTATTGCAAAATCATATTCCCATGACTGTGGAAGAGAAGGGCCTCGCCATCTTCATTGTACTGCATTACTCATCTGTTGATCGGCTACACCGTCAAATCACTCCTGCTGAATAAGTGGTTTGAGCTGCATCATTACAATTTCAACATTGTACTACTTTCAGTTTGGAATACTAATGATCCCCGATGCCATATGTTAGCACCTCACCCACCTTAGGTATTGAGTGCACATTCTTGGTGTAGGGTTACTTTCTAGCAGTTGATTTGGATTTGAGCTAACCTTAATGGGTGCTTGTTGTACTGAGTTGCTCATTGAAAAATAAAAATAAAAATTGGTTGGCTCATTTCATGGTTGCCCTACAATGCTCTCTTGTTTTTCCTCATAGCTCTCTTTTCTCCTCCTATTTTGCCAACAAAATGAAATGAAGTTGCTTTTAGGGCTGTGGAGAAAATATAAGCTATGTTCCACCAAGTTTCCGATATGGGGGGACAACGGAACGCATTTCAGGGACGACATTTTTTTAGGGGATTTTTGGGGACGGGGGGACGGCTATATATATATATAAATTAAATATATATATAAATTAAATATATATATATATATTTAAGTTTTATATATATATATATATATTAAAAATATAGGGAAATTTTAGATATTTATATGAGTAATTATAATCTTAACAATGAACATTGATAAAGTTGCAAATGTAATCACCAATCATATTGACATATGCATATTATAGAGTCGAATAAATTAATACTACAGCTACTTAATGGCTTCCATGGACCATAATTCATGTCAAATAGTCAATGTGCATATGATATAAAATAATAAAATGCTCAAAGGCTACAAGTTTGCACTACAAATGTCAAAACGACATAGTCACTAATGTCCAAAACATAGTAATAGAAAGTATGATGTCTGCCTCTACTTGACATCTACCAACATTGCATCAAAATCAGACTCAAAGTCCGAGTCATTGCCAATTTTCCTCTTAGTTGCAATTTTTTTTTGGAATGTAAAAACTAACTCAAATGGCTTTGAAAGCAAGTTTTATGTTTCATTTTAGGCTTGGGAGGATGTGGGGTCCACTTAGAAACAATAAAAAAAAAGCATTTTTAATTTTAGAGTGTATTTTTTTTGTAAAAACTTGTTGGAAAAAAGGGGATGGCTAGCTGTCCTTGGGACGTCCTCGCCGATCGGGGACGTCCCCGAAAAAAAGAAACTTTTTGGGGATGCTTGAAAAACGTCCCCAAGGCATCCCTCGTCCTCGAAATGTCCCGGGTATGGGTACGGGGGGCAAAAGGGTAGGGGACGCGTCCCCGTGTACTACTGAATATAAGTAAAAAAGAAACTAAGTTTGACTCAAGTTTTGTGTTTTTTTTTGCTTTTTACTTGTCCTTGCGTAGGTTGAGTCCTGTTGACAAGACTCACTCGGACTCGGCTAGTCTCGTTAGGACTCATCCGAGTCCAAGTCTGAGCCCCCTAGACTCGGTTGGGGTGACTTGACTCAGGACTCGCCGAGTCCAAGCGAGTCCCATTTCTTTGATCAAGACACATTATTGATATATATTATATTGTCTTCATTGTACTTTTTTTATTAATTTTTCCACTAGTAACCTCTTGGATATTGTCTATCTCTCCAATGCAGGCCAATATCATATATCAACATAACTCTATTATTTCTTTTTTGATTCCATATTATTAAACACCCTTAGTTTTTAAAGACCTTGTTTGCTATTTTTCATTTTAACATTATAGATCTATTCTTTTGCACATAGATTGGTTTATGATATATGCATTTTTATCGTTTATCTTTTATACACTAAGATTAGGTGTAAATATATATGTCTATTGAGATCAATATCTTACATCGATTCTTTACATCATGGTTTTTCAATACACACACACACACACACACACACATACATATATATAAATTATCAATATTTTTTTGTTGTTTAGGGTAAATGCTTTTGATTGAAGCTATGAATTGGTGATGCCATAGACAGGGGACCTCATCCCAACATGAATGCTCAATATACATTATTTGCTATTTTTCATTTTAACATTATAGATCTATACTTTTGCACATAGATTGGTTTATGATATATGCATTTTTATCGTTTATCTTTTATACACTAAGATTAGGTGTAAATATATATGTCTATTGAGATCAATATCTTACATCGATTCTTTACATCATGGTTTTTCAATACACACACACACACACACACACACATACATATATATAAATTATCAATATTTTTTTGTTGTTTAGGGTAAATGCTTTTGATTGAAGCTATGAATTGGTGATGCCATAGACAGGGGACCTCATCCCAACATGAATGCTCAATATACATTATTATGTTTGTATTTATACATTATCAATATTTTGTTGTTGTTGTTTAGGGTAAGCACTTTTGATTGGAGCTATGAATTGGTGACACAATAGCCAGGGGTTTCAATCTTGATGGTAAGAACCACAACGCGATGATTTGACTATCACACTATGTCATGTCCTCGAAATAGCAATACCATAAAGACCAAGTGTTAAAATGCAAATTAATTAATAAATAAAATAAATAGCAATATTAATATTAAATATAAAATAAATGTGTACCATATCAATATAAAAATATATAAATATGAAATAACAAATATAATAATAATATATAGGCAATTTATTGTTATTACATTCTAGTATTAAATTACTTAATATCAATAATAATAATAATAAATAAATATTATAATCATTACACATCAAAGATTCTAATACATTAGAATAAAATAATAATAAGATATTAACAAATTGGTTTTATTATTATACTATAATGTTAAAATATGTTCAATAAAACATCAAAATAAAATAATAAAATAAGTATATAATCTGAAATATCATAATTATTAGGGATAATATATTATTTTCAAAAATAGATATTATTGTGATAATAAGCCTTTAAAGGCAGCAATTAAATCTAACAAAGGGATATATTTTATGAAAAGTCACCTCTTTCACCAAACAATACATCCCCCCTCCATGAGTCACCTACCTTGAATGGTATAAATAGAAGGAAGGAAAATAAGGAAGAGGAAAAAGCATCGATGAATACGATCTGCAATTCATAACAGCAACAACAATGATTGCTATGCATTGGATATAGAGCCATTTAATATATAGATATTAGTTAATAGGCATACAAGTATATATGCATAGATATAGATAAATTTTATATTGAATAATATGCAATGAATAAAGAATGTATATGAATAAAGAAAGAATAATTATATAAACATATATATATATGAATACTAATGGATATAAGTAAAAGAATAATTATATATATGTATATGAAGTATATCTATATATACATATACATGATTATGCAATAATGATACTTATAAGTAATGATGATTCTTTAATATAAACAGATTATGTCTATTTATGAATTGTCCCCATCTTATGATCAATTTAGTATAAGGTTGAAGGAGGCGAGTAAGGAAACATGGAGAGATACGGTAGATCAGGTGATGTATTCACTTAGCAATAATATTTAGCATATTTTGAATATAAAAAACCAATATTGCTAATTTGATCATTGGTGTTGCTAGACTCATTGACCGTATGGTAATTGGCCTCATTGCATAAACTATTGGGGGAATACACATATGATAATAATTTAAGGAATTCACTCATATGACTTCTCTTCTACATTATTAATTCACCTCTTTGCCCAAGAACAAAATTATAGAAACAAATTGAGAAATACATCATCCTAAGAGGATGTCGTTTGATAGAACAGAGAACAAAATTGTGTCTTCAGGCATTTTGCATACATTTTGGTGATCTTTTTGAGCTAGGCCATTTAGATAATTCAAGTTGCATTAGAAAGGAAATCATTGCTTGCTCTTTGATATCGGTCTTCTCTGATTGTCAAAAATTCATCTTAGTACCTGTAGGATAGGAACAATTGCACAAGAAAATATATTACCAAAAGATTGCATGAATAATTTCTTTATATTTCTCAATGCATTCACATCATGAATATAATGTAGGAACGTATCTACTTGTGCATTTTGCTAACTTTCCTTAAAAGCATCTCATTGAATATATGAACTATCTCTTTCCTAAGTATCATAAATAGAATGATAATAAATACATTTATTATGTTTATGTAAAGATTGTCTTCTCCGTGATTGTTACCCTATTAGGCGGTGAAGTATAGTCCAAGTGGTTAGCCTAAGAACTTCCCTCTCATGTTCCTAGGCCCGAGAAACGGGTTAGACATAGAGAGGTGGGGGTCCCACCGTAGGAAACTACACTATTATAGGGGTGGTAGGTCGTAGGCCCTTGGTTTGTAGGACTTCACCTTATCCTAATAAGGCAAGTGTCTTCTGAGGTACTACCATGTATGGAGAATGCAGGTAGTAAACTGTTGGAAAAGGAGGATTGTGAGAGGCAACTTCCCATGCCCAACACAAAGGCTTCAGGGTGGATCCATACAAGGCACTCCTCTTGCTTGTTAAAATTGCATTTATGATTATGCTTATATTTTGGATATCTAGATATTAATACTAATAGATATATGTGTATGTGGAAATGTTGTTAATATGGTGAATGTAGATTTCAAACCAAGATTACTTCATTAAAAAGAACATTCATTTGGAAGGAAAAAACCCTAAACCTAATCAACAAATGAATTCTAGACCAGACTGGGTAAGGGACATTACACACTCTGATATGAACAACTTGTACATTATCAATATTATTATTATTGTTATTTTTTCCTCTTAGTCCAGTTTTTGGTCCTCTTATCACCTCGCTACTTCTACCTCCTTTTTAAGGATTATGTTTGCAATCCAAACCATTACTCTCTTTTTCCTGTTGATGGATCATTGGGTGTGATTTGAAATGTTGATGTAAAAATACATACAATTGAATCCAAAAGCACTTAGTATTAATAGAACCATGTTGTTGAGGAGGCACAAGTTATGAGAAATACTATCTCATAGGTCTACTTTTGTCCATGTAAAGTAGTGGTATGCAAGGGTTGTTTAGGACCATTGGTTGCTTGGATGGGCTAGAAGGAGGTGATCAACTTGGGGGCTTTAGGATCCCCAAAGACCCCTTATAAGGATTTGTGTTGAAGAGTGACTACCTCTTGTAGATAGAGGGACAAACATAATTTAACTAGATATCTAAAGAAAGTAGAGAGAATATTGCCTAGGTCTCTGGAGAGGTAGTGGTATTTCCCATAGATCTCATAGTAAATTGGACATTGAAGATGAAGTGATCCTTGATCTCTACCTCTTGGAGGGAGCAAAGATGGTCGATTTGGTTTTGGTGAAGAATATGCCGATCTTTCTCAACTCATAGTTGTTGGGAACACACCCCCAACGGGCCAAGGGGAAACCTTAAGCTGTGTGGTCAATGGCATTAGAGATAATGAGGATGACATAAGATACCATCCTCTATCTATAAGAAATGCTTTGCATAGAAAACAAGTTTTGAGCTAAGTGGCATAGGAGGGGGGGTCTAGGTGACTTAGATATATTGTTTGTAAATATCCCTTTCGATAGCTCTAATGATGGTCTCCTTTGAAGAAAGGAGTCGAGTAGGAGTGTCCAATGAATACATGAAAGGAGGTAGCCGATCAATAGAGATACCAATAAAAAGGAGGAGCAAGTAGTCTCAAAGTACCAACAATGATGGTGCCTAATAGAGCTTGATGAGATAATTTGCTCAGAGGAATGAAGAGCTAAGGATATCTCTCATGACCAAAAGTTGAATCCCTCTCATTGACCTAAGTCTATGGATGTAGAAAGTAAGCTGAAAGGTAGTCTTGAGACATACAGGTTTGGAAACAAACTCAGTTGGACAATGCTCCTAGGAACATGGGCTGCAAGTCCCTTTCAATAGGGACCAAATTGATGGATCCCAAGCTAGGCCGAAAAACCTTAGATCCATGCAAAACTAGAGGTTTGATGATGGTACTAAAAAGACGTATCTTTGAAGGGATATCTTGGAAGTGGATTTAGAAACATTGATGGTCCAAGACAAAGAGAGGTATAACCTTTGCAAAGGCGCAAATGAGAGACAAGATTAATGTTGAAGGAGGGACTAGGAAATTGGACCTTCGATTGTAAGGCAATGCAATCTCCAAAGCTGCCTCCTTGTAGAAGAACTAGAATTTGGAAAGAGAATGTTTGGGGATTTTGAAAATCATCACCTTAGTTTTACCAAGGTTGACCAGAAGTAGGTGAAGTTCACAAAAGCAAGCAAGGGCATCAAGTTGCTGTTGTAGGCCTTTGATAGAATGAGAAAGGAGAACAACACCATTGGAAAAAAGTAGAATGGCTATGACCTCCTCATGTAAAATAAAATTATCATCCATATGAGTATGTAAATGTTGAAGAGGTTTGGTGAGAGAGGTCACCCGTGTTTGACCCCAATGGTACTCCTCACAAAGTTGGAAAGATTGTGAGAAATATGGAGCTTCCCAATATGTCTTAGAAAGCCTTCAAGCTGTAGTAATGAGAGAATCAATAATGTTGGCATTGTGCATCTTTGAAGAGTACTTTTCTTGAAATTGAGTCAAAGGCCTTTTTGAAGTCTATGAAACAACAAAAGATTGTGTAAGACCAGTGACGAGCCTCCTCAATAAAAGCCCAAAAGGTAAAGATGTGGTCAATGATTTGATAATCTCCCTTGAAGTCCCTCAGGCTCACAAAGATTACCTCTCTCCAAGTGCTCATTAAACTACATGTCTAATACCATAACATAAAGTTTGGCAAATATATGCTAAACCAAGATGGTCTTGTACATGCCAAGGATGGATAGATTTCTCAAATTATGAATAGAATGAATTATGTGCTAAGACCAAGACTAAGGAAAGCTTGGACAAATCACCTTGTTAAAACATTTTGCCAAGGGGAGGGCAAAGGGCTCATGAACACAAGCACAAGTGGAGAAAATAGTAGAAGATGACGGTGTGGTGGGGACCATGAACACAAGTTGGTTGGATACATCATAAAGACAGCAAGCACAGGAGATCCATGCATTGTGGTTGATATCACATGTTTTATTTTTAGGTTTTCTTGGGAGAAGAGTGTGCTGGAAGGCCTTGGGGGAGTGGTGAAGGGCAACAAGGAGGGAAAGTCACCAAGAAGGAAGAAACTCCCACTTCTTGTGATGAAGACAACCATACTCCCTATAGATGGAGGGTATGGAGGCAGGGTCATGTGTTAGGGAAAATTGAAGCTAGAGAGAGAGTCAATTGTGCTTTAGGGAGGGTTGTGTGTTAGGGAAAACTGAAGCCACAGAGAGAGAATCAATTGTGTTTTAACTTTTATCCTCTTTTACTTTTGAGGTCTCGTGTTTGCTTTTTGTAAGAGCTCTTTTATGCTTTGATTATGGACTAACTTTTGATGAACATCGCTTTGATTGCCAAATTCCACTAGATCACTACTGTGTTTTCTGTAAAATCCACATTATTTTGTCATACATAACTGCAACTTTTGAAAAAGATGTGTGGTACCACTTGTATCCCTCATTTAGGTTTTGGAGCTCTTGCAATGGCTAATTTCTATACCTCGAGTCATTTTGGTCTTTTGTGATCCGTATTTTCTATATTTATAATGCCTATGTATGTCCCTTAATAGCTTATAAGATCCATATATAATCAAACCTGGAAACTCTCTTTAATCCTCTCAATAATTCTAGACAATCATTGCTCTCTTATTTGCTACGTCTCTTAGCTCTTTTAGCTCCCTTAGCATGTTACAGCTATCTAATCGGGGTTTTTGGATCACTTCAGCAATTAAGCAATTAACTATAGATTCTTCTCCTTGCTCTTTGACTCTCTTGCACTGTTCCATCATATTTCTGTGGCTATTCCTCTAAGCTCGCAAATAGGGTTCAATCAAGCAGTTGCTAAACATCTGCCTCATATTGCACACCACTTCATTCCAATGTACTGTTATGCAACTTAGGAATTCTGGAAAATCAGTTAGTAGTCTGTGTACTTTCTGGATGGTTGCAAGGACGTTTACATTAGTAAGGTGAAGGATATAAACAAAAAATGTTTTTGAATTATGAATTGTGATTAATCAGCATTGGTCAGATTTTATGATAACATTTTTCAAACTGATTCTTTGACTAAAAAAACCAATTTTTCTGTTTTTTCTTTCTTTTTCTTTGGTTGGTTTTTTCTGATTTCTGCAACAAATTTTTCTAATTTTTTCTCCAACCCTAACCGTATTTTTTCCCAATTGACTCTTGATTAATTTAAAATTCAGTATCTTTCAGTTTGTCAATTTACTCTTGAGAAGGATTTTTGGCTACCGAGGTTCATATTATTATATTGCAGATTGAGAGTTTGGATTCATACATATCTTGTTCTAGGCATATCAGATTACATTAGGGCTTCTATTTGCTGTATTGCATTCACATATTTTATGCACAGATTGGGAATTCTTGAATGCTGCATTCTTATTTATATTGAAAAAACAAAAATATTAGTTAGATTTGGATGTTATATTGTTTATTTCCTATGCTCCATGGAGTTTTGGGGATGGGGACGTCGGGACGTGTTTCTGGTATGGGGGTACTTTTGGGCCATTTTTTAGGGGACGACAGGGGATGACTGATAAAAATAATAGGGAAATTTTTAAAAATATAGAGAAATATCAAATGTTCATACCATAACAATTAACATTGATAAGGCATTCATCATAGACATTGTAGAAGCTTAATACATAGCATTAGACTTGAGTTGAGATTTGAAGATTTGAATTTCACATGAGAATCGACAACAAATTGGCTAGGGGAGGTTTCCTGGCCGTCCCCGTACCATTTCCGGTACAGAAACAGGGGTATAGAGCCAAGGGACGCGTCCCTGTGGAGCATAGTTTATTTCTACAAGTAGAATGGAATGTATTGTTGTTGGTTGGATCTACACTTTTGGCAATCCCGATTTTCCTCTCCTGATGATAGTGGTTCATTTCTGTTACAATAGATATTAATCACTATTTTGTAGGCAAAAACCCTTGATTTATCTTTCCAGTATCTGCCAAATATATCTTCTAGATCATCTAGAGCATAGACCTGAAACCTAGAAACTAAAAAAGCACAAAACGCAGTTGATTCCAGAGTAAATGCTTTAACTTTTTTATTTTCCTCTTCTATGCGTGGGTTCAAAAGGAAAGCTTACAAAGGGGTTACCTCAGTATGTTTGTAAGTAAATTAGTAATTTTAAAGAGATATGTGCATAAATCAAAAGAGATACAACATTTGTTGCAAGTAGTTGTGGATTTTTTAATTGATCCTCTCAGCTCCTGTCCATATTCTAGAGAACATTCAAAGAATCATATTTAGTGGGGAAAATATTTTTTCTTTTCTTTTTCGCAATAGAGTGGATTTTGATATACCTTTTAGAACCTCTGCTTCAATTATTGTAAAGGTTTGTACCCTATGTAATATGGGAAGCCTTTGGACCATATATACATTTTAGGTAGACCAAAACTTAACAAAACACTAGTTTTTCTTCAGTGGTGATCATTTTTGTTAGGTGGAATATAGATAGTTCAAGGAATACAGACCCATATTTTGTACTTATAATCAGTAGTAATAGGCTTTTCCAAGATGAACATGATATTTATAATTATTATACATGAACAGCAAAAGTTGAAAATTGTTGAGGAGCACACATAATTGAAGTGTTAATTACTGATAGGCCGACTTATAAGTGATTATATTATCATACTTCTTGTTTCCTATAATGTGCTGGTATGAGAGGAAAGTGGGTTACTAAAATTTCAAAAAGAGGAAATCTTGTAGATGCCCTGAATGAAATTTTTAAGAACAATTAGTTAACATCCTTGTTGTGGAGTAGCTACGGTTCTTTCTTCTCAAATTTCTCAAAATTAGAAGATTTTACTAATTGAGCTCTTGTGATGGACAAGACTTCATTTTGAGATATAATAGTGTACAAAGACATGCCTTTTGTAATTGGAGATTCAATTGTATTTCAATGAGGTCTGAAATAGCTGTGAGATTACACAAGAAAATTAAAAAAGTGTCAAGAATTTCATAACTTATAGTTATTTTTATGCATGAGAGAAATTTAGAGGGCTTCGCCACTTATTTGAAAGCATAGAAGCTGATATTTCATTTGGGCATCTCTAATACTTTATCACACTAAACTCGTCATTGGAAGTTGCTTACCTTCTAATGGTGTAAATATGGAATTATCGACTATGATTGATAACATACTACTCCTAGTCCACCATAATACTTGTGGGCGCTATAATTAATGTCCAAGCTAAGTTAGGTCTAAAGCCCATACGGATGCTTGCTATCCATCCTAAACTTCTAGGTCCTATGCTTGATGTATACATACCAATGCAAGCTAACAATGCACGCTATTGAATAATTGCCAGGATTTACATTGTACATAAATAATTTTAAGTCAACAAGGACCTCTTATGTCTTGTTTAACCTTTCCATGTAGGAAGGTAAAGTGCTGTGGAGCTTACATTGATAGCAATTTCAATATGTTTATGGGCTCTTAATACCCTAGATTATTTTTATTATTTATAAAAAAACACTACGAGAATCATCCTGTTGTGCAAAAGAAGATATATTTACCATGGTACCTAATTAATGATTAGGATGTTTTTAAATTTATAGTATCATTTTCGATGGTTAAGTTACATATGTCATGAATTAGGCATTTAAGCGATTTATGACTCAGAGATTACCATTACAATGGAGTTGAATAGTTTCTAAGTGATGGGCATAAGTTTCCCATAGTCCATATTGTAAAGAGTTATTTCTGGATTTGCTGTGTATGTATTTTTGATTGATGTTTCAAATCACACTCAGTGATCCATCATCAGGAAGAGGAATGTGAAGGAATGAGCTGCAGACTTGTGCTTAAATAGAATTGTGCAAAGGACTTGGACAAAAAAGAGATTTAAGAAAACATTAATAAATAATAATTTTGATCAAAAGATTAATAATAAAGTAAAGGAACCTAAAGAAGAAAATATTAAGAAGGTTTTAGAGATTGAAAAAGGAAAAAATCAAGAAAAGAAAAGGAAAGAAAATAAGAAATAAAAGAGATGCAAGAGGAAAGCACAAAGGTTTTTAATCAAACTAGAAATAAAAATAAAAATAAAAATAAAAATAAAAATAAAAAGATAAAAAGAAGGTTAAGTTAATTTGAATAAAGGACAAAGAAATTAAAAATCACCACAAGGAGAAGATGAAAAGAAGATGGCGAAAGGAATTAAATAATAATTTTGATCAAAAGATTAATAATAAAGGAAATGAACCAAGACCACTACTAATAAGTAGGGTGGAGGGGGGCTGGGGATGGCGGGTTGGTGAGTGGGGAGAGAGGTTGCCAAATGGGTGGGGAGAAATAAGGAGGGGAGAAGACAAAACACAAGAGGGGAATTTTAGGGAAGATCAAGAAGGGTAAGTTTTGCTTGGTATAGAGGTTAACAAAGGGTGCCAAGAAGGATTAATGTGCCAACCCTCATCCCGATTGAGATTGGTGGGGTGACCTCTAATAAGGATGGCCTCAAGAAGCTTCCTCTTGGAAATGTTATTTTCCTTGACAAGGACTTGGGTGTTCTCCAAGAAAATGTGATGGTTGGTGGTAAGGGAGTGCTCAGCTAGGGCAGATTTGGTGGTGCAGTTATGCCTGATGTCAGCACTATGTTCTTTGATCCTAGTGCTGATAGATCTACCCATTTCCCCAATGTATGGAGAAGCACGAGAGCAAACAACCTTATAGACACCAGAATGGAGCTCAGATCGTATGGTATCTTTGATAGAAGGGATGAGATTCTTGGTAGCGGAGAGAGGTTTGAAGGAGAAAACGAGGCCCTTTTTGCAAAGAATTTTTGAAATCTTATTAGAGAGGCCTCCAACAAAGGGGAGGATGGCCAAGCTAGGGGTATCAAGATCTATTGGCTTTGGCTTAGGTGAACAAGAGTATTGGCACGAGAAAGAGCTCTATGAATTTATTTATTGCTATAGCCATTCATCTTGAAGACTTGGAACAAGTGGGAGAGCTCTTGGCCAATATGTTCATCATCACAAATCCGAAAAGCTTGGGTAGCTAGGGTCTTAAGGACCCCGGAGTTAAGTCACTTTGGAAGGAACCATAGCATATTAGATTTCTAGAGAAGGAAAGAAAAATCAGGGCCAAATTTGATGCCATTTCAAAAAAAATGATGTAGCAATTGGCACACAGTCACAAGAAGTAGAAATCGGTATGCTGAACTTTTTCTGCTTTCTAGCATGAAAATTAAAATACCTTCTTATTACATGTCTGCTCGGGGCCATGAATCATTTGTTTGAAAGTCTGAACATGTGTTGCATGGGAGGCTTGAACGTTTGAATGCATTTGATTAATCCACATGGGCCATCCTTTGCATTTGAATTTTAGTTATGAAGTTCAATCCCAAAATTGTGTAACTAGCCATTTCATGAGGATTAATGTTTGCCCAAACTATTTTCTTCTTGCTTTAATTGTCTTGAAAAGTTTGACGATGCACTGACTTTCTGATACAGTCTTTAAATTTTATTCCATTGTTTATGTTGATGCTGCAACTTAGTCTACATACTCCAACACAATTTGTTCATAAATTCTTTATATTCTGTTAGAATCAAGTTCAACCCCAATTGTCAGCTCTACTAGCTTTGACAATGGCATAGAAATTGCAAGTTTTTCATGTACAAATGGGAATGAAGGGGCACAATTGAATATCAGAGCAAGCCATGCAGAACTAAATATGTTGGAAATATATAACAATGCTTGAAAACTTGTCCATTTCTTAAATTTGCAAAATACAAAGCGTAACACACCATTTGATCCCTGTTAAATGTAAAAATATGAAGTGTGACAACCCCTATTTCCAAATCAACTGGTTCTTTGAACCCTTATTGTGGAGCTACCCATTGACACTGGTTGGTACTATTATTTCCCTGTAGGCTTTAGTTGACATGCTATTACTTTATACGAGACATGGAGCTCAAGGACCAGCAATCACAAGACCAGGTTTTTTATCGCATCTCCATTCCTTTCCTCTCTGATCAATGACCACTGCCACCAATTGTAGACAAATATGGTTGATGATTTACTTGCAGTATATGAAACATAAAACATGGACAAACTTTTGATCAGAACTTTCACTGTTTTATTCAACTTGTATATAAACTAGTATAGATGTCTTAAATATACCTATCTAAAAATTACTGATAAATATCAGTTTAGAGCATTTTATTTATTTAAGAATTATTTACTTTTTTTTCATTTGAAGAGCTATTTTTATTTACTGAAGAGTTATTTTATTTACTTAAGAATTATTTTATTTTAGTTAGAGCTATTTAATTATTATTTTACTTTTATTTACTTAAAAGTTATTTTATACTTATAGTATTTTTTTTTTTTCAAAAAATATCTGGGCTGTGTGTTTTTCAAATATATACTGACTATGTTTTAGTTTTTATGTACAGTCAGTTTGGAGCTATTTTATTTACTTAAAAGTTATATTGTAGTTTTAGCTTAAAAAAAAATAAATGTTAGCTTTTTGATTTTTATTTTTTTAGCGTGGTCATGACATGACGGTCCTTAATGCCACTGTTGAATGCCTCTCGGCATAACTATGAAACCTTTTTATTGCTAATAATTTCTAACAACCATATATGTATCTGTATGTACTATGCACCCTATTATGTTTAATTACTGACTTTGTTAATTACTCATGAATCTTCAAGTTAATGCAGATAAGAATTGGGATGGAAGCTCAGATGCTGAAAGGAAGGAATCAATTATTGATAAGGACATAGTGGATGAACTGCAGTCCAAAGCAGCGATAAAAACAGCGTTAAGAGAAACTGATAGCCAAGGGAAGGCTATTGGAGACTTCAACATGGAGTCAACCATGACTGCTGATGATGTTGAAAGAGCTGGAGGTTTTGGAGCAACTGATGACATGAGTAGTTTACTTCCTGTTGCACTTGATTCGACGGACTTTGAGGCCTCATTGCAAAATGCTCGCAACTATGAAGAAGAACAAGGAGAAGTATCTAGACAAACTGATAGCCAAGGGAAGGCTATTGGAGACTTCAATATGGAGTCAACCATGACTGCTGATGATGTTGAAAGAGCTGGAGGTTTTGGAGCAACTGATGACATGAGTAGTTTACTTCCTGTTGCACTTGATTCGACGGACTTTGAGGCCTCATTGCAAAATGCTCGCAACTATGAAGAAGAACAAGGAGAAGTATCTAGACAAACTGATAGCCAAGGGAAGGCTATTGGAGACTTCAATATGGAGTCAACCATGACTGCTGATGATGTTGAAAGAGCTGGAGGTTTTGGAGCAACTGATGACATGAGTAGTTTACTTCCTGTTGCACTTGATTCGACGGACTTTGAGGCCTCATTGCAAAATGCTCGCAACTATGAAGAAGAACAAGGAGAAGTATCTAGACCAGGGCTTGGGTGGTCTGGAACAAGTGATACAGATCAACCATAAAAATGATCTATGTTATTAATTTCATTTGCCTTGGGCTCCAGCCACATCGTTTTCTGTTTTAGTCTAAGGATGTCTATGTCAGATGTCAATTGTCATTGCCTTTTTGTTTAGAAAGTTTTGTGATATGCCTTCCCTAAAATCCCCTCTTCTTACCTCAGGGAGTGTCACTTTAAGCTATTATAATGTTTTTCCCATAGCGAATTGTGGGAAAGTAGAACCAGTGATTGGTCTCTGTCCTTAAATTACATTTACAGAAGAGAGCAGGATGGTATGTGCGAGGATATATTACACGCTGACTTTCAGCAACTTTTAGTTTTTGATGTTGCTCGGCATATCTACCCCAATTGAGCTTGAAGCTTTTTAAACTTTCAGCATACAATATATTCTTTTTCCCAATCTTCAGTTTATTAAAATATTACAAGCCATTACTATGTTTATTGTTATAATGTGGAAATATTCCGCAGCTTAGAAATTGGCTATAAAAAAACAACAAAGCATCGAAGGCAAATAAAGCATCACAGAAACAAAATCTTCGAAGGGTAATATTATTAGTATCTCTATTTCAAAGTTACACAATATGGAATCAATAGAGAAATGATATCCTATGTTAATGTCTTAATATGAGTGCACCGAACTTGTATAGATGTTTGCCTGTTGTGTATGGTGGAGTGGGGGATAGTTGGTGTGTTAGTGGTAGTGCTGTAAGACATCCTCAACTCACTATGTCCCATATTATTCCAAACCAAGAGTGAGTCGCACTTCCAATTAAATTAAACAAGTCGCTAACCAATATTTTTTGTACTGTGATCTTTAGGGGTTCCTTTGGTAGAGATATCTGTAGAAGAAAAATGGTCTTTCTTTCAAACCAAGCATTTCAATTGGCAATCCTCTTATGGTAAATGATCCCCATGGTGCAAAAGTACAAGAAACTTCTTCACTTGAGAACAAAATGTAATTGTAACCACATATATCCGTGCGTACATCTATAATCATATTCACAATTTAAGGTACATAACTAGAAGTATATATGCATAACTCTCCATAATTCCTTGTGCTATCGATATACATGAAATACTCATCAAAGAGATATCAAATACGCCTTCTCCAAATTTTTTAAGTACCCGTCCATAGGCAGAACTATTCCATTTCAAATCAATAGTTTGTGTATGTGTTCACGAATGAAATGAGATAATTTTTTAGTGGGAGACAAATATTTGTGTTTTCGAATATTTTCAGTTCTTAAGATGTGAATATTTTAACAAAAGATATTTTAAAAACTAATTATTGACTTGATTGGCTGAGGTGGTTTGAGTTATTTTTGCAGCTTTCATGTCATTGGAAAAAGTCAAGTACTTCTCAAATAATAAAACAATGGAAGTTTAAATGTTTTTTGTATTATTAGAAGGTTATTTGATAAGTTTAGTAATAAATTTAAGGACATGTAATAATAATGAGGCAGTAATGTAAATTGCTTAAGGTCTAAATTGATATGTGTACCTTCCAATGAATTAAAAGTAATAATTTTTGAAGGTTAAACGAAATATGTTTCTTTTCAAATGTAAAGATATGAGGTTTTTAAGGTAGACTCTTGGTTGGGATTCATTTATTATTATTATATTATATCTTTGAAAAGTATAAATATTATGTTAATGATTAATAATGATTATATTTGCAGAATTAGAATATTATATTTATATTTTTATATATATTATATAATATATAAAAAATGTAATATATAATAAATATAAATATAATATTATATATTTAATATTGTACTTATTACTGTAAGTTTTGTATCGTAAATTAATAAGATAACAATACTATAATTTATTATTATATGTTCTCCAATCAACCATGTTTTCCCTTCTTGTTCTCTACTATCTTGATGATGGATCACAAAGTGTGATCTGAAACGTTGATGCAAAAAATTTCAACACAATCAAATCTAAAAACATTATTGAATACTTTACTATGGATTGTGAAAACTTGATATCATTAATATTCTTATGTTAATTTCAAAGGCAATGTGAATTAATAATAATATATATTGTGGGATATACTAAATATAAAAAAATGTTAATTATTAATGTATTGCTATATAAATCATAATATTATTATTTTTGTTTGCTCACAATGTTCAATGTACATGGTTGAATGGAAGTGAAATTTAAATAAAATTAGATTAGAATTTATTGAATAAATATTATATTTTAGAATAATTATATAAAGTCAATAAATTTGATCAAATAATATATTATTCAAGATCATAAATATTGATCTATTCTCTTTTATAGTTTTAAAAAATCTTGTGCAATATACTTGGGTGTATTTTGTCATCCAATCGCGGAAAGGAAAACTGTAGCAAAACTGATTCTGTTAGAAAGGTGCATGGTGGAGACAAGTGGATGTTCCAACAAATACTGCTTACGAGATAATATAAAATAGGATTTAGCGAGCTATTTAATCTAAGAAACAACATGAATGGTCAATCTTTTATATGCAGTTTTAATAATGAAGGATATAATATAATATAGATTTTAAATTCAAAAAGAGATTTTAATAGTTTGATAAATAAAAAGATGTGTTTAAACTAATATGTCGTCAAAATAAAAGTAATAATGCAATTTTACATTAATTTTTTTTTTTTTTAACATTCAAAATTTAAAGTGTCTATTCTTGTTGTTTCTTTATAATCATTGCAAAGTTGATTTGATCAAAAGATTAAAGAAATGACTTTTAATCAATGTTGCAAAATTTTAAAAGTCTTCATAAAAAATAAATATATCATGTAATATTTATTGTTATAAATTATATTATATGTTAGAAAAGTATAAACATGTTAATGATTATACCTCTATAATTAGAATACTACATTTTTATTATATATTATATTATGTAATATTTTTATAAAATATATTATTAGATAATTAATATTGTATATTATTACTATATGTTTAATATTTTAAATTAATAGTATAATAATATTAAACTTTATTGTTATTTATTGCTATATTAATGACTATGTATTGGGATGTTTCTTATGCCCAGTCATTTAGGAAAGGGTGAGATTGAGGCATTGTGGGATGTAATAAATAATAATTATAATGTATGATTATATTATTTATATTATTAAATTATTATATGTTATTATTCATCTTAGCTCAGGACCTTTAATGTACATTGTTGGGACAATCTTGTGGAGTTGTGGGGAATTAAAGTAAAAAATAAATTTGATTATTATCTAGTCAATAAATAATATATTATTTAATATTGATTAATAATAATTAATTTTATCACAAACATTACATTTTTAAATAAAGACTTTTCTTGTATAGTTTTTAAAAGCTTAAGCGATACATCCATGTGGATGGGACGATCTTGTGGGGTTGTGGAGAATTTAAGTAAGAATAAAATTCAAATAGTATCTAGTCAATAAATAATATATTATTCAATATTGATTAATAATAATAATTAATTTTATCACAAATATTATTTTTTTAAATAAAGGCTTTGCTTGTATAGTTTTTAAAAGCTTAAGCCATATAGCCATGTGGATTTTCTCACATAATTAATTGTGGAAAGGTGTAGCAAAAGTGATCACGTTCCAAAGGTGCACATGGAGACAAGTGGATGCTTTAGTAAATACCACAAAAAAGAAAAGTGTAGGAAAGATTGAAATTCGAAAAGGTGGGAAGAATGATGCATCTCATTTTGTTCACTTAATTCTTATCAAGAGGAAGCAAGAAGCAAAGATAACCGGAATTAATATTAATAGTAAATATAGTTATATTATAAAATAATGATTAATATATTATAATAAGTATAATATATTATATTTTAAATATTACTAAATAATAATAATAATTAATTATTAATAGTCAATTTAGCATATATAATTATAGTTATGTTGAATATTATTTACATTATATTTAATATTAATGATTGGATATAAGTTGAATATATTAAAGTTGTATATTATTTAAAAATAGAAAATTATATATTTATATTAATTTTATGTTAAGAAACTTCAGTATGTTAAACTTCACCTTAAGAGATGGAATAGGATGAGTTTTGGTAACTTTAAGGTTAGGAAGAAGAATGCCTAGGCAAGCCTTGATGGGATCACTCGTCAAATTTGAGATCTTCATTTCTCGGTGCTTTGGGTCAAGCGAAAGCCTAGGCTGCAAGAGTTGTGGAGGAGTGGGAGCTTTGGGAGGAGATTTTTTGGAAGCAAAAGGCTCAGATTGATTGGCTTCAGGAAGGGGATAGGAATACTACTTTCTTCCATCAATTTGTGCAGGCTCGTCGCAATAGAGGTTGTATTTCTTCTTTGGTTAATGTGGATGGGATCCACATTTCTTCTTTGCAAGCTTTGTCTCGTGAGGCTAGACAATTTTACTCTGCTCTTTTTTCTGAGGATTCACCCCCTATAGACGATGAAGAGAATCTGATCCTGGCTTATGTCCCCTCCCTGATCTCCAGGGAGATGAATGATTTCCTCATTCCCCTGATTTCTTTGTCTAAATTGGAAGAGGTTGTTTTTGGGATGAATAAAGGTAAGGCCCCTAGACCAGATGGTTTTCCTATTGATTTTTTTTCAAGAATTTTGGGATATTATAAGTTTGGATTTGTTGAAGGTTGCTCGAGAATATCTTCGTAGTAAGCAGATGCTTTGTGCCTTGAACTCTACTTTTCTGGTTCTTATTCCTAAAAAGGAGGGTTCTGATCAGCTAGAATTCTTTCGACCTATTGCTCACTGTAATGTGGTGTGTAAAATTATTACTAAATTGATTGCTGAGAGGCTCAAATTTTGTCTTCCTTCTGTTAGCTCCGAGGAGAAAGGAGGTTTTGTGGCTGGTAGAAAAATCCTAGATGGGGTGGTGGTTTCCTCTGAGGTCATCCACTCTATGGTGACATCCAAGGAAAAATATGTGTTCATTAAGTTGGATATGGCCAAGGCTTATGATAGAGTTAAGTGGAATTTTTTGCAGAAAATTCTTAGGCTTTGGTTTTAGTCTAGATTGGGTCAGCTGGACTATGAGTTGTGTTACCTCTTCCTCTTTTTTTGTTCTTATGAATGGGGAACCTTCTGAGCTTTTTGTGGCTTCCAGGGGCCTTCGTCAAGGAGATTCTCTCCCCCCTTATCTATTTATTATTATGGCTGATGGTTTGGGTAGATTTCTTAAGTCATGGGTTTCCCAGGGTAGGATTCAAGGCCGGGGTTGGGGCAATGGGCTTCCGAAACTCTCTCATCTTCAATTTGTTGATGACACTTCTCTTATGGGGAGGGCTCGCCTTCAAGAGGTTGCTTCTTTCAGGCAGACTTTGGATATTTACCTTGCTGATTCGGGCCAAAAACTCAATGAGCACAAGTCTTCTATCTTCTTTTTTAATACACCTCAAGCTATTCAACAACAAATTGCTAATGTTTTGCTGTTTTAGATTGGGTCTCTTCCCTTTGTCTATCTGGGAATACCTCTCGCTGTTGGTAGACAACCCAGGTCTTCTTGGAAAAAAATGCTGGATAAGTTGCGCAGTAAAGTCAATCATTGGACTCATCGTTGGCTTTCTACTACTGCAAGAGTGACTCTTTTGAAGTTTTTTATCCAGGCTCTTCCTATTTACAAGAGTTTTGTTTAGGTGGCTCCTTTGTATTTCCTGAGGGAATTTGATGCTCTTTCAAGATAATTTCTTTGGAGTGGGAGCTTGTAGTCGACCAAGTGGAGTCTTGTTAGGTGGGATATGGTGTGTAGGCCGTAGAAAGAGGGGGGCCTTGGATTGTGTTGTGTTGTTTTGAATGGGAAAGCACTTACAACCAAGTTATATTGGCATTAGTGTTCTAGTCAGCATCAACTTTGGGCTCGTATTCTTACCCACAAGTATCTTAAGGATGTTAACAATTTTGATGTCCCTCATTTCCCTTTAGAAGGAAGGGGATCTATGATTTGGAATACCCTCAAATCGGGGGCTCAATTGGTCAAGAAGGGGCTTTTTTGGATATGTCATTCGGGGTCTCAAGCCCTTTTTTGGTTGAATTCTTGGGATGGTCACCCTCCCATTCTTTTTGCTTACCCTCACCTCCAGTCTCTCTTTGTGATCATTTTACTGTTGTTGGTTGGACTACGGTTGAGAATTTTAAGTCTATTTGGAATATTGGACTGGCTTCTAGCCTTAGATGGAAGCACTCCTCAGATTGGCCACCAAGAGGGTCAGAGGAGGATAGGCAAGAGTTGGCTCAGGTTCTTGCTTCATGGGAATGCAATTCCTTGGTGGGGCAAGATGTTCTGGCTTGGAGTAACAATGATTCATCTGGTAAATACTCTGTTTCAGCAGGTTATGGTGAGTTAGTTAGACAGGTGATGGGGGACATCGAGGTTCCTTGGTGGAAGCAAGTGTGTAATAAATTTTCTTGGCCCAAGTGCAATTTTTTTTGTGGCTAGTGGTCCAGAATCAATGTCTTACTTGGGATATATTGTGCAAGAGAGGGTTTCAGGGTCCCTCGATGTGTGTTTTGTGTTGTAAAAGTGAAGAGAGTGTTTCTCATCTCTTTTCCAATGTTTTTTTTATAGGAGGCTTTGGCACCTTTGGTGGGCTATGTAGAACCAGGCTTGCTGGCATGTCTCTTCTTTGGTGGAGGTTTTTGCATGGTGGGGGGAATCCCCTATTAAGACCTCTTTTCTTCAAGTTGCTTGGGCTATGGGACCGACTTTTATTATCTGGCATATTTGGCTAGAGAGGAATCACAAGATTTTTCAAGCTGAGAAGATGATTATCCAACATTTGTGGTGGAGGATTCTTTATTCTTTGGGAGAAACTACTGTGGCCAGGTGTGACTTGGCTAAGGGTGTGGATCTAGGAGAGGTTGTTTTTTGTACTCGTCTCAATCTTCCTCTTCAGAGGGGGGTTGCTTAGAGTTTTGGTCAGATTATGAGAAATAGATGTTGTCATCCTCTTCGGAAGATAAATAGGGAGGGGTGTTGGTGTTCTCCTCATCAGGGTGTGTTGAAAATCAACATAGATGGTTCTTCTCGGGGAAATCTTGGCCATGCTGGTATTGGAGGTGTTGGGTAGACTAGTTCTGGGACTGTTGAGTTTATCTTTTTTGTTTACAAGGGTTAGTATACTAACTATGTTATGGAGGCTCTTGCCATTTTATGTGATGTGGAGCATGGTTGTGCTCTCGGGTGGAGACAGACCGTGTGTGAATCTGATTCTCAGGTGGTAGTGACTTTGCTAAAGAGGCAACA
Organism: Sequoiadendron giganteum; assembly: GCA_007115665.2. Taxonomy (NCBI): domain Eukaryota; kingdom Viridiplantae; phylum Streptophyta; class Pinopsida; order Cupressales; family Cupressaceae; genus Sequoiadendron; species Sequoiadendron giganteum. The sequence goes on along the minus strand of CM021100.1, from coordinate 65,036,743 downwards.
GTTCGAGGATGTGAATTGGCATTTGGCTGTTATTATAAAACAAATTCGTAATCTGTGTGCTTCCTTGGATTCTGTTTCTTTCTGTCATATTCCACGTGAATGGAATCGGGTTGCAGAGTGTTTGGCTAAATGGGCTTCTGATCATTTGCAAGATTGGAATATTGTGGAAAGAGGCTAGTTACCCCCGTATTTGTTACAAAAGTTGGACCAACTATTAGATATTGATAGGGTAATGTAATGCCCTTGCTTTGTTTTGTTCTTTTTCTAGATTTAATAAAATTTTACCCCTCTTTTAGTAAAAAAATTAAAAATTATTTGATATTAACGCTTACTTATGGAAGCAAACTGCCACTCGTGGATGCTAAGTAGAATGAAGTGGTGACTATGATAAAAACTTGGGAAGAGGTATTTTCAAACGTGTCAACTATCCTTTCGAGAATCTAAAACATCGTAGTGGTCTAGGTATTCGATATGTAATGATTATGTACATTTTTTTAATTTATATTTTTTCATATGAAATTTTGATTTGTAGCTTTCTTGTATGACAAGTTTTTTATTTTCCTGAAAAGAGTTATTCTGTTAACGAGATGAGATCTATATTTGTATACTGGATCACATTTATTGTGTGTTGTATTTTTTAATACTTGTAGCTAGCAAATTAAACTATACATCTTTTCTAGTTAACTTAGTTGTAGAGTATGTTAAATTCTGTAGCATTCCAATTTTAAATATTGTACGAGTTTGCACATTTTCTATATTCTCAAAGTCTTATGTTGAAAGAAAGTTGGACAAAGGTTAGTTATGTAAGATTTTCCTTGTCAATAATAATACATTAGTTATTATAGTTTGGAGAGAGGATAATTTTGTTCTCGCTTGTTCATTAGTAATTGTTTGAATCATCAAATTTCTTAGTTGCAAATTAATACATTCTTTATGTGCTCGTGGTTTTCTTTGCAGTGGTCACTAATCTTCTCGATTTGATTTTAGATTCTATATAGAAAGAGTGTAAAGGAGTTTGCAAAATCGATGCAAGAAATTATTTTGGAGGCTTTTGCAATTTGTGAAGTTGCTGATCAACATGCACAATAAACAAATGGGGTGCACAAATCTATTTTAGCATGGAGGCTAGGACAAAAGTCTCTTGTGAGATGTATCTAGAAAATTGGTACTGGTGTGCATTTAATTTTCATTAGATTGAGGGAAAAATCATAGTCGAAGTGAAGTAATGTCGAGAAATATTTTCATACAATATAACAAGTGAAAAAGGGTTATTTGTTGTCAACCACAATCGTCATCTAAAATTTTGATTTGTACCTTTGTTGTATGACAAGATTATCATTTTTCTTAGCTCACAAACTTGAATGTACATTGCTGGGATGATGTTGCCTTTTTTCTAATTAAACTTCTCTTCTAATTAACTCGTTTGCAAAGTATGTTAAATTCAATAGCGTTTCAATTTGAAATATTGTATGGGTGTGCATTCCAAAAGTGATCTTTTCTGAATGATTGTTTGATCAAAGAGCAATTTATGTTAGGGTATTTTTTTTATTTTGAAAGTCTTCTATCGAAACTATCTTGGACAAAGGTAAGTTATGCAAGATTGCAATAGTAATACGTTAGTTATTACAGTTTTGAGAGAGGATGATTTTGTTATCGCATGTTGATTGGTTAGTGTTTGAATCATCGATTTTGTTAGTTACAAAATTGTATTTTCTTTTGTGGTTGTTCTTCTCTTCTTAGTGGTAACTAATCTTGTCAATTTTATTTTAAATTCTATATAGAAAAAGCGTAAAGTAGTTTGCAAAACTAATGCAAGAAACTGATTTTGAGGATTTCACACTTTGTGAAGGTGTCTATTTGTAGCATCAAAAATTGTCACCCTTGAGAATTTCACACTAGGTTTAGCTCCTCGTTATGTACTAGGACTTAATTGTGCTTATAATTTTCTCATTTATCATTGTTTTTGGGAAAACATACTGAAATTAGAAATTAATAGGTTATTTATTTAAGAATGCAAAAAGTCGCAAAATAGGCTTAGACTAGGGTGTCCAATGCCCTTGTCCAAACTAGGGCGCTCAAGACCTCTATCCAACCTCCCCGATTTGAATATGTTGATGTCAAAGTTTTAATATTTTAAAATCCAATTTTGTTTGCCGACTATCGGTACTTGATTTTTGAGAAATTAGAAGAATTGCATATAAATACAAGTCATTTTTATCATTTTGATCCTAACAAGGGCTAGCAATTTTAGAGAGAAAATTAAAGATCCTAAAATCAGTCAAGGTAATTCAAGGCAAGAATTAACAACAATATTACAATGCTTTTATCAATCAAGATCAAGCTTGTGAGACATCAAGAATAATGAAGCAAATTATGTGCAAGAAGCCATTATGATCAATCATGCCAAATTATGAAGATGTATTGAGTTATCCTCTACATGCTAGTTAGAACAATCTATTATGGTTTGGGAACTAACCTTTTGCAGGTCTATCAAGTAATCAAGACATCCATCAATCAACATTTATGGCAACTTATGATGTGACATCACTTCATCAAGGATTTCACATCAAGGTAACATTGTCATTTATCATTTATCATTTTAATTAATTATCATTATTTTGGCCTCTGCTCAACCTAGGGTATGCCCTCTTGATCATCATCATTTGCTATACGTGGAGGTAGAAATACCAAAACAGGGTTTGACTTAAGCAAGCCCCTATACAACACAACCTTTTCCCCTCTTTTTATGTGTGCAGGTCAGATCTGGTCATTTCAACAAAAGATGGTTACAAAAGACAAGAAGACTCTAACCTATAATTCAAAATTTTCAAATATTGGAAAGGAGCATTCCAGTTTAGAGCACCCGATGCCCTAGTCCTTGCAATTTAGGCTCAAATTAGTATCAAAGGTTCCTTTATGTATCTTATGTTCATATATGAAGCTATTATATTACTTTTTGTTTCCATTTGTGCGATAAATTACATTTTCAGATCTAGAGTTATATGACAAATAGGCTTATATAAAATTTGCCATCCTCATAACACATAAAAAAGACACAAGACCCTAGAAGATTGACTCTCCATTGTGACAACAAGCAAATCATCAACCCTAGTTGGTTTTGTGTCCAAATGTGATGTTAAGTGAAAAGAGGTTAATCTTAGTTGGATCTAGGATCACTTTTCCTACATCACATGATCAACATGCAAAACAAACTAATTAGGTGCAAAAATCTACTTTTGCATTACATGGAAGGTTGTGGAAAAAGTCTTTTGTGAGGTGTATTCAGAAAATCAGTAGCAAGAATTGAAACTGATCTATATTTGTTTTCTGCTGAATTGAGAGAAAATATCATAGTGGATGCAAAGTAATGTCGAGGAGTATTTTGATACAATACAAAAAGTGAAATAAGAATGGGTTCTTCTTTTTTATTTTTAAGATACATATCGCAAGAAACATAGCTAATTGTCATCTAAAATTTTGATTTGTAGCTATCTTGTATGACAAGATTATGCTTTTTCTTGAAAAGAGTTATTCTATTAACTAGAGGGCAGAAAAGCGAAGAAAGTAATGAAGTGAAATAAGCTAGAACAACTGTGGATTGCATTTATTTATGGTTTATATCAATCACAAATGAGATGGGATCTGCATCCATATACTAGATCACATTTATTGTGCGTTATCTTTTTCTAATACTTGTAGTTAGCAAATTAGATTATACATCTTTTCTACTTGGTTGTAGAATACGTTAAATTCAACAACATTCCAATTTTAAATATTGTATGCTTTTCTCCTTAGTGCTCACTAATCTTGTCGATTTGATTTTATATTTTTTATAAAAAGATCAAGTAGGAGTTTGCAAAATTGGTGCAAGAAATCGATTTGGAGGCTTTTGCTATTTGTGAAGCTGTCGATCAACATGCACAACAAAAAAATGGAGTGCAAAAATCTATTTTTGCTTGGAAGGCCATGACATAAATTTCTTGTGAGATGTATCTAGAAAATCGGTAACAAGAACCAATACTAGTGTGTATTTGGTTTTTGTTGGATCAAGAGAAAATATCATAGTCAAAGTGAAGTAATTTCGAGAAATATTTTCATGTAATATAAAAAGTGAAATAAGGACAAGTTCTTCCTTCTGATTTTCTACATACATCTTACAAGAAACATAGAAATAATTAAAAAGGTTATTCGTTGTCAACCATAATTGTTATCTATAACTTTAATTTGTAGTTGTTTTGTATGACAAGATTTTGATTTTCTTCAAAGAAGTTATGCTATTAACAAGAGTGTAGGAAAGCAAAGAAAATAACAAAGTGAAGGAAGTTGGTACAAGTGTGAAAATAATTAAAAACACAAAGCTGATTAGCTTTCACATGAGGAACAACATATGTAAAATAAGTATGGATTTAGTATGAAAATAATAGCTGGTGCACAGAGTAAGTTATTCTAAGCAATATAAAAACATACAATAGAAAAAACAAAGCTTTCAAAGATTTTGTTAACCAAAATATGATCTAAATTGTAATGTTTAGAGATTTATAACTATTGCCATATCTATTTGTTGGCTCATTATTTTTTTCTGTTTTTTCTCAATTCAATAATGGGCAAGATTTCTAATCAGTGAACTAGAAGGCTTGCTATAAAAAGTGTGTGTTCTTATACAAAGGTTATTCGTTGTCAACCATAATTGTTATCTAAAAATTTAATTTCTAGTTGTGTTGTATGACAAGATTTTGATTGCATCACTTGCTTGCGAGCGCCCTACGATTTTGTGATTTCCTTTTCGCAGTATGTTTTATGATGATTTTATATTCTTAGATTTGTACAAAGGTTATTCGTTGTCAACCATAATTGTTATCTAAAACTTTAATTTGTAGTTGTGTTGTATGACAAGATTTTGATTGAGAATTTAAGAGATTTTGGATTGTAGAAAATTGTTCGAAATTTTGCATTCTTAGATTTGTATGAGATAAACTATTGTTGGGTTGGAGTCAATATTGTGTTCGAGAAATTTGGTTGCTTGGAAGAAGCTGTGGAAGCTTTGGAGGAGGTTCGGCACCAAAAATTCCATTTACTCCAGAAGCTTTGTTGGAAACAGGTTCTCTTCTTAAATTCTTTGTCTTTGTTTAAGTTTTAAATGGAAATAAATTGCTGTAGAAAAGATTGTTGTGTAAGAAGGATCTAGATTTGTAGTAGAAGATTTTATTTGTTTGAGAATTTTTTTAAGGCTTCTGTGTTGGTAGTTTTTTCGTGAGTAAATTTAGTGCCTTTGTAGGAAAATTTTACAGTGAAATCAGAGAGTAAAATCAAAGAGCCTTTGTGGTTTTGATAGTTAAAACATTGGATAAAGCAGAGGAAAACAAAAAAAGATTTAGAAAATGATTGAGAGCTTTTGTTGAGAACCTCTATAGGGAAAATATTTTTTTTTAAACAATAGGAAATTTCAGAAGAAACAATATGAGATTTAGGGAATGTTATTTAAAGCTTTTGTGTAAAATTGTTGAATTTTTTTGGAAGGAGATTATTTCGATTAAAAGAAAATTTTAGAAGAAACAATAGATATATTTTTTAATCTCTATAGGAATTCATTTATAATCTTCAAATTCATTCCTCTGTGTTTGGAATTGTGAATACAAGAAAGGAAATCCTGTTGTTTTCTTTAAAGAGATATTATTGTAAAATCCTTTGTGGAGTTTGGGTATTTTCTGGAAAGTTGCACAATTTTTCCTGTAGACAGTTTTTGAATTTTTTTTCTCCCATTTTGATTATGGAATTGAGATATATATATATATCACTATATACACAAATGCACACATATATATATAATATGTATATATATATTATTATTATTTTTTAAAAATATACATATTATTTTCTGTGTCGTCTGTATGGCGAAATAGGAGTAGGTTTATTGCTAGGAAGCTTCAATGTTTTTAAAGAAAATTGAATAAGTTTTAGTGTTGATGGGGGGAAGGCATGGGAGGCACTGCCTCCACAACCGCCCCCATAAGGGAACGACTGTGGAGGGAGACCTCCGCAACCCCCTCCCCATGCTCATATGGGGCGACCATGGTTGGAAGAGGGTTGGCTGTGAAACATCCGCCCCCCCCACATTATATGGGACGTGTGTTTTATTTGTATAAATCTGCGAACTCTTATCAATCCGTCCACCCTTCATATATGTGGTTTTTTGATTATGAATTAAGAATATAATAATCATATATATATATATATATATATATGTATGTATGTGTATATATTTGTTTATTAGGAATTAAAATTGTTTAAGTTAATTTATATAATGTATATATATATGGTATATGTATATATGAGTATATATATAGAGAAAAATATAGATATGCAAATTGATTGATGTTGAAATTATTTTAAATGAGTTAAATAGAGTATTTAGATGAATATATATTTATTTAAATGCATTTATTTTAAAATGGTTGTATGTGTTAGTTGGGAAATTGAAGGAAATTACTAGCAGTGAAGTTATGTTGCTTTTAAAAGTAATCAAGGGATTTGATTTATTTATTAAAATTAGTTTGCTAGTAATTTTGTTAGGGCAATTGTTATCTTTGCTGTGAAATCATTATGAAAGGGAAATGGATTTAGAATATCCAAAAGTAGTTTAATTCCTTGCAATTGCCTTCAGTGATTATTTCCTATGTGTTCTTGTTTGGAGAATGGTTTAGACTTATTTAAAGACTTCTAGTAGTGGAAGAGGGAAATGGGGTTGTGTGTTTATTTGAGTCAATCCAATAATTGTACCCTTGGTTAGTGCTCTTGATTTGGTCAATGTAACCCGGTTTCCACGAACGGGGATGTTTTGTTCCTCCTTTGGAAGGAGTGTTTTTGGTTATTTGTTGCCTCCTTTGTATGGAGTGGCTATGTTCCATGTGTTGACAGTAGGAGAGTGGGTCTTGATGGGGGCCAGGATTGGTGAAGATATGTCGAGTAACTCATGCACCTATGTGGTGACACTTCTCCTAGGTCTGCTGTATGTTAGTTCTATGAAATGAAAGATTGTATAAACTGGAAGCAATGTGTCCATGTGTTTGGATGAGTGAGTATGAGTCAACCTGTGTCTAGAGGTAGTAGGTTGACCAAGTATCCTTGTTACTATCTCCTAGCACGGGGGGTGGGCCTTCGGGTACCACTTGATTGGGAGGAACGTGCGCCCTACGCCATTGGGTCCCCCTTGATCTTTAGTTCGTGATGGCGAGGTTTTCCAGTTGGAGAGCTCGTGGATGCCAGTGGTTTCATTCCATTATCTTGATGTATTTTATTTTAGTTGGTATTTGTAATTAATTCACTCCTCAGTTGTATTCGAGGAGGAATCTTGTAACTTGTAATAGTTAGGTATGAACTACCTCATTCCGAGAATGAGTATTGTAATTTTACTTGTTAAGTAATGTATTCTGAAGCTTGTTATTTCATATTCTATGTCTTGGTATCTTTTATGCTTTGTATGTATATGTATTTAAATGTATGATTAGTAATTTAATTAAAATGCGTTCTTAGAGTAATGTATGTGTTATTTTTTTAGATGTAATCTTGTCGCGTTTTTGTAGAGGATGTTGCGAAGTGTTGTGCATCTTCTTTGTTAATAATGCACTTTTAAGAAAAAAAATTGTACGCTTCCGCAGTGTTTGCAACTTCCTCTAGGGTCACGTGGCGGGGCATTACACATGGTATCAGAGCCCCAGGTTCATACACTGGGTACTCAGGGTACATTAGAGTCCACTATGTTGTCCCTGTGAATTTTATAGTGGAATTGTTAAGTGATCACGTGTTCATGGCTTCTACATTAGCATGATGTACTCTGTGGAAAAGAGTAGCGTGAAAGAAACCTGATATAAGGTTGTGGATTGGAAAGTAACGATATGTATCCCACGGGTTATGGAATTCAATGTTCTTATGGTATTATGTATGTAGTTGTACCCCCCTGTAAATGTAATGAACCAGTAACTGTATCTTGTTTGAGTATTGTGAATACCTGATACTTGCTTTGTGTATCCATGTGATGGTGATACTTGGTACCCATCCATAAGGAAAAAGTTGCACTTTGGTGTGGGGTTTACCATACCATTGTTTGTGTTTGCATGTTTGTTACCTGATTGAGGGCCAACCCATGCGTGGTTGAAACTTATATATAAGAGTAACCAAAAGTAGTTCTTTTTCTTTTGGTTCTCTAGACCCTCAATCTGTGAAGGGATAGTAGTAGCCACAAGTTCCTTGGGTGGAGTGTGCAACATACACATATTGCAACACAAAGCGTCTCAACTCAACCAATCCCGAGGAATCATACCCACTACTTTCCCTTATGACAGATCATGATACTTGATCCTTAAGTGTTAACCTAATCTCACAGATTTGAGTACAACGACATAGGTTGGTTAGTGTATGCCTGGCCATCCTTAGGGACGTTGATATGACATTAGTGAGTAAACCTCGTCTATATGAGAGGTGAACCTCGGTAGCCCCATAGTGATATTACCGTATTGAATTATATATTTAGTGTATCTGCACATGCTCCGACATGATGTGATAGATATGATGCCACACCTCACTGATGTTTTGACATAGTGTTGGTGATGATGTTGTGATATATTGTATTTTCATGTGTTCCGATATGATGTAATACAATGCCACACCCCACTCATGTTTCGACATAGTGATGGTGATGATGTTGTGTTACAAGATGCCACGTGCTTAGACACGTGAAGGTGCATTATGAGATTGTCTTTGTTAGCCTACTTGTGCGATGAGCTTTATGGGGCCTCGAACACTTGTAGAGGGATCCTCATGGTTGCGTTGACCATGTTGGTCGAGTAGCATATGGGTAGATCCTAGCCATGTATACCTCTAGCTATAATGAGTTCCTGCGTGTGTCTACTCCACGAGGTATCGCGATGTGGGGTGTGTTCTATGCGTGCCTATTTCCGCGGATCCTCATACACACTTTCACGTGGCATATGACCAGTACGTGCTTTCTCCGACTGGCGTATGACCAGGTAGAGTGACAATGTGATAGTCGTGGATACACTTTGGGTCATGTGGATGGTGTGCTCAATCTGCACCACATGAGGGCTATTATTATTCTAGTCGGACGTTGTTTCCTCTTTCCTCGTTTGGTGGCTAGTATCTAGTGACATAGTGTTGTATAGTGCAATTTTAAAGGTTGTGAAATTTCTTTATGGTTATTGATGATTTTTCAATTGATTGTGAAGGCCGACACTTTGTTTATATTTGATTGTGAAGGTTTAGCCATGAATTGTGATCTTATTTGCTTATAACCCTAGTGGTTATATATTCGAATTAGTGTTGATATTATGCACATTTATTGCCTTATTGTTGAAATTGAACTTTAATTTTCTCTTCTTTATGAACTTGGTGGCTAAGCTAGTTATCTTTGTTGTTTTCAATGTCAGCTATGTGTCATATTGTGATTCCTTTCCAAGAACGTATGAGGCGTACTTGGTGAGTGTTTACGAGGAAGTAGACACAGGAAACGTTGAGGATGGGAGTATGTGAGGCTGTTATGTAGCTAGGACCCACTAATCACCTATGTGTGATGACTATCTCTTGGATGCTAATCACCTTATACAACAAGAGACAAGCCATTGTGGTCTTGTTTGGATGGTCTCACCTTATGTGTGGCCTAACACCATCAAGCCACTGATTGTGATGTATGGATTATTTGAGATGGACTTTGGCTCTTGGTTCATGGATTCTTGTATCATGGAGTAGTATGCTGCTTTTCGGTGTCCAGATGGACCCATGTGTGGCCTTGTGATGATTCCCGGTGATGTGTATGGGTGCATATGTGTATTATGTATGTTAATCCATGGTTATGTGTTTTTGGAGACTTGGTTGGTGGTTGCTTCACCAAGTTAGTTTGTATGGATTGACAGAGTACTTGGCCAGGTTGATTATGACTCAGGTTGTTGTTGTTCTTATGTTGAGGTATGGAATGGTTCAATATTGGAACCCATGATTATGTGTGACTGTATGGAGTTTTTTCTAGGGGTATTTGCAGGCTTCCAGGAGTAAGCCTGACCCTAGGGGGGAGAATGTAACACCCCTTTGTTTTTCTCTTATGTTAGATTACGATGCTTTATTATTTTATCGTTTCTTATAGAGCGAAAAGGACTATGTGTGTGATGAGATTTACTTTCCTTGATGTTATACTTGACATGCTTTGATTAAAATGATGTTGGTTTATTATAACATGATTATTGCACATGAGAATTTTATTTATGATGAGAACTGTCAGTTCATGATAATTATATTGGTGAAGGGGACGTGATTGCATCACTCGCTTGCGAGCGCCCTGCGATTCTGTGATTTCCTTTTCGCAGTGTGTTTTATGATGATTTTATATACATGTGCTATTGATTCCTTGGATACAAGTTTGCAGGTACAAGACATCGACTCCACTTGGCTTCACAGGTTTGAGCATGTCGACCCAACGTTATGTTGATTGGGAGATAGTAGCTAGGTTACTTGTGTCAGGTCTACACCCTAGCCATAGTGTGTCGTCAGTCCATGTTCGGTATGTTTGGTTGTCATGTTTACGTTTGCCTTGTCTAATGTTATTTATTTATGCAAGGTTTATTCTATGGAATTAAATGTTAAATTAATGCTTTAAATGATTTTAGTATTTATTTAACTAATTTTAGATAATTTTGATGGAAGCTTCCTATTTTATTTAATTAATTAAATTAAATTTATTTAGTAAAGCAATTTAATCCTTGTGGTTAAATTTATTTATTAAGTAATTAAATTAATTAAATTAATTGATTTAAATTATTTATTAAGCAAATTAGTTTTACTAGAATTAAATTTATTTTGAAATTTAATTGGGATATGAAATTATTTAAAATTTCTTTAAGAAAATATTTGTGGGTTGTTAAAAGATATTTTTTATTTTCCAGCAAGTTGGAGTTAATTAATTAGGTTGTTGGGAAAATTAATTCCCGGGGGAGTGAATCTTGGCTTTGGGTGAGGAAGCGGAAAGATTCTTCACCCCAAAGCACAAGATATTTTAAAAAGGTTGAAAATTTTGGAAGAGGATTTGCTTGCTATAGAAAAATTGGAAAGAGATTTTGGATTGTAGAAAATTGCTGGAAATTTCGCATTCTTCGATTTGTTTGGGATAAATTGTTGTTGGGTTGGAGTCAATATTGTGTTCGAGAAATTTGGTTGCTTGGAAGAAGCCGTGGAAGCTTTGGAGGATGTTCGGCACTAAAAATTCCATTTACTCCAGAAGCTTTGTTGGAAACAGGTTCTCTTCTTAAATTCTTTGTCTTTGTTTAAGTTTTAAATGGAAATAAATTGTTGTAGAAAAGATTGCTGTGTAAGAAGGATCTAGATTTGTAGTAGAAGCTTTTATTTGTTTGAGAAAAAAATTAAGGCTTTTGTGTTGGTAGTTTTTTCGTGAGTAAATTTAGTGCCTCTGTAGGAAAATTTTACAGTGAAATCAGAGAGCCTTTGTGGATTTGATAGTTAAAACATTGGATAAATCAGAGGAAAACAAAACAAGATTTAGAAAATGATTGAGAGCTTTTGTTGAAAACCTCTATAGGGAAAATGTTTTCTTTAAACAATAGGAAATTTTAGAAGAAACAATATGAGATTTAGGGAATGTTACTTAAAGCTTCTATGTAAAATTGTTGAAATTTTCTAGAAGGAGATTGTTTCGATTAAAAGAAAATTTTAGAAGAAACAATAGATATATTTTTTAATCTATGTAGGAATTCATTTATAATCTTCAAATTCGTTCCTCTGTGTTTGGAATTGTGAATACAAGAAAGGAAATCCTGTTTGTTTTCTTTAAAGAGATGTTATTGTAAAATCCTCTGTGGAGTTTGGGTATTTTCTAGAAAGTTGCACAATTTTTCCTGTAGACGATTTTTGAAAAAAGTTTCTCCCATTTTGACTATGGAGTTGAGATATTTATATGTATATATATATCATATACATATATGCATATGTATATATATATATATATATATATATATTACTATATACACAAATGCACACATATATGTAATGTATATATATATATTATTTATTATTTAAAAAAAAATATATACATATTATTTTCTGTGTCGTCCGTACGATGAAATAGGAGTAGGTTTATTGCTGGGAAGTTTCAATGTTTTTAAAGCAAATCAAATAAGTTTTAGTGTTGATGGGGGGAAGGCATGGGAGGTGCTGCCTCCACAACCACCCCCATAAGGGGATGACTATGGAGGGAGACCTCTGCAGCCCCCTCCCCATGCTCGTATGTCACGTCCATGGATGGGAGAGGGTCGGAAGTGAAACAACCGACCTCCCCATATTATATGGGATGTGTGTTTTATTTGTATAAATATGCAAACTCTTATCAATCCGTCCACCCTTCATATATGTGATTTTTTGATTCTCAATTAAGAATATAATAATCAAATACACACACACACACACACACACACATATATATATGTATGTGTATATATTTATTTATTAGGAATTAAAATTGTTTAAGTTAATTTATATAATGTATATATATTATATATATATATATGGTATATATTTAATATATATATTGTATATATTTAATATATATTGTATATATATGGTATATGTATATATGAGTATATATACAGAGAAAAATATAGATATGTAAATTGATTGATGTTGAAATTATTTTAAATGAGTTAATTAGAGTATTTAGATGAATATATTTTGAATATATATTTATTTAAATGTATTTATTTTAAAATGGTTGTATGTGTTAGTTGGGAAATTGAAGGAAATTACTAGCAGTGAAGCTATCTTGCTTTTAAAAGTAATCAAGGGATTTGATTTATTTATTAAAATTAATTTTTCCCTACTCTGTAATCAAAGAGGCAATTAATTATTTTATTCAAGTATTTTGTTAGGGCAATTGTTATCTTTGCTGTGAAATCATTATGAAAGGAAAATGGATTTAGAATATCCAAAAGTAGTTTAATTCCTTGCAATTGCCTTAAGTGATTATTACCTATGTGTTCTTATTTGGGGAAATGGTTTAGACTTGTTTAAAGAATTCCAGTAGTGGAAGAGGGAAATGGGGTTGTGTGTTTATTTTAGTCAACCCAGTAATTGTACCCTTGGTTAGTGCTCTTGATTTGGTCAATGTAACTGTTATTAATCAGATATGCACCTTTTGTTAGATTTGCAAAAATCAAACTATCTGTTGAAACATGTAAACCCTTTTCATATGTGGGTGATCTATGTGAAAAGGGAATCTCCAGACTGAGCTAGTTCTTCGAATGATAAATCCTATTCTAAGTGATTTTTCTGGAAAAAGGAGAGAAAGATGATTGAAAAGATAACTTAAATCTAATGGATGATTTATTAGAAACTGATGAGACTCAGACAACGCCACTTGTAATGCCCCGCCACACAACCCTAGAGGAAGTTGCAAACAACTACTTAAACAGGTTAAATTTTTTTTTTATAAAAAAATTGCCAGCATAACTTTGTAAGGGAGAATTTAAAAAAAAAAAACATATATATATATATATATATCCATAATTTCCATTCATCGAAGCTTGAAAACTAACCAAAATGAAGAACACAAAAACTTAAAATAATTATTTACCTTCAAGTAACCATTTTAAATTTTGGAAACAATCTAATCCTAACCAGGTTTTCTTCCAAATTGGAAAACAAAACCCAACTGGTTTATTTTGCAATTAATCAGCAGATTCAAAGCTTTTCAACAACACACACAATTAAAATTTCCACAGAATCTCATTTAAAGAACATGAACCTTTTTTCTTGCAGTTGAGTGAAGACCCTGTTGATGCCTAGATCCCCTCTTCAGATCCTCAAATTATTCAAGCTTTAATCCAAAAACCCACAATTTGAACAATTCTTCCTCTTCTCTTTTTAATTTTTCTCCCAAAACCCCATAATCTAAACTTGTGAAGAAATTCAAAGATAATCAATTTTTTTCAAAAAATCCTACAACCACCCTCATAAATTTCTAGAAACAGAATAACAAAAGTCTTTCTTTTCAAATTTTGAATTTAAAAATTGCTAAATTGAAATTTTAATGCATTTCTTTTATTTCCATTTTCAAATCAAATATGCATTTCCAAAATGAATGATCTTACCCATTTCAACACAAATACTTTTAATTAATTACTTACTATAATTGATCTACAACGAGATTAAATTATTTATTAATTAAATTAAATTAATTAATAAATTAAATTCCATTTCAAACATATAACCAGATTAATTCACTCACCCACATAACTACAAAGCATAAATTTTAACATCTTTCTAACTTCCATAAATAAACTGAATCAAGGCAATTTTAACAATATAAAACAACTGGACCACACTATGACCAATGACACGTTATGACTAGGGTGACGACTTGACACAGAAACCTAGCTACTATCTCCCAATCGAATACCATTGGATATTGGACACGCTCAAACCTGTGAAACTAGGTGGAGTTGATGTCATGTACCTGTCAACTTGCGAACGAAGGGTATATCCACATGCATATATATGTCATACTTAAAACACATTGTGAAGAGGAAATACCATCCTCTTCACCAATACAGTAGTACTAATTGACAAATCTAACATACCAATATAATTCAAAGCATAAACATCTTTAATTCAAACATCCATAATGTTAATCTCAAAGCATGCCAAAATGATAACATCATATTAAAATACCATCACATCAAAAGATAACATTAACATCGCTTAATAGATAGCGATCAAATAACAGCTGGGTACCATAGTCAAGGTACTAACATAAAGTACAACATAACAAAGCATAACACTGTTTGAACAAAAGGACAAAACAAAGGGGTATTACATCCTCCCCCCCTAGGGTTAGGCTTACTCCTGGAAGCCTACGAAAAAATAGGGATAAACCTCCCTTTTTAGCTGCATACAAATCAAAACCTCGACCCCTACGAACGAGCATCCTGCACTGGACAACCAACCCCAAAAGTCTCAACGATAGCTCCCTGATACCCAGAATGACGGTTATCAACCACAACATAAGCTCGATGAGATCTACTTGCATCACCAACTATCGACTCAGATGCCACTGGTCCCTGAGAAAACCCAGATGTGCCTCTGCTGGGACACATTCTAGCTATGTGACCTTGTTGGCCACAAGCAAAATGTCCTATACCTCTTCCATAACCTCTACCTCTAGATGGTGCGCTAGACTGTTGCGCACTATCCCTAAAGGTAGACTGTGAACCCTGAGCTGACTGATCATAGCTGAAACGTTTTGCACGCCTCCAGTTCCTGTTCCTCCTAGGTGAAGAACCACCATCATCTTGAAAAGGCTAAGAGTCCTTACGCTTCCCAAGTGCACTCTCCTGCTACTGACCACTCTGAGATGGTCCCTGCTGAGATCGAGAAGGTGCACCTCCTCGAGCACTAGGTCCTGCTACTGAACTGCTACCAACCTGCACTCCTATGTGACCTCCAAGTGCCATACTCAAATTCTCCTCAATAAGGCGTGCTTTCTCCACTGCCATATCCATGGTCTTGGGTTCGAAAACCCTCACACCATCGCTGAGACGAGCATTTAAGCCCCTGAAAAAATGGTGCACTAACATGCTCTCATCATCATCAATCCCTACATACTGTTTGAGCTCATAAAAGCGTCGCTCATATTGCTCAACAGATAATGCCATTTGACGTAAGGCATGAAACTTGTCGCCTCGACGCTGACGCCAATGCTCAGATAAGAACCGAGCTCTGAATCTCTCTAAGAAGATCTCCCAAGATGTTGTATGGATGTCAATATGGAGCTTCTGATCCTCTAGTCTCCACCATGTGGATGCAAACCCTCTCAACTGCATGATGGCATAACGAGCTCTGGTGTTACTACCATATAGATGCATGCAAAAACACCTATCTAGGTCTATAAGCCAGGTCTCGACCTCTAAACCCATACCTGATCCATCATATAATGGAGGATACCCCTTGAGCAGGTCCCTCATGTGTAACTCCGATTGGGGTGGAGCTTCCCTCACCACAGGGTTAACCTGAACCTCTACCTGCCTCAGACCAAGGAGTGCCAAAACATCCTCAACGCTCTACGCATAGCCTCGATCCCTGTTGGATCCTGCTATGATCTCTGACCCCTGGTGCATTCTGAGATGCCTGAGGTTCTTCCTGATCAGGAACAACTGATACCCGAGGAGGAGAGTCATTCTGACTCCCACCTCAACCACCTATACGACCTCGTCCATGCCCTCTACCTCTTCCGCGTCTGGGAGGCATAATCCTGCACAGACACATTAAGGTATTAGGCAAGGCACACAACTTAAAAGCTACACACTAAAAGCTTAATGGCTCCATCATAATCCCAGAGTACCCAGTGTTTAAACTTGGGCTCTAATACCATGTGTAACGCCTCACCACACAACCCTAGAGGAAGTTGCAAACAACTACTTAAACATGATATATATATTTGTTTAAGAACAATAATAAGCAAGTTCACCACCCATTGCCAACAACTTCTAAGGTTACGAGACAAAGGTTATATAGTACCTCAACAAAAAACATGAATTTAAACCATGTCAATTATTTTGATAATAATTAAACACATACATTCCAAGAAGATGATTTACACCAAGCATAAGAGATAACCTTCAAATTCATTAATCCATTCATTATACAATAAGGTTACAACACTCATTCCCCGAATGAGGTAAGTTCAAAAAACATAATTACAATTACAACTTCCACCTCGATAACAACTGAGGGGTAAAATAATACAAGATCAACTGAAATGTAATAAAGCAAGAACTGATACTGAATCCAATGAGCTCTCCTACCGGAAGTCTCGTCCACAAGAACATGAAGAAAGCCCAACGGATTTAGGTGCACGCCACCCAACCAAGTGGAACCCAAAGGTCCACCCCTCGTGCTAGGAGATAGTAACAAGAAATTATAACCAAGACCAACACCTCTAGACACAGTCTAAAACATAACTGAACCCACTGACACAACCAAACACATGTACAATGCAAGTACAACTCATAAACCATGCAAGTACAACACCAGTACAAATCTACATGGTCACATTGCTTCCAAAAATAAAGTAGATCAAGTATGTTAAGAGAACCATACACATAATAACAAATGCCAACTGTGGTCACATCAGGTATGTTAAGGGAACCATACCCAATAAAAACAAGTACCGACTGTTGTCCTAGACATAGTGTCATCACACAACTCGTCATGGATTGTCCTCTGAAAACATTCATAGGCTCTGACCCCCACTAAGGGTTATCCTGGTGGCCTCAACTGAATCCCGACCCCCATACTCACTCATGCAGAATCAAATACCTTTCGTATAGACAAGATAGATGACCTTGCCATTCCAGGCCTTCCCACTCATCCCAAGTCTAAACGAACCCTTGTGTCTATGAGTGAGGCATAATTATCTTGATTAGTGTGAAGTACCACCTAATCTTCTAAGTTTTGTTTTAGTTATCACTTGATTAAACCACCTCCGAAGGTTTCCCAGTTTACCTCTTTGGGCTTTGGCCCCTACCGAAGCCACTCTTCTACTGGACAACACATATACCATCCAAACTCCAAGGGTAACAAGGTGCAAACAAACAGGATACCACAACCAATCCTTTCTCAGGAGGCAACATAAGTTCAAAACCCTCTCCAAACACTGGAGGTAACAAGGTAACAAAGTCACTCTTGACAAGGAGGCACAACTCACGTAATTCACTCCTAACCAAGGAGGCACAAAACATCCCCGCTCGTGGAAACCGAGTAAATAACTGATAACTTCACATGCACTACCCAAGGGAATTCACAACAGGATGACTAACATAACGCGACAACCCACATGATCAATAGACCATCTGGAAGGCTTACAAATAAAAGGCACTTTAACCCACTTCCCCAAAATATGAACATCGAGGAATATGATCACACAATGCAATTGCGAGGAAATAAACTAATTTTTGGATATATTAAATCCACTTCCTTAAATCAAATTTAGTATTATAATGCCTCAATAAAACTAAATTTAACAATGTCTTGTCAAGACAAGGACAAAATTTAACCCAAACATTTAATTTTCTAACTGTCTTTAAATAATAAAATAGGCATTTTCATCTATAGCTCAAAACATTTCGCTTTAAAATAAATAACCATTTGTTCCTGCAACTAAATCATTATAAAATAAATCAACTAATTTCATTATTAACACATTAATCACAAATCCAACATTTGCCCCTTTCAAATCTATTATTTTAAAATAATCTCAATAATTTGTTTAAAAACTCAATATATTAGTTTCTTCAATTAACTTTAATTCATGTCCTCAATAAATCATATATTTTTAAATATATATATACACTAGAATATTTTGTGTATATACATATATTGCATATACCCACCTGTATTAATTATTTAATATATATATAATTATAATATTATAATATTATATGATATAATATTAAATATTAATAATATATATATATTAATATTTTAATATTATTAAAATATAATAATAAAATATTAAATATTAATAAAATATATATATTAATATTTTAATATTATTAAAATATAATAATAAAATATTAAATTATATAAAAATTTATTTAATTAATATATATTTTTTTAAAAAGAAGACGAGGCGACCTCGGGCTGCACGTTTTGACTTAGGGCAGAGGCGAAAATTTTCGGGTTGCGTGCTAGTGAAGGGCGCTGACCGCGGTTTTACCAGGGCGGCGGCGGTGGCGGTTTTCATAGGGGGCGGCCGTAGGGGTTGCAGGCGGCGGCCGAAGGCAGAACTGAGCACGACAGAGGTGGAGGAGTAGGGCGTGGGCGGTGCTGGCAGCGCCAACCACCAACAGTGGTGGCGCGGGCTGTGCAGTGCGCAGCCAACCACCACCGTTGGTGGTCGTGGTCTGCACAGTCCGCGTGGGCCACACAGTGGGGTTTGGCTGGGTGCGCTCCCCCATGCCGCTTCCCATGGGGGCGGCGGTAGGGTGAGCCCCCAACCCCCACTCTTAGATTTTTTTTTTTTAAATGACTGTCATTTTTTCCAAGGTTTGTTTGTTTGTTTGTTTTTTTTTTTTTAAATTAAAAAAAAACTAGAACTAAACAAATACAAGCCTTTTCATAAAATTCAAAATTTAATAAATTTTGCCAACATAACTTTACCAAGGCAAATATGTAAAAATATATAAATATAATATAAGTCTCTCTCTCTATATATATACTCATATATTCATTTACCCAAATTGAAAACCAAATAAAATTGAAGAACACCAAAAACTAAAATAATAATTTTACATTCAATTTCCAACTTTGAACAATCTTTCCCAAATCATGAAAGCAAGGTTTCAAAAAGTTTTGCCACAAGCAAAACATCTTGTACCTTTGCCATAACCTCTACCTCCAGATGGTGCGCTAGACTGTTGCGCACTATCCTTGAAGGTAGACTATGAACCCTGAGCTGACTGATCATAGCTGAAACGTTTTGCACGCCTCCAGTTCCTATTCCTCCTAGGTGAAGAACCACCATCATCCTGAAAAGGCTGAGGGTTCTTACGCTTCCCAAGCGCACTCTCCTGCTGCTGACCACTCTGAGATGGTCCCTACTGAGATCGAGAAGGTGCACCTCCTCGAGGTTGTCCTCCTCGAGCACTAGGTCCTGCTACTGAACTGCTACCAACCTGCACTCCTATGTGACCTCCAAGTGCCATACTCAGATTCTCCTCAATAAGGCGTGCTTTCTCCACTGCCATATCCATGGTCTTGGGTTCGAAAACCCTCACACCACTGCTAAGACAAGCATTTAAGCCCCTAACAAAATGGTGCACTAACATGCTCTCATCATCACCAATCCCTGCATACTGTTTGAGCTCATAAAAGCATCGCTCATATTGCTCAACAGATAATGCCATCTGACATAAGACATGGAACTCGTCACCTCGATGCTGACGCCAATGCTCAGATAAGAATTGAGCTCTGAATCTCTCTAAGAAGATCTCCCAAGATGTTGTATGGATGTCAATATGGAGCTTCTGATCCTCTAGTCTCCACCATGTGGATGCAAACCCTCTCAACTGTATGATGGCATAACGAGCTCTGGTGTTACTGCCATATAGATGCATGGAAAAACACCTATCTAGGTCTATAAGCCAGGTCTCGACCTGTAAACCCGTACCTGATCCATCATATAATGGAGGATGCCCCTTGAGCAGGTCCCTCATGTGTAACTCCGATTGGGGTGGAGCTTCCCTCACCACAGGGTTAACCTGAACCTCTACCTGCCTCGGCCCAAGGAGTGCCAAAGCATCCTCAACGCTCTACGCATAGCCTCGATCCTTGCTGGATC
Organism: Sequoiadendron giganteum; assembly: GCA_007115665.2. Classification (NCBI taxonomy): domain Eukaryota; kingdom Viridiplantae; phylum Streptophyta; class Pinopsida; order Cupressales; family Cupressaceae; genus Sequoiadendron; species Sequoiadendron giganteum. Next base: position 65,016,336 of record CM021100.1, on the reverse strand, counting down.
CTGCTGACGATCTCTGACCCCTGGTGCATTTTGAGATGCCTGAGGTTCTTCCTGATTAGGAACAACTGATACCCAAGGAGGAGAGTCATTCTGACTCCCACCTCAACCACCTAGACGACCTCGTCCATGCCCTCTACCTCTTCCGCGTTTGGGAGGCATAATCCTACACAGACACATTAAGGTATTAGGCAAGGCACACAACTTAAAAGCCTACACACTAAAAACTTAATGGCTCCATCATAATCCCAGAGTACCCAGTGTTTAAACTTGGGATTTGATACCATGTGTAACGCCCCGCCACACAACCCTAGAGGAAGTTGCAAACAACTACTTAAACAGGTTAATTTTTTTTTTATAAAAAAATTTGCCAGCATAACTTTGTAAGGGAGAATTTAAAAAAAATAAAAAAAACATATATATATATCCATAATTTTCACTCATCGAAGCTTGAAAACTAACCAAAATGAAGAACACAAAAACTTAAAATAATTATTTACCTTCAAGTAACCATTTTAAATTTTGGAAACAATCTAATCCTAACCAGGTTTTCTTCCAAATTGGAAAACAAAACCCAACTGGTTTATTTTGCAATTAATCAGCAGATTCAAAGCTTTTCAACAACACACACAATTAAAATTTCCACAGAATCTCATTTAAAGAACATGAACCTGTTTTCTTGTAGTTGAGTGAAGACCCTATTGATGCCTAGATCCCCTCTTCAGATCCTCAAATTCTTCAAGCTTTAATCCAAAAACCCACAATTTGAACAATTCTTCCTCTTCTCTTTTTAATTTTTCTCCAAAAACCCCATAATCCAAACTTGTGAAGAAATTCAAAGATAATCAATTTTTTCAAAAAATCCTACAACCACCCTCATAAATTTTTGAAAACAGAATAGCAAAAGTCTTTCTTTTCAAAGTTTGAATTTAAAAATTGCTAAATTGAAATTTTAATTCATTTCTTTTATTTCCATTTTCAAATCAAATATGCATTTCCAAAATGAATGATCTTACCCATCTCAACACAAATACTTTTAATTAATTACTTACTATAATTGATCTACAACGAGATTAAATTATTTATTAATTAAATTAAATTAATTAATAAATTAAATTTCATTTCAAACATATAACCAGATTAATTCACTCACCCACATAACTACAAAGCATAAATTTTAACATCTTTCTAACTTCCATAAATAAACTGAATCAAGGCAACAATATAAAACAACTGGACCACACTATGACCGACGACACGTTATGACCAGGGTGACAACTTGGCACAAAAACCTAGCTACTATCTCCCAATCGAATACCGTTGGGCATTGGACATGCTCAAACCTGTGAAACCAGGTGGAGTCGATGTCTTGTACCTGTCAACCTACGAACAAAGAGTATATCCACATGCATATATATTTCATACTTAAAACACATCGTGAAGAGAAAATCACAGAATCGTAGGGCACTCGCAAGCGAGTGATGCGATACCATCCTCTTCACCAATATAGTAGTACTAACTGACAAATCTAACATACCAATATAATTCAAAGCATAAAACATCTTTAATTCAAACATCCATAATGTTAATCTCAAAGCATGCCAAAATGATAACATCATATTAAAATACAATCACATCAAAAAATAACATTAATGTCGCTTAATAGATAGCGATCAAATAACAGTCAGATACCATAGTCAAGGTACTAACATAAAGTACAACATAATAAAGCATAACACTATTCAAACAAAAGGACAAAATGGAGGGGTATTACACCACTTACAAAAAATTCTCTGTCACAATAGTTCTCACAACCTCATTTGGCACATAATTTCATCAGTAATTTGCATGAAGATCCATAAATTAAATACAACACACAACCTAAAACTATGCAATCCTGAATACAAATTCACAACAACAAGACACACAAGGATTCAAATTGAATCACAAGGACATCCAATTGCTTATTATGAAATGAGACAAGAATATGAGAAGAAGAACTCTGCTGCTTTATTGAAACTGAAGGAGTATGCCAAAGTCTGAAACTAAGTACAAAAAGTTTACAAGCTCTCAGAATGTGTATTAGAGCAAGAAACAATGATCTGAACTGCCAAAACTCTAAGTTTTTCTCAATATATATCACTAAAACCCTAATCCGAGCTTAAGAAAAAAGCTCTAGGAAAGGCACCTAAAACTACCCAAGAAGTTGGCACAAAAGTGGAAAAGTCTCACTTTTTGCATGTACATACTAAAAAGCTCCTAAAAATAGGTCTTCTTTTCTTTAAAAGAAAAAAAAAACACCTTATCTCTCCACCAAGAAGCTCAAATCCGACCAAAAGAAAGATCACTCACAAATATGCTAAAAATAGCAAAGAAATAAAATAATTTATAAAATATTGCTTTATTCTTTGCTTTACATCATGCAACTTTACAATTGCTTTATTTTTTGCAAATAAAGATAGAATCTCTTACTAATCATCAACCTTATATCTCCATTTACAATGCTTGATTTTTCTCATAAAAAATCATAAAAATAATAACCCTCTCTATTACATATTTAATTGATTTTCTCTAGAATTCAATTGAAAAATAAAACCCAAAGCCCGAGTTTTAATTTTTTAAAATAATATCCCTCCAAGACCTGATTGATTTCTATAAAATAAATTACCAAATAAAGCCTAATACATCATTATTTCACCTTCATATTTTAATTGATTTCCTCTCCAAAATCAATCAAAATCTAAGACATTTAGTCATTCTCCATTTTAATACTAAGGCATAAACATAAGCATTTGAATTCTCAAACAAATGTCTTAAGTATTAATCAAAACCCTAAAAACATAAAGACTAAGACTTATGAAAACCTAGGAAAATGATATTTTTCGGCCATCTAGACAATAAGCTCAGACTTTAATTGAAAATGCAAACACTAAAATGCTAAATTCGAATTAAGGCAGCATGAAACAAAACTAAGGAGAAACCCTAAACTCCTATCATTTCACATTTTTCAACTTGGAGAAAGAAACTCTGTTGGGAGAGATGGCGCTACCATGTACATGCTAGGTTTTTGCTTGGGAAATGGCTTGAGAGCTTTGAATCTTGTCCTCCAATCTGGTCGACCCTTCTTTGCAACTCATGGTAAGTTACTTCTCATGGTTTTCTCGTGGCTCCATTTATTTTTGGAAGAAAAACAACCATTAAGGCCCCGACCTTCACATGTACCTATTGTATGATTTTCATTCCTTTATTCTTTGTGTTTGCTTGATCTTATTTTGGCCGCTATGGGTGAGTTCGACCCTTCTCTCTGTGAGCTCCATTAGAGCTGGTTGTGCCACTTTACTCCTCTACCGGCAAGCAAATGGTAAGCTCACTTCTTTGTCTTTACTCTTCACTCAAAGGAAAGCTTATGACAGATTTGTCTCTACAAAAAGATGATTTCTATTTGTAAATTTACAAACCATCACACAGGCCATGCCATTACATGCTCTTGATAATGAATTTCTATAAAGAAATTTTCATTATAATCATTGTTTGCTTCAATTGTTTTAAAATCTGATGGAAACTCAAATGGGTTGTTTACTCCTCCGTTTGGCCACGCCATGAAAGCACAAATGGGTGCTTATAATTTGCATTTTGATGTAAAACCCTTACATGGGTGACTTTTGATTCTAAAAGGGGACCTTTGTTTGTCTTCCTGTTGAAAACCCCATGTGGGTTTAGCTGAAAATTGTAAGAACTTCATTCTGATAAAAAACCCCAATGTGGGTATTCAATATTTTGAGTAAATCTGCATTTTTAAAGAAAACCCTGATATGGGTAACTCTATAATATGAAAGCATCCGCACTTTGAATAAAACCCCCACTGTAACAAAACAAATATTTTCCAATGATCATTTAAATTGTTTGCAAAGTATTTCAATTATGTGGAATGTCTTTTAAAAGACACAACCCCAATAATGGGTTTATTATTGTGAATGGCCTCTGCGCTTCACTCTTTTGAGAGTACCATACTCCTCCTTTAATGATGTTGTGCTCTTGTCTCATAAGTCATTCCTGCTTGACTATCTTTCAAGTGCATAGGCAGAATGGAAATAAATCTATAACTTATTTTCCTTATGCTTGACTATATTCACAATGTTATACTTTTTATTTCCTGATGATATCCACTTGCACATACCCAAAAATGCTCTCCTCATTTTGCACTCTCCCTTCAAATGAAAATTTGAAGCTCTTCACATGCTTTCCTTTATTGAACAATGCTCTTATTGATGAGGCATATGTATGCCTGTTCACTATCATATTATGAGCATGAAAACTTGCTTGAACAACATGAATAAAAGTGACTAAAACACTATATGGCATCAAAGATGAAATTGATTTGACAGTATTTAAAACCTGCATTTTAGTTTAATTGAATCTATTAGGTTCATTGTCCACCTATACCTTTCATTTCACTGCTCAAACTTGTAAGTTATGAATGAACAATAGACTTAATTGCTTTGATGACTACAATTCTGTTTTACTCCTTCAGTTGGATAGCTCAGATGAGCATGATAATTGTACTTTCTTTCTCAACCCACTTGTAACTTTAAGGGGCAGCATGCCGAGCTCTACCCTTGTGGGAGCCCATTTTACCCCACATGCTTTATGTCTTCAAAAAATAATCAGCTTCATGAATTTTCCTATACCTGCACAAGAAACAAACAATGTTAGCAAAAAACAATAAATATTATGATGTTTACTCTTTCAGCTTTGATTCTTGCACTTTTATTTTAGTTGATTCTATGCATCCCAAGGATTGAATTATATTTTTGTTAGTAGGGCATGTAGTTAGTTCATATCCCAAGCTCTTAATTGAAACCGTTCTCAAAATTTTGTAGATACAGTCAGGAGCAGAAGAAGAATGGAGCAAGATACAAGGCATCAACTGAAGATCAATTCAGGAAATGACAGATATGTTCTATGTTATTTGTCACTTTCTTTCAGTTGTATATTTCCTTTCTTGTAATGAATAGAACCAGCTAAAACCATGACTTGTGTGGATCTTTTAATCTTTGCTTCATTTCCATTATGAATGAAATGCATCAAAATGCAAACTTGTACTATCATTTGTATTCTTGCAATCAAATGAAATCTGTAATGTAACAATGTTATTGAAATAAAATGAAAGCAATGAAATGCTTAATCATTTGTATATCCAACTTTGTATTTCATTTGTTCTGTAATTATTGAGCAATGGCTCTGAACTCTGTTCTCTCAAACAATGCATAACTGATACTTAATAGAACAAATACAATCAGTAATTAAAACCATGTAGCAACTAACTGAATTTCCACTTTAAGATATAACAAACTTTAATCAGCTCCACCAATTGAGCTGTAGTGAAAAATTGGTAATAGTAACCTGATTTCCACAAATGGGGATGTTTTGTTCCTCCTTTGGAAGGAGTGTTTTTGGTTATTTGTTGCCTCCTTTGTATGGATTGGCTATGTTCCATGTGTTGACAGTAGGAGAGTGGGTCTTGATGGGGACTGGGATCGGTGAAGATCTGTCGGGTAACTCATGCACCCATGTGGTGACACTTCTCCTAGGTCTACTGTATGCTAGTTCTGTGAAATGAAAGATTGTATAAACTGGAAGAAATGTGTCCATGTGTATGTTTGGATCATGTGTTTGGATGAATCAGTATGAGTCAACCTATGTTTAGAGGTAGTAGGTTGACCAAGTATCCTTGTTATTATCTCCTAGCACAGGGGGTGGGCCTTCGGGTATCGCTTGGTTGGGAGGAATGTGCGCCCTACGCCATTGGGTCCCCTTTGATCTTCAGTTCATGATGGCGAGGTCTTCCAGTTGGAGAGCTCGTGGATGCCAGTGGTTTCATTCCATTATCTTGATGTATTTTATTTTAGTTGGTATTTGTAATTAATTCACTCCTCCGTTGTATTCGAGGAGGAATCTTGTAACTTGTAATAGTTAGGTATGAACTACCTCATTTCAGGAATGAGTATTGTAATTTTACTTGTTAAGTAATGTATTCTGAAGCTTGTTATTTCATATTCTATGCATTGATATCTTTTATGCTTTGTATGTATGTGCATTTAAATGTATGATTAGTAACTTAATTAAAATGCGTTCTTAGAGTAATGTATGTGTTATGGTTTTAGATGTAATCTTGTCGCATTTCCTTAGAGCATTTTGTGAAGTGTTGTGCATATTCCTTGTTAATAATGTAATTTTAAGAAAAAAAAATGTACACTTCCGTAGTGTTTGCAACTTCCTCTAGGGTCACATGGCAGGGCATTCCAAAATACAAACACCCTCTAATTCTTTACCCATACTTCATTGAATGCTATAGGGGCACATTATGATGGGGGATTTAATAGATGAAAATAAAGGATAGAAGCTTCAAATGGTTATATAATCAATCCACAAGAAGTGGATCTAGAAGCACAATTTCCATATGACATCAATTGACTATTTGAAGAACAATGTAACAAAGCAAAGGCAAATAAATAGCAATTTAAAAGGGAAGTAAGATGACCTGCTTAACCATAGGTGTGAGGGAGTGATAGATATAAATAATTACCCTTAACTAGAGTCAAATTACCATTTCCTTTAACCATTTCATCACGCCATATACCTTATCATACCTAATTTATTAAGATTATGTAATGATTTTGTTACAATTTTAATTAAATATTAATGTATTTATACTTATTTTTTCTTATGATTATGATTATTCTAATACTAATAGTTGGGTGTTAAAAAGATGAAGTGTGCAAAAGGTAGGACGTGTATACAACATGGAGAAATTTTGGAGATGTCACTTCAATGGATCTCTGATATTTTTGGAGCATCTCTAGAACTGTCATGAATTGGGTCGTTGAAGAAGAATTTTGAAGACTCATGCATCTAACTCTACTTCAATTTTTGAATGCCACCAATCCCTTGACACTCTACAAATGGGAGTCCTCATTGTTTAACAATTATTTCAAATAGTTAAAGTATTTTTTTAGTTAATGCAACTCTGAATTTTAATTATAAAATTATGTAAAAGACAATTAGTGCATCTAGAATATCACCATGATTTTTGGAATCGAGGAAATAGGTTATAGTTTATATACTAGTTCTTTATTCAAAAGAGATATCAATCTTTGTTTTTCATATAATGATGTTTCAAGTAGTGTGTATATAATTTTTTCTACCAAAATCAGTGAATATTTTTAAATAAATCATTTTGCATATTATTGGTAATTACGTAGAAGATTTAGTCTCTGTTGATCTAGCCACTCAAGAGAGGAATTGGAACATAAAATTAAATATAATTAATTTGTTTTGCATTAAATTCATGTGTTTGTGTTTTGTTAATCTGTATTTTATTTATTTTATCATTTTTCTTTCCATCGATATGTTCATCTTGTTAAGATTGTAGTCCTATTCATTTGTAAGTTCGTATGTATAATGTGAATTCTATAACTATAGTTGCTTAATGTTTGTTTTTGTTTATCCTTGATTTCAAATTTAAATTTTGTTATTGAGGATAAGAAAATGAAATGAAGTAAATGAACAAGATTAAGGTGTAGACACTAAAATTGTCCTTCGCCTGTGAACCCACATTTTCATACCAATTCCTCCTTCTGCTTGCATAATTAAATAATTTTAATTATTTAGCTATTTTCTAAGGTCATATTCCTCTATTAATTAAATAATTTTTAATTATTTAATTAATTCATTTTCTCCTTATTCCTCCCTTGATTAATTAAGTAAATTTTATTTATTTAATTACATCACTAATTAATTCTCTTTTCCTCTATAATTAAATAAATTCCTAATTTATTTAATTATTTTCCATTTTTCTTCTATATTTCAATATTTATTTTAATTATTTAATTATTCATTAGCTTTTCTTCTACAATTAAATAAATATTATTTATTTAATTATTTTCCACCTTTCCCTCAACTATTAAATAATTATTTTAATTATTTAATATTTTATCCTTTTCCTCCACTTTTAACTAAATAATTGTTTTTCAATTATTTTAATTAAAAGTCAACTTTTCCCTATTCTTCTATAATTAAATAATTGTTTTAAATTATTTAATTATTCACTTTCCCTCCTAAATTAAATAATTTTATAATTATTTAATTTACTCCAACAACCTCTTTTTCCATGTCAACCTCTTTATTCTTGCTTTTCTTATCTTTACCTTTCTCATTTAATCTCCACACTTGATTGAATTAACTTATAATTCAATCTCCACCATACATCCTTATCTAAACCCTAATTTATCCCTAACCCTATTCCTCTTTGCTTCTAAGCAATCTCATTCATTGATCATCATCCTTATTCATCCTTCAATCCTAGCCCTTCATCTGAAATTGACTTTCTATAAATGAGAGGTGTCCCATCCCATTTTGATATGAAAATATTTTATTCTACTATTATGCTGTTGGATTCATGAGAAACCACATTCAAATATTCAACAGATCAACATAATACATTCAATCTTTTGAGGTTTGCATCTGTTTTGGTTTGATTTAAGCTATTTTTATGCATATTTCTATTACATCCATTTTACTTGCATACATTTTGGTGAACCCGACATGAATCCCCTAACTGATTTTTGGCTCAATATTTTGAGAAATTTTGAGGAATTTCGGAGTTGAATCCATTTCACTTGATCTATCTTGCTTTTTTGCCGGTTTTGCATCATTTTGGGACAAAACCCTAGTTTCAAAAATTTCACCATAACTTTCAAATGGCCATGAATTTTTCTATGATATTTTAGTTGATGTTTATGGATCATATAAGGAGGCTACACAAGAAAAATTAAGGTCATATCATTATTTTCAGACAATTTATGATGATTTTAAGGTTTTTCATAAATTTGCATTTTTCAAGGCAAACAAAAGAATTTTTTAGAATTTTTTGCATTTTCAGAAATCTCTTGAAATTATAGTGGGGGTCTATTCTTTGCAGATTTATTTTTGACCTTAAAATAATGATAAAAAATCAAATCTTTGTTAATTAGGGCTTTTTCATAAATTTTCATTTCTGGGTGCAAATCAACAAATTTTCAGAATTTTTTGCATTTTTGGAAAACTCTTGAAATTTAAGTAGGGGTTTGTTCTTTGTGTTTTTATTTTTTGTGCCAATTTTTTTTATAAAAATCAAGTTCACTTTGACTAGGTGAAAAAAAAATGGAATTACAATCTAGTGATGAGCATATTTTTCATATACATCTATTTTGTTGCATCATAAATTATTTTTTGATGTTTGCAGGAGTTTTATTGTCATTATCATATATGCGTTTTTTTTTTTGGTTTTAATCTAACCCTCTAAATTGGATCAAGTGGACCAAAATTTGGAGCTAAAGGAAATTCAAGTGCACACTTTTCAAATCACATCTTTATCTTAATCTTTGTTTACAACATCACATTTCAATTTGGATCTAAAAAGAATAAGCGTCTTCTCAAAATCACACTTTCAATTTGGGTTAAAAAGAACTAGTGTTTGCATTGCTTGGTGATCTTGTTTGTGCTTGGAGGTGTGTATGCTCTTCCCTCACATTTCCATATGGTTTTGGGAATCAAAATCACTCTTCAACACTCTCATTTTCACATCACACATTTCAATTTCTAAGGTTAATGAACATTGCTTGTGTGATCAAATACATGCGTATGCTCTCTCACATTATCATATGGTCTTGGAGATCAAAAGCATTATTTGCATCACTTTTGTGTAACCTTCTTAGGGGGCCTGCCTAGAGAAGTGATCACTCTAGGGCGACATCAACTCTAGCGTTCCAACATAAAATAAATAACGGAGGGTGAATTGAAAGTGTTACACCCCAAATTTCATAATTACTATTTACTATTACTATGTAGGGTAAATATGAATGTAATGTGAATTCAGTGGATGAATAATTTATTGTGTGTGTAATTTTTTATCACTGCTTTATGAATGAATTTCATATCATTTAATATTATATGAAGGAATGCATTTATGTGATTGGATGAATATTTTGTTAATATTCTAACTTTGGAGATGTATTATGTGTAAATGCATATTTTGTTGAATAACTGACTACCTTAGACATGTTTTGAGAATGTGGATGCAGGTATATGTTCATTCCTCCAGGCGGAGGGGAAGTATCACTTAGGAGAAGGTCTTGGTCAAGGAACTAGTAACGTAACCTATCCGAGCTTATACACACACCACACTAGAATAGTTGAGTCAGGTTATCATGTGGGAAATAGGTAAGTAAGTCATACTTAGCATAATATGTCTGCATTAGTAAGGGTCTTGTTTACTACTAAATGCATGCTTGGATGATGTTTATTTGTTTCATCTTGTGAAGTCCTTCCTCATGTTACTGTGCCTGTTTGTGTGGTTGATTATGTGTTGGGATATATGCATACATGCATATATATGTGTATGATGGCATACACGTACGATGGATATAATGGGATGTCCATAAAAGTACAATGACATATGTATAGATATGCATATATGTTTATAAGCGAGTAATATGATGCTATAGTCGCATAGGTCATGATCATTCAGATATTGAATGGATCATTTGATTGTTTTGATGATGGATAATATAAATACACACGTAAGCGTAAAATTTTTAATAGAGGGGTGTGTATACATATACATATATATATACAAATATATATATACATATACATATATATATACACATATATATATATATATATATATATATATAATATTATTATCATACGACTATTGACTTGTTCGTATTCATCTATATGTCAAATGTATTCTTACTTGATCGACATTTGAGAGAATATGCTTAGGTACGTATATATGAATTTCTGTATGTAAGAATACATGTATATGTGCTTGGTGGTATGATCGAACGTGTATATATATAATCTTTGTTATATATCATAATATTATCTTGTGTATATAGTAAAGATATATATATGTCAATATTATTATAGCCCTATTTTATATGTATATGATAATACATAAATATATATACATATATAAATACATGTAAGCGTTAATGCTTATACAAAGGTGTGTATGTATATATAATATGTGTATTATAAATACATATATTACTAAATGGTTGTTGTATGTGCAACCATATAGAAGAATATGACTTAAAGCCATGCGTGGAATATGAGAGGTAGAAAAGTATTTATTTATATTATAAATGATGCTATATTATATATATGAAGCACTTGGAATACTTTCTTAAATGTTTTGACTATGCTTGAGTGCATGAATACAATCATGGCGCTAAAAGAATCTCTTGATAAAGGGATGCTTATGGCTGTTGAAAACATAAAACAATGTTATTATTTAACCTTTGACTAGCGCTTGAAATGAATAAAAGGTAGATTTGAATGTGGTATATAAACTTGCTTTGAGATCGACTATCTAAAGCAATGATTTTCAACTGATTATAATGTTTACTCATTTAGCTTTGAAGTCGATTATCTTAATCAACTTGGAGGCTGATTTATTGAACAAGTTAAAGGCCAAAATTTGTGGTAATTATAAATGTCTTTCTTGAGCCACTTTATGCTCATGCTGTCGATGAAATAAGAGTTTTTAATTTGTAAACTAAACACAACTATTAAGTCGACGATAAGTGAGAATAAGTCAACATCTTTTTAATAGGAAGCCATGGACTTAGCAAAACCATATTACCATCATGTTTTGCATTGATCAAACAACTCTATTGACATGAAACATATCAATGACTTGGTCTAAACCATTTCACGAGTGAATAATCGACACATATAGTAAGACTTAGTCGATGCTTTAGTTTGAAGGCACACTCTCGTTATTGACTGTTTCTCTTGAGGATGAAACCACACCACCTTTGCATCTTTTAGCTGTAGAAGACTACTTTAAGTTCCTAGTCGAATTCTATCACATGGAGAATTGAATTGGTCTCTAATTGCTTTCAATAAGTGGATCGATTTGTTGATATTTGAGTTGAGTCTATGTTTACTTATTCACCACCTTTCGAGTTGTGTTAGTGGTGTTGCTACACATGCTTGATTCTGTCAATATCATGCCTAAATTGTAGGCAGTGTTGTTACTTGTTTGCTATATAAATAGTAGCAAGAGTTCATTTTTTTGGGATTCATCATTATTCTCTTTTACACGTTATTTATTGTGCAAAGACTCTACATTTTAGTGTGCTTTTCTATCTGCAATATTCAATCAAAGCAGTGAGGGAGAGCCTTGAGTTTTAAGTGAGTTTTATTATCTTTGAGAGGAAGCATTTTCCAACTTGAGAGATAGGAGTTGTGAGATTTTGTTGGAGAATCAATATCGAGATAGTTGTTGTTCCAAAGGTGCTATGATTGCAGCCAATCGAGTTGGGAAGCTATAAAATAGGCATGAGGATATTCTACTTTTGTTTATTCTTTCTTTGAATGTGGTCTGTCTTGATTAATTGAACTAGTTTTGTTGATAATTGCATGTAGGAAAGAGTAATGTTACTTTGAAAGAAAAGTATAATCCATTTACTTTTTTTGTGCATTGTTTGTAAGTAATCCATGATAGGAGAGATTGTTTGTCTTGGGTATTATTAATATTATACTAGACATGTGTAGTCATGGGTAAAATGATATGTTTATCACAGGTATTATTATTATACTAGATATGATCAAACATAGATAAGCTTAGGGTACACTCATAGCTAGATTATTATTTATGCTAGATGGTTAGTAGGTTACTCATGGGATTGTAGTCTAGTGAAGGGAGGGAACTAGTACTTGCTCAATTGAGTAGTGTTACCTTAGGTTGAGTTAAAGAGATATGTTATCCTAGGGAGTAGCTTTCTCATGGAGAGGGATTGCCTAAGCATAGATATAATGGCCTTAAGTCAAAGCGAGCTTGCTATAGTGTAAGTGAATGGTAGACCATCATTCAAAGTACCAAATGAGAATACTTTGGCCAAAGTAGTGTGATGTACAAAGACTCCACTGAAGAAGTGTGAATGTCGAGACTCCGCTGTTAGTTCACCATGTCCATTTAAATGCATGAGGGATACCTAGCATAGGTTATAAAATCCTAGTCATGTAGGACACAACACTAAGCTCAGAGTGGTATGTCATACGAGCTTACCCAATCGATACCTTCATCGAAGGGAAGGGCCATCTATCATTGATAGATGTGCGAGGGACCACATATGAGTCTGTGGTTGGTAGAAAAGTTCTTGAGTGATGCTTCTCCTCCTTAGCAGGCGACAAAAGACCAAGGTTTTGAAAGGCGGATTCCTGGACCATCTATATCTTATGCTCTAAAGCTCGGTGGAGCTATGTTTGTAATTGAGTACATTCTTGGAATATTTTAATTTGTGAAATTATTATATTGGAATGGAATACTTATTGAATATTGTACGACAACTTTATTCAATATGATATCTATGTTTTGGAAAGATTTGTATAATTACTTTGGATGCAATGACAAATTGGAATTTGTGTTATTTCAATTAAGCATGTAATTTACATTATTGGAAGAAATTTTTTATTTCTATGTCTTGGCACCATATTTTATTCACTTAAGGTCAATACATTGGAAATTTTACTGTGAAGAACACTGGGTTTGTTACAGAAAGACACACATCTTGGAAGTGAATCTTGTCAATCTTGACTAAGCCCCAAAGAAATTTATACCTTTGGGAAGTGAAGGTGGAGTGTGGGTTACCCTCTCCTCCAAATTGTTTGGCATTATTCTCCTTTTAAATTCATATAATTGGGCCTCATGTACCTTCAATATATATAGAGGGCATCCCTAGATCCTTGTGCATCCTAATTTAAGACCATTGGCCAATCTACCCACTTGAATAATTGTTAGGTTGTTCTTGTGCTTGGAAGTGTCTTCTTATCATATAATAATTTGAATTACATCTTGCATGAAGTTTTGTCTTGCGTGTGTGAATGTGTATTCAAGTTTTAAATCTTAATTAGGCATGAAAAATAAAAAACAAAAAAAAAATAGTAAACTCGAAAAACCCAAAAAAAAATAAAAATTCAAAAATATTAGAAAAAATTCAAAAATAATCAAATATAGGTGTCATCCAAGTCAATATATCCACATCATCTCGAATTCAAACTTCTCATCCTCATTATCCATCCTAATCATTATATCCTAGTCATCCATGTCAACCTAATCATCCCATCATAGTCATCGTAATCATTCCTTATAATCCTAGTCCCCATTCCCCATCCTAATCATCCTATCCTAGTCATCCAAGTCAACCTAATCATTCCATACTAGTCATCATAACCATCCATCATCTTATCCTAATCATCTCATCCTAACCAATCCTTTCCATCCTAATCATTCCTCCTTGTCCTAATCTTCCATCCTAGTCATCATAGCCATCCATCATCTCATCCTAATCATCTCACCCTAACCAATCCTTTCCATCCTAATCATTCCTCCTCATCCTAATCATCTCATTATATCGTAATCATCCCTTCTTACCTTAATTACTCTTAATCATTTTAATCACTTTCATAATTATTCTAATCTTTCACAATCATCCTAATTATCCCTTCTAATCCTATTCATCCTTCATCTTATCTTAATCATTTATTTACATCTCAGTCATTACATCCCTAATCATCAAAGTTATCTCCTTTCAATTATTCCATCCTAATAATCTATAACCATTCTAATCCAAATCACCCCATCCTAATCATTGATAATCATCTTAATTATCTCCCCAATCTTTCTAATCACCCATCTTATCCTAATAATACCCAATCATCTATTCCACATCATCCCAAGTATCTCAATCATCCACATCCATCTTAATCTATCATTTAAGACCCTAACCTTAATTATTTTTTCTAATCCAATTGAGGTCATAATCATTATCATAACCACCCTCCATAATCCGCATAAAAATCCCTCCTTCCTAATCTATTTTCATACTTAATCTACATCATCATCCTTAATACACATCATTCATCATCATCTTAATATAATCACATTATCAACTTAACACCATTCCAACCTAATCTTTCCTAATTCAAACTCACCACCATGTCTTCAATTTACCTTGATATTCATCATAGTAAAATTAAATACCAATTAAATTGCAATGGTCAATACCAACAATCCATATACCTCAATAGAAAATTCATCGATTATCCATACCAATCAACCACAACCCATAGTCAACCACCCATCTATCCCTCTTACCAACAATCTATAATATCTAATCATTTATCCACCTACCCTCACTATTAAGAGTCAATTGACACAATCCATACCATTTATCCCCAATAAACATCCATTAATCATCCTTATCCTAACCTCGACAAGGTAAGCCAACCTTTCATTGATCCATTCCAATCCATTCCATCCTATCCTAATCCATCATCCACTAATCCATTCCAATCCTCCACATCCTATCCTAATTCATCATCCACTAATCCATTCCAAGCATCCACATTTTTTCCTAATCCATCATCCACTAATCCATTCTAATACACTCCATCCCAATCCAAAAATCCACCCAAGAAAAGAACATTTGCTGATGATCTCATAAGATACATAAAAAATAATTCTCAACTCAAACATGAAAACAAAGCTAGACAATCTAAACACATTTATAATCCTACACCATCCAATCATGCTCCATCATCATGTCATCCATTTCCTACCAATTCCCTTTCATATCAAGATCAAATCGTCCCTTCCATACCCCCACATGATACCCTTTCATATGAAGATAAAAGTATCCATTCTATACCATCTCATCATCCCTCTCTAAATCAAGATCAAAGTACACCTTCCACCCCATCTAATGAAACCAATCCCAATCAAGATAAAAATGTGTCATCCACTCCATCACATGATTCCTTTCCACCTCATGATCCCCTTCCATCTCATGATCCCATTTCTAATTGAAAGCAATATATCCCTTCTATCCCATGCAATGATCCCTTTCCTCCACATCAAGATCAAAGTATAAATTCTATTCCATGCAATGATCCCCTTCCTCTATGTAAAGATCAAAGTATCCCTCCATCCCCATTTCATGATTCCCTTCAATCCACTCCATCACATGATCCTAACCCAAGTCAAGATCAAAGTATGCCTTCATCTCTATGTCATGATCCCCTTCCATCTCATAACCAAGAGAGAACTATGCTATCCGCCCCATCCCATGATCCTATGCTAAGTCAATATCAAAATTTTCCTCCATCTCCATCTCATGATCCAAGTATCCCTTCATCTCCATGTCATGATCCTAATCCTCCACAAGATCCCATCACCCCTATCTAAGCTACTCACAAACTCCACACTTATCAATTGGGTTCCTCCACTTTCATCAAAATATCATGGCCTTGGATACCAGGCTCAAGATTTTGTCACTCCTTCCACCCATCCTAAATCCAAAATCCCTCCACTTAAATCCAAATGTCCACATTCCCCATCCTCAAAATCTATCTTAGGCCCTTATGTTCCAAAATCCAATGCATTTTACCTTCCATCCATTTTGGGTCCTTATGTCTCAAAATAAATTCCTTCATCCCCTCCATCCATCTTGGGTCCTTACATTCCACCTCCTAGCATTCCTATTCCAAGGTCCCATTATCCTCTCTATCCATCACCTCATATCCCTAATCAATATCTACAAAGGTACACACCCTTGAACCTTTTCCAACATACTTACACCAACCCATCAATAATGCATCCAAATCATTCATATCCATCCACCAATCCCATTGCTCTTGGAAGCAATTTGGATGCCAAAACTCAAATGCATACATCCAAAAATCCACAAAATTTAAAGGATCAATATGTCTCATAAAAAAGACATGCAAAAACAAAGAAAAATGTGAT
The DNA here is from genome assembly GCA_007115665.2 of Sequoiadendron giganteum. NCBI lineage: Eukaryota > Viridiplantae > Streptophyta > Pinopsida > Cupressales > Cupressaceae > Sequoiadendron > Sequoiadendron giganteum. The sequence continues at coordinate 64,999,478 of CM021100.1, read as the reverse complement.
CCAAAATAAAAAATCTAAATCCCAAAGGCCACAAAGTTCCATAAGTAAAAAATCAAAATCAAAAGCTATGTGGATTCCAAAAATACTCATAGAACCAATGCACTCCAAAGAAAAATCAGAATTGGCATCCACACTTTCTTATCCAAAAGCTCCATCCAATTCTAAGTCCTCCATCCCATCTAATAATCCTTTATCACCTCCATCTATTTTGGGTCCTTATATCCCAAAATCAACATCCACTCCTCCATCTAAATATCCAAATTAAAAAGCTACTTCTCTTTCACAACTCCACCACCCTTCAAGGTGTGTGCCAATGATGATCTTGCGAACATTTCCATCCACTCATCTACAAGTCTTCCATCAATCCATCCATTATACAACATCCATATTTCATCCTTCCATCCCTCTTATTCAATCCTTTGCATAAATCTATATCCATCACCATCTTCCCATCCATTTCATCCCCCTTACCATCATTCTACCAATGTCTATGAGAATACCTCCAATTTTCCATGGTCTAATGGAGTACATCTTCAAGGGATATCATCCATGGAACTAGATTATTGAGTCCTCCCTTCATCTCCCTATCATGCATCCACCATCTTCCAAATCCACTTATCCATATCCTTATCCTTCTCCATCCATCCTATTCCCAAAAAATCAAAAAAATAAAAAAAAGAAAGAGAAAAAAAAGAAAAAAGAAAAAAGTAAAGATAAATCATTCACCCAATGGTGAAACCAATTCTTGTGGCATTGATGTAGTTGAGGATGGGGTTTTTTTTCAAACATCCCATCCAAGCAGCCATAACACCACCAACAACCTTACTTCAAAAGTTGTTAACATTTGCAACAAACTTGTAATGGAAAATATAACCAAATATTCTTCATTCAAATTGAATAATATGATTTTTAAATACAATTTATAGCTACAACAACAACATATGCTACTGGCATTCCATAGGCTAAACTAAAATCAATTCTACAAGCAAGAATCGCTACAACTCCACAAACCCGTCACTTTTGTCCATCACTGCTCCCTGATTATCATGAATCTTTTAAAACACCTTCTAAGTTTGATGCGCCTCATTCTTATCTTTCTGGATCATTTTGAAATTCTTGATTTCATTACCGTATGAGAAAGTTGTGCCCAATTTACTGAAACTAGGTCTCACATTCACGACTCAAACAATCTTTCTATGCCCAAAATGCCAATCAAATCTCTACCTCCTCCATTCTGGGCATGGAAATTCATGCAATTGGCCCCTTAATTGTTCTTTCCTAACAATTTTTAAATATTTTCCTAAATTGACATCCATTATACCATTCCTGCACCTCCACTACCTCAAGCACTTGCACCAAGAAGATTCCAGCACTAATGGCCAACAATGTCAAATTCTCAGGAGTTACAAATAAAAAAATATAATATCTCCCAACCAAACTAAATGATTTTACAATTAAAATTCATGCCAAAAACAAGTGTATGGAAAGGGGTCCCTTTCAATGTTGTTGAAGGAAGAAAAACCAAGAAATATATCATGCCTGAAAGACCAATATCACACTAAAATTTAGGAAAATAAAATAAATCTTTTTGGGTGTGCAGGATTGCTTGGTACCCCAGGATGCTCCTACATCAGGTGGATAGGTACTATGATGAAAAACTATAAAATAGGTGTCATGTGTAATCCATTACCCTCTTGCAATCTATACTTGGGAAAAGTTTCATCCATGATATCCTACCTACCACAACCTCCTTTATCCCTCATTTCCTATCTGTTATCCTACTTACATTCATCCTCCCTTTTCCCTCCTTTGATCTTGAAAAGGCTAAGGATCTTCATATACATCATGCATTATATTCTTCCATCCTTCTTATCCTATCCATATTATTCATTCTATATCCCTCATCCTATCCAAATCTAGCTTCCCTTCCCACATTTGATCTTGATGAAGATCCTAAGGGTCACATATCCATGCACCCATATCTTATCCACTTGATCTTGATCATCCTATCCATATCCTCCATCCTATATCCCTTATACTACTTCCATCCTCATATCCTATCTCATTCCTCCCCTCTTTTCACCCTTGATCTTGATAAAACTAGGGGTCAAATGTCAATGCATTCATATCCTTTATGCGCCATCCTTCCATATCATACATCACTCATCATCTTCCATCCATGATTACACTACCTCTAGTGTGGGGCATCTTAGTCCTTTGCAATTAGTCCTTGGAGCTCCATCATCTTATCTCCCATCACCATCCATTATCCAACATCCATTTTCCATCCTTCCATCCTTTACCATGTCTTGGTTCTCCCTTGTCATTGGATCTCATTCAATCCTCCATCCAAGCTTATCTTATCCAATCCATTTATCCTCTATCCTTCCAATCCAACCATCGCCCAATCATCCCAATCTAGTCCATCCAAATGCAATCAATCATAATCCATGCAATCCAATCTTGCAACCTAGTGCATCATCCATAAGCAATCCATGATTTAAATCCAAATTGGTTGATAATATATTGATCCACTTTAATACATTATCATCATAGGGATATGTCTTTCCCAATCCTCACATTTTGAGATGTGTCCTTCCCATATCAAACAACGTCGTCATCATCATCATCAATCAATCCATCAATCAATTTTTAGCTTGACTTGGAGCATAGTCCTTGGTTGCTTTAGGTTTGTTGTGCATGCTTGCTTGTTGCTTGTGTGTTTTATCATTGTTTGCATTTATCATGGTCTTTTGCATTCTATTGTCACAAGGGAATCATGGTCTTTCATATCATGGTGTTATTGGGCATATATTTGCAGTTGACCTTTTTTTTTACCACGTACTTGGCACAATGTCATCTTGGTTCCTTATCCCTTGGTACATAATGTCAAGTATAATATTAAATCTAGGTTGCTCATATCATCACAACATGATGATCCTTCATCCTCCCTCTCCATCCACTTTTCATCATCCTTATCTATTTCCTCTATCCTTTTATCCTTCATACTCTAAGTCCTCTCATCCATTTCGAGAGCACACTCATGTTCTTTGAACATGCATGTTCTCTCGAGGGGGAATACCACTACCTCATCGTCATCCTTCCTCATCCTCGCCAGTGACTATGGCATCATGCTTCTAGTCCTAATCCCTTTCCTATCCACTATGTTTTATTCTTTGAAATGATGTTAATTCTCTTAGTCACAACATCATCTCAAAGAGGGGCAAAATGTAGACACAAAAAAATGTCCTTCGCTTGTGAACCCACATTTTCATATCAATTCCTCCTTTTGCTTACATATTTAAATAATTTCAATTATTTAATTATCTTCTAAGGTCATATTCCTCTATTAATTAATTAATTCATTTCTCCTTATTCCTCCCTTGTTTAAATAAATAAATTTTATTTATTTAATTATGTCACTAATTAATTCTCTTTTCCTCTATAATTGAATAAATTCCTATTTTATTTAATTATTTTCCAGTTTTCTTCTATAATTAAATAATTATAATTATTTAATTATTCATTAGCTTTTTCTTCTATAATTAAATAATTGTTTTAAATTATTTAATTATTTACTTTCCCTCATAAATTAAATAATTATTTCATTTACTCCAATAACCTCTTTTTTTGTGCCAACCTCTTTATTTGTTCCTTTCTTATATTTACCTTTCTCATTTAATCTCCACCCTTGATTGAATTAATTTATAATTCAATCTCCACCACCTATCCTTATCTAAACCCTAATTTAGCCCTAACCCTATTCCTCTTTTCTTCTAAGCAATCTCATCCATTGATCATCATCCTTATTCATCCTTCAATCCTAGCCCTTCATTTGAAATTGGCTTTCTATAAATGAGAGTCCTCCCATCCCATTTTGATATGAGCATATTTTATGCTACTATTATGTTGTTGGATCATGAGCAACCACATTCAAATCTTCAACAACTTAATGCAATACATTTAATCTTTTGAGGTTTACATGTATTTGATTTATTTTGAGGTTTGCATGTGTTTTGGTTTGATTTAAGTTATTTTTATGCATATTTATATTACATCCATTTTACATGCATACAAAATGTATAAACACATAAACCTTTACCTCAAATCACCTTCAAACTCCATGATCGAGCTAAATAGGATGCACCCTAGCTCCACTTTGTTTTCTCTTTTGATGTGTTGATGGAGGAATGTGGTTTCTTATTAAACCAATAACATGATGAAAGGAGTGATACGATGATAGATCAAATGGATGACTAAGGATATGATGATTCAATATTAGATAGAAAATGAGAGAAGTAGATAGAAAATGGGAGAAGCATAGATAGAAAATGTAGCAACATAAGGATATGAATATGGAAGATTAGATAGAAAATTAGAGAAGTAGATCAAACATGCAACAACATAAGGATAAGGATATGAATATGAAATATTGGTCAAATGGGAAGGAAGGCCTCTCATTTATATAATTTTTATGAGATAAATCAAGGTCCAAGATGGATTGGTTAATTGATGGCTATGATTGATTGAGGATTAGGGTTGGGATCAAAGTTGTATTCATATGAAAAATGTCACATGATGGGTAAGGGCTAGGTTTAATATGTGCATTAGAGCAACATCCTTATGTGAATGACTAGGATTAAGAAGTGGGATATGAAATTAATGGATGAGATGAAAAGCTAGTTTGACTTTTGGAAAGTATCTAGGTTCAATGAATGTAGAAAAGGTATTAGTTATACATGTGAGAGGGACACTTGTCACATGATGGAAAGTTTAGATTGTGATCCATGTGAATGGGATCAAATGTATAAGCATTGGGGAAAAAAGAGAGATAAATAAATAAAATATTTATCTAATTAATGGGATCATGATGAAGGAAAATAATTAAATAAATAGTTAACATTTATTTAATTATAGGATTATGATAAATATGGGAAATTATGGAATAATTAAATATATAATAAATATTTATTTAATTAACGGCTTAGGATAGACTAAAATTAGGTGTGGTTGGATAAGGTCATATTTTAGGTTTCTACAGTTACTATCGAAAGAATCAAAACATGTGGATTTCATTACTACTATTTGAATAATGTAGTTCAAGTTATTTCATAATATTGGTCTTTAAATTACATCTTGTGTGTTTCAACAATTTATATTTCTCGTGATTTTATAGAGTAGAAATTTTCAATGATTTTAGCTAGTAATATATTTTTATCTTAAGTATTTTTTTAGCATAGATTAGGATATTTGGAGACCTTTTGCAAATAGTCTTGGACATAACCCTAGTTGACATAATAATTAATTGATTAAAGTATGAGACCTAACAAGTACTTGTCATAGGGACTTGTGATTATGCTTGGGATGGATATGTTGATAGTAGTAGGTCTATTTATGATGTGTGCACATTATTTTGAGGTATGATTACTTGGATTTGTTAGAATGTGTTGTGGTCATTATTCTAACAATTATTGAGTATTTTACAAATAATCCATCCTATTCTAAAGGAGATGGAATTAGATGTATGTGTTTAGGTTGAAACATGATATTTAGAGTGTGATATTGGATTTAGTTTCTTGTCTTTCATAATTTTGCATGATGGAGGATGAGAGTAGTCGGGATAGTGGTCACTTAATGGATGTTGTAGGTTCTTGATTATGCTTATGGGTAGATAGGATTTGTTGTAATATGACTATACCCTCAACAATTGCTTCACTATATGTTGGTATTATCTTTTAGTCTTATAAGGTATATAAAAAGTGAGACAATATTGGGATTAGGCATTTTTTACACCTTACAAGTCATAATATTTAGATTATTATTATTATGTGCGTTCTCATGAAATGGGACATTCCACTTTATGCTTTGCCAATTATTCTGTGTGTAATTATTGGCATTACAAGTTTAAATATGTACATAAAAGAATATGTAGTCATGAAGCATGTGTAAGAGAATCTATGATGAATATAGTGGTGTAAGAAATATTATGATGCATAAGAAGATTTTTGATGGGGTTACATAGTAGAGTTATAATAACATTTATTATTATTATTTGGGTATAGAATGCAATTAGTGTATCACGAGAGAGTGCTTGCGAGTTACACATACCAAATTGTATAATAAAAGTTAAAGATGCTTGTATACGAGTTATTTTCTATCTTGGGATGACTCCAAACATTTGAGGATGGTGAGAATTCATACCATGTTATTTTGGGACCTTGTTTGTGCCCATGGTATTATTTTGTAGTTATTTGATCCTCTTAAGTATATATATTAGAGGCATGGGATAGAGGATGTATGGATGGGCTTTGGCAAGGTCATGCTACCAAATTTATACTAAAGGAAGATGCTTTTAATCTCCATGGAGGAAAGATCTTGATATTATATTATAACTATTTTATTATTGTTGAATAAAACAGTAGTTTCATACTTTAGAGGTTACATTTTCTCAAAAGGGTTTTCATAGGGTATATTTGTGTCATTATGCTACTTGTGGTTATTTCTCTTCTATCTCTCCTATTTTTATTTCTAAAAGTATAATTTACATGTCAAAATATTTCTAGAAATTTTGTAGATTTGATTAATGTGATATTATCCTCAAAAGGGTTAATGCAAAAATACCTACACGCTTAATAATTATATTTAGTTTTCGGTTTAACTACTAAGGGGTTTGCAAGTACTATCCCTAACAAATGTGAGGTTGAGTGTGTGTTGTACACTTTTCAAGACTTGTAAATATTATAAATCACACTTAGGATGGCTACATTTAGCTGCTCTTTCTAGGCACACTTTAAAAATACCGCCTTCTTGTCATTATTCAATAATTAAATTCTTTGTTTTTGGGATTCAAGATTGCTTGCATTTTATGTTTTATTTAACTTACAACTAAATTTCATTTTTAAAGAATGATATTATTATGGGGTGGCTAATTTTTTCTACTTTATTGAATGAAATAGGGTGCTCAATATCCATGTGTGATTATTGACTTTAAGCCATAAATCTAATGTTGATTTTGTTGTTGTTGCTATTTGAAGCTTTTTCATGTGGAATATCTCTGAATATCATAGGTTTTTATTCTTATTATATTATAATATTCTTATTTTGAATATATTTTTATAATTTTAATTTTGGTTGAGTTTCTTCTTGTAAGGGTCTCCTAGGCTAAATTTTATTTAATTTGTTTGCTAAATGGTTTAAATTATGTAACATTGTAGTAATTCTTCTATGAATATTAAGTGGGATTGTGTTCTTCATTTTTTTCTCAAGTAGGACACCTAAGTTGGTGGATTCAAAGGTGGAGAATTTCACATTGGGAGTTATGTATTCTATTTTAGGATTATTGACCACTCATGAGGGTCATTGAAATTGGTCCATGGTTTTGGTGAAACCACATGGTTTCATAAATGACACGAAATACAAATATGGGTTTTTACATAACGGTATAACATCAATTTTGAGTTGTATTGTAGGAATTGTATATTTTAATTTGAGCTTAGATATTGATAAAGTGTTGAAACAAGTTTTACATCATTTTGGAGGTTGTTGATGTATTACAAGTTTATTTTGAATTAATTTATTAAAGTATACATGTCATGGTGCATTTTTTTACCTAAAAAGGTTTCTCATATATATATATATATATTGTGTCATATTTTATTTAGTTCTATTTTCTATCTACCCATCTTCTTATTCTAAGTTTCATTAAGGAATACTTATGTTTTAGGCCAACATTTTATTACATTTATTGATCTTAATTGATGTATGAACATTGTAAAACCAATAGTTGGTATTAGAGTTTTGTTTGGATTAATCTTGTGAATAAAAATATATTTCTTGTGTTTGTTTGTTTGTTTGTAGTGGGAGAATTCACATGGGTTTGAGATTATATCTAGAAATTAGAATTTAGAAATAACACCTTAAGAGTGGATTGAGATATTCAATGGGAAACACTTTAAATTGTGAAAACATACTATTTTTCAATCACTCTAATGTCATAGACGTATAATGTTTGATCCAAATTCAAAACCTAGATGAATTGTCCAACCAACCTTGGCACCTTCACATGAGATGATCCATATAGATGTAAGCATAATACCAAGAGTCACACAAATATGTTATAATTATATTGCAATATTAGTATATTTCATATATAATGAAACATGATGTCTCTATGTGTCCATAATTATTATGCATACATAACCATTGCCATACACTATAAATCAATAGTCACTTAACATTGTCAATGTGTTCATGTTTTCTTGTATAACCATCACTAATAGATCCAAGATTGCAATAGTACACAAAAAAAATTCATCACTTCTAAATAATTTTAGTACCTTGTGTTATCTTATAGAACATGACTTTCTCTTCAATAGTTATACAAGAACTCTATCTCTACCACAAGTGCACTTACATTTCCATTCGTGCTTCTAACAACACTATATACTACATGCACTTATGAGTTCTTATCCAAACGAACTATGGTTGCTACCAAAATATCACCATATGTAAACTATCTAACAACATCTAAAACTCAATACATCTCACTGCATTTCATTTTATGAACAAAATATTACTTCAAGTTCTATCTATATGTGAATATCACCCAAGTCCAAGAATTATTCCACTTTATATTTAACATAGGAGAGTGTGGTATATAATATAAGAGAGTAACCTCATGTATAGGAGTGGGATATATTTCATCCCTACACCACATGAACTTGGTAGAACTTACATTTTTTTTCAAAGAATCAACAATATTTACTTGAATGCAATTTTTCTCTATATGAACTTTCTTGGTCTTAACCATTTCCTTCAAAAATTGATAGTGTACATCAATATTCTTAGTTATATAAAGGTAAATAGTCTTTCCTACCACAAAAAATATACCCTATGGATCATAATTCACCATTCTATGACTTTTCAATACAATAATGTTATATAAATCTTTAACCACCTTGCTTCCTTACAAGCATATGTTGCATCTGTATTTTCTACTCTAGTTTGGATAGCATAGTTATTTTGTGTTACTTTCTCGTCCAAATAACTACAAAAACAAAATAAAAGTATAATCACTATTCAACCTCTTATTAGCAAGATCTCCATCCAAATCAAGATATGAAAATCCTTAAATAATCATCACTTTACTCAAATGATTGATACTATGATACATCAAATAATATTCCAATGTACCTCTCAAATACTTGAAAAATCTCCACTTATGTCCAATGGTCTTTCTTGGCTTAGTAATGAACCTACTATTGGGATTAAGGTGTCTCAACCTTAGAGACTCCCAAGATATTTAATTAATTAATTTAGTCCCTTTAATGAAATTAAATCCTAAGTGATGTTTCTAAGTTGCTATAACACTTTGTGGGACTTGATTGTGAGTTGGCTTCCTACATGTTTGGTGGAGAGCACAAAATTGTGCCACTTGTCACTTGGGATCTCAATTGGGAAGAGGTGTTTGTGAAAACCTACCAAAGGTGTGTCACAGTGACATGTGCCATTGTTTTTTGAGTTATCACTTGGCAGGATTTTGGAAAATTGCTAAGCATGACTATGAAAACCACTCAAAGAGACTAAAAGTCAAAGAGGAGTTCAAAATTTGCAAGTGCATACATATCTCTAGTGGGATGCCATATATGTCAAGGTGACTTAATATTTTCATAAAATATTAAGTTGGACACCTTGCATGTTGTTGCATGTTGGTGCATGTTTGACAGGTTTCTTTTTTGGTTAGCTTGCACCTATGCATGTTTTCTGTTTCAGTTTGCATGCATGTAAAGACCGTGGAGATGATACATAGAATTATTGGGTGCCCATGATAGAGGATTATAAACATGAGAAATTTTTATATATTATATGACAGGTGAATTTTATTGTAGGGTTATGCTGTTGGATTTTCTCTAAAAGAGAAAGATGTAATCCTCATGTTAAGGTTGTGAGCTTGCAAGTGTAAAGACACTTGCAAGAGCATATACTCTCTTATTGTATTATAACTAATTTTTTACTGATAATACAATAGTTTGATGCTTTGGATTGTGGGGTCTTTTTACCCAAAAGGGTTTTCCCCATGTATATCGTTGTTTCTTCTCTTCTTTATATCTCTCTTCTCTCTATATTTCTTATATTCTTCTTTGAAATGCTAATGTACATGCCGCTATGCTGCTGAAATTTTCCTAGATCTGTAGAATACATTAACTTTCCTCTAAGGGTTAATGTGATGGAAACTATACTATATCTATTTTTGATTTAAGGCATAGTAGTAATTGCTTGTATCATGAGAAACATAAGATACTGAAGGTGCATACTAATTATCTGAAGGATTTCTAAGTTCATCATTTCCTTCTATTTTGTATCAGAGATCAATTCCATGTTTTTCATGTGCTTGCATGTGCATGTATGTGAGTTGAATGTACTTGCATATGAGTTTTATGTACTTGCATGAGCTTGCATGGTACTTGCATGTGCTTGCATGTGAAGAATTAATGGTGTTTAAATCTTTGGAAATTTCTTATGTTGTGATTCCTTAGCCTAGCAAGCTTGAGGGAATCTATTTTTAAGAAAATAGTTGATAATTAATCCTTGTGTGAGTGGAGTTTTGTAGTTGGTCTTATTTTTAGGAGACAATAGGCATTGTGAAGGATGAATAAGATAAAATATTTTGGACTTGATCATGTGATTTCATTTAATATGAAATTGATCTGGAGCTCCTATTTGACAGTGTATTATAACCCTCATGCATGGTGGTTTTCTTTTATTGTGTGTTTGTGTGCGGTAGATTATTTATATTGGGCGTTTGTGTTTGAATCCCTGGTCATATAGAGAAACTTGTGTTTTTATGACTATGGTTTGATGTGCCTATGTTGGGTGCTTGGTTTTAGTCCCTGGTATTGGAAGACATTGTTTCAATAAACCTCAAATGCATGTAGGCTATGGAGGATCATTGCATGATATAAAATATTTTGGAACAACCTAGCTCCTCTATATGCTTTTACATGATGGTGGTTGTGAAGTTGTTATAAGCTTTTGGACAACCTATTTCCTTTGAAGATTTTACTTTTTTCTATGTTCTAAAGATATGGGTTTGTGTGGACCTAGAGTATTCACTTGTTTAGATGAAATACATGTGATCTATTATTTTGGATGTTTAAGTGGTTTTAGTTATGCACATAGATGTTTTTATAGATTTTTTACATGTTAAGAAAAAATGTGGATTGTAGATCTGTGGAGAGATTGTGTTCAGACCCAATTTTTTTGGATGAACACAATTGTAGATTTATATGAATGCTTGATTAGTTCCTTGACTATGGTACTTGGTTGTGGATCTATTTGGTAAATTGGATTTGCTAGTGATATGGTGTTTGAGTCTTGAAATCTACATGATATCTTCAGTTGAAGATAGGTTTTCATTGATGTCAAATTGATGTCAAAAGGATTGTTGCTAACAACGGTTATCAAAGGGTGTCAAGGTTGTCAGATGTGAAGGTTATCAAAAGATGAAGAAGATTGTAGGAGTACTAGAATTGTCATTTGACTTAAGGTTCCAGAAGTATGTTGTTGGTTAGTGTGTAGACTGTTTAATCTATCATATCTTGTATCAAGTCAATTGTGGTGTGACTACCTTCAAATAGTTAATGCATTTATTGTACCATGTCGGGTATGCAGTCAACACGAGTGTGGTGGTTTGAAAGGATATCTTTTGTGCAGAGAGATTTACTAATATGGTTGATATTTCTTTCAGAAATGTAGTATATATCTATAGTTTGGAAGAAAATTATATCTACACTAGTTCTATCAGTTTCTTGAGTTTCTGAAGGTGAGGCACACTGTGCAAGGAGTTTTCAATGTTAGAAGGTTCATCAAGATATTCTAAATTTGAGGTTTGTGTGATACCAACTTAAAGCACGTGGAATTCAAATCATGCATGTGGAGTGAGGATAGGACCTACTTAAGGTCCTTGTGGTGGCGCAAGGCGTCAAGTTATTTTTGCAACAAGAATTTTATGTTTGGGCCGTTGTATTACATGTTTCGTGTAATTTGAATTTAGCTCCACCCTATGTTGTCTAGGTTTTTGCAGATCCCTGACCAACTTTGAAGAGTGCTTATGTAATATCATGTGTATATTTAGATGCATTGTAATGTAATAGTGTGCATAATAGTGGTGTATAGTAACAAAGTGTATGTAAGTGTAATGAATGGAAGGTATGTGACAAAAGTATGAAGAAAACAAGGAGCACCCTAGTATTAGAGGGTCATTCTCAGTGTGAGAGAGTGTCAAATGTGTCTCTGGTGCATATTAGAGTTATATTCAAATCTACTATTATTTTCTATATTTTGGTAGGACTGGTGTTCTACTTGTATTGTTTTGGTAAGGATTGGTGTCTTTTTCTAGTAGGGATCGGTGTCTCCAATAGGTTGGTGCCTATAGATTAATTTTGGGATTGGTGTCTCCAGTAGGTTGGTGCCTACATCGCATTGTAAAATTCACTTATTATATTCTTGCTTGTGAGTCTTTCTCATTGTGGTTTTTCTCATCTTGGGTTTCCACGTATATCTAGTGTTATATGTTATCTTCTGATGTGCTTTGATTACTAGCTTGTTTGGTTCAGTGCTTTTCATATTTAAAATACACGTAATATTTGTAAAGGTTTTCAGAATTGTTTTGATATACTAATTTAACCCCCTCTCAGTAGATTATGTGCCCCTCAATTGGTATCAGAGCTAAGTTCCTTTGAAAAAGTCTAACAACTTAAGGTAGATCTAGAATGACACAAGAAATTCCACCTAGAAAAAAAGTATCGAGTTTTGATGGATCTAGTTTTGCATTTTGGAAAGTTATGATTGATTCATATTTGATGGCTTTAGGAATAGACATTTGGATGTTAGTTGTAGAAGGATATTATCCTCTTGATAATCTCCCTCCCTTGGATCGGGTAGGAAAGAGGGCTCTTAAGCTCAATGCTAAGGCTAAGAATTCTATTTTATGTGGTTTGACTAACACTGAATTTGTGAAAGTGATGGAGTGCAGAACAACAAAGGAAATATGGGAAAATTTGGAAACTATATATGAAGGTGATGAAAAAATCAAAGATGAAAATTTGCGAACTTATAGAGCTCAGTTTGAAGGTTTGAGGATGAAAAAGATGAGGACATTTCTACATTCATGCTCCCAGTTGATGAAGTTGTCAACCATATCCAAGGTCTTGGTGAAAAACTGGAAGATAAGGTTGTTGTAAAGAAGGTACTCAAATCTCTCCCCAAAAGGTTTGATCCTAAAATATCCGCTATTGAAGAAGCTAAAGATTTGAATACTTTAAAGTTGATTGAGTTGCATGGAACATTAACTGCATTGGAAATGAGATTTGAAAGTGAAGATTCTATAAGGAAAGAAGTTGCTTTTAGAGTATCTTTGAAGCAAGTTGATCAAGATTCTAATTGTGGATCAGATTTGAAAGAAGAAAATTTTGTTAGAAAGCTGCAAAGAGGTTCTAGTAAGTACAAAGGTAAATTACCTTTCAAATGTCTTAATTGTGGATAAGCTAGACATGTTATGGATAAGTGTACCCATAAGAATACTATCAATGTTGAATTTAAAAGAATGGAAAGAAATATTTTTAGAGAAGATTCAAAGGTCAGAGTAAACAAAAGAGTTTCTACACTAATGAGGAAGAAGACTATTCCATTGAGGAAGAAGATGAAGATGGATCCGAAGATGAAAATGGAAAAGTTGTGTTCATGTCTTTTGAAATTGTTGATGGTGATGTTGAAATAGGTTCCAGAGACAATGAAGAAGAAGCAAATCTTATGAAGAAATTGTTATGGGCCAAAAAATAAATCAAGAAGATGAAGGAAAAAATTGCAGAAGAAGTGAGAGCCAAATGAAGAATAGAAAAAGATTTGAAGATTTCTGAAAAAATGATTGTTGATCTAAAGACTAAGGAAAAAGAAGAAGAAAAAGTTGAAGAGTTTTTGATAGAAAAAATACTATCAAGAGACAAATATTGTGGGAAGCTTGAAGTAAAAATTGTTGCAACCAAAAAAGAGCTTGAGAAAGTAAATCAACAACTATAGTTGAAGTTCAGAAAGAGTACTGAAACCCTATATCAAATATTGGAAGGTCAGAAAGCTTCACATGAAAAAACCAAAGTAGGTTTTGATGACCAAAAGAAAAAGGTGAAAAAGAAGATAGAGAAGGATACTAAGGCAAGTCTGGAATTGAGGTTCTAGAAGTTCAAGGTCAAAAAGGACAATGGAAATTAATGGAAGTATGACTCTGAATGATGGATTTATTCAGGTGCAGAACAAAAGAAGAAGATCCAGAAGACAAGGATACAATAATAGTTCAAATTTTTCTTTCTCTAGTTATTGTTTTAATTACAATGATTATGGACAAAGGTTGCAGATTGTAGAAGAGTTCTGGTAAGAAGAAATAATTTTGTCAGTAATAATGCATTTGCACCTCTATTCAATTTTAATGTCATTTGTTTCAAGTGCAAGAATTTTAGACACATTGCAAGGAACTACATATGTAATTTTGTGAGTTTCCCATTACCAAAAAAAGGAAGAAGTGATGTTTTGGAGAAGCTCTGGAAGATGGTCCCTGAAGAAAATTATTATGAAAAGTCTATAATCGATTGCTCAAACTTCTTTACATGCTCAGAAAGAGAACTTATGGATTATTGACAGTGGTTTCTCTAGTCATATGATTGGAGATACAAGCAAGTTCATGAATCTCAAGAAATTTTAAGGTGGTTTCGTTACCCTTAGAAACAATTCAATTGCTAAAATTTCTAGTAAGGGTACTTTAAGTCTTGATGGTGGTAAAACAAAGACACATGATGTTTTTTATGTTGAAGGTTTAAAACATATTTTGTTGAGTGTCAATCAGATGTGTGATAAAGGATACAAGTTATCCTTTAGTGTTGATGGTTGTGAAATCAAATAATCAAGTACCGATGAACCGATTGTGGAAGGAAGTAGGATAGACAGTGATATTTATCACCTCAATGAGTTGAATGGAAAAACTTGTCTCACTATGCAAAGGGATGAAAGCTAGATTTGGCACAAAAGGTTAGGACACATAAATTTTGATGATATTGTCAAGATTAGTTCAAAAGGGTTGGTCTAGGATATGCCAAGACTTAAGAAACCTCAATCAACTAGCTACAAGCCATGTCATGAAGGGAAGTAGACAAGAATAAAATATCATGCTAAGGGGTATTCCAGATCAAAACCATTAGATTTGGTCATACAGATCTGTGCAGACCAATGAGGACTAAGATTCCACAAGGAGACATGTATTTCATGATGTTGATTGATAATTATACTAGGATGACTTGGATTAAATATCTAAAAGAGAAGTTGAAGGATTTTGAAAAGTTTAAGGCATTTAAGGTAATGGTATAAAATGAAACTAGAAAAAAATCAAATTCTTGAGATCAAATAGAGGTGGATAATTTATAGATGAGAAGTATGGAAATTTTTTTGAAGAGCATTAAATTCAGATGTAGTTCATGGCCCCTAGAACTCTTCAACAAAATGGAGTTGCAGAAAGAAAGAACTGAACTATACAAGAGATGGAAAGGACTATGCTATGTCAAGAAAATATACTAGATATGTACTAGAGAGAAGGTACACATAGATTTGTGTATACTCTAAACAAAGTTTAGATTAGGCGTAAGGCAAAGAAGACTCCATATGAGCTATGGAAAGGAAGACCAACATTAGTAAGGCACCTCAAAATATTTGGAAGCAAGTGCTACATCAAGAGAGATGAAGATAATTTGGGTAAGTTTGATTCAAGGTCAGATGAAGGCAATTTTCTTGGTTACTCTTTAAGAAGAAAATCTTACAAATGTTATAACAAAAGGTTGAAGAGGATAGTGGAAATTGAAAATGTGAAGGTTGGTGAAACTATTTAGTATACTACTATTATGGAAGTAGAAGATGAAGAAGAAAAAATTCTTAGTAATATTGAAAACACAAAAGAAGTTGTTCCAAAAACTCCAACTCAGTATGTTAAAAAAAACCACTATGTAGATCAGATCATAGGTAATAAAGATAGTGGGGTTCAAACCCGAAAGAGGTTGGAAAGATGAGGAGAAAAAGTACATTTTTCTTTATTGTAAAAAATAGAACTTAAGACATACAAAGAAGCAAACAAATAACAAGGATGGATAGAAGCTATGGAGGAAGAACTAAATTAGATCATGAAGAGTGAAACTTCAGAACTTTTCCCAAGACCTAAAGATAAGAATGTGATTGGAACAAAGTGGGTATTCATAAACAAGCTAAATGAAGAAGGTGAAGTGATCTAAAACAAATCAAGACTTGTGTGTAAATGGTATGCTCAAGTTGAAGGTATAGACTTTGAGGAAACATTTGCACTAGTGGCTAGACTAGAGGCAATTAGGATGTTCTTATATCTCTTAGCATTCAAGAATTTCAATGTGTATCAAATGGATGTGAAGTCGACATTCTTGAATAATTTTTTTGAAAAAGAAGTTTATATTGAACAACCAAAAGGATTTTAGTGTACCAACAATCCAAATTATGTGTGCATATTTAAGGATTTGTATGGACTTAAGAAAGCTCCTAGAGCTTGGTATACAAGGTTGGATGGATACTTGAAACAACAAGGAATCTAGAGAGGCTGTGTAGATAGTAATTTGTATATAAAAACATAAGGATAACAAATGCTAATAGTTGTGGTTTATGTTGAAGACGTCATTTTTGGAGGTAGTAGTGAAGAAATGTGTAATAAATTTAAGAAGGCTATGCAAAATGAATTTGAGATGTCTATGTTAGGAGAATTATCTTTCTTCTTGGGGTTGCAGATTATTCAATTGGACAAATGGATTTTTATTTCATATCACAAATACATAAAGGAAATGTTAAACAAGTTCATGATGGAAGATTGAAAACCTGTTGCAACACCTATGGTTACTAAATGTAAATTGAGAAAATATGATGACTTTGCTCTAGTAGATTAAATTTTGTACCAATCTATGATTGGTAGTTTGTTGTATGTGACAAAATACAAACTAGATATCACACAGGCAGTTGGAATGGTTGCCAGATTTTAGGCAGCACCTAAAGAGACTCATTTGAAGGTGATGAAGAGAATATTCAAGTATTTGAAGGCTAAAAAATATTTTGGACTATGGTATCCAAAGAGTGAAAATTTCACTTTGACTGCATATACAAATGTGAATAGGGTAGGATGTGTGGATGACCAGAAGAGAACAAGTGGCGGTGCATTTTTTCTTGGAGATAGTTTGGTCTCTTGGTTGAGTAAGAAGAAGGAATCAATTTATTTATCTACAACATAAGCATAATAAATTGGTACAACATTATGTTGCACTCAATTAATTTGGATGAAGTAGAACTTGAAATAAATGAAGGTTGAGTTTGAAGATCCTATCACTATTCTTTGTGAAAACATAAGTGCAATACAAATTTCAAAGAATCTGGTGATACACTCAAGAAAAAAACACATTGCAATCAAATATCATTTCTTGAGGAAGAAGGTTGTAGAGAAAGACGTTAGATTAGAATATGTGCTTGGTCTCCCTACCACAAGAAGGGCTAGTGCTCTTGGGGAGTGTTTTAAAAATTAGTGATGCATGGACTCAAAGGGAGTCTATCTAGGAAACAAGTTCCCAGATGTTGCAGTGCATCGGTATAAAATGGAGGAGAAAGTGTTGATCCTTTGCGATTGATGTTAAAGGGGGAGAAAGTGGGCTCAAAATGTTCAATTGAGGAAATACTAAATTAAGTGATCTCGTAATAACATATCTTTCATAGGGAGAGTAAATGCTACAACCAATAAATCATTTAATCATATTCTTTTAGGTGTGTTTGGTTGCCCCAATTTTTTTTGTTTGCCCTCAATGACAAAGGGGGAGATTGTTGAACATAGATTGTCATTGATGTCAAAAGGATTGTTGTTTATAGTGGTTATCAAAGGGTGTCAATGCTGTCAGATGTGAAGGTTGTCAAGGATGAAGAAGATTATAGAAGTACTAGAATTATCATTTGACTTAAGGTTCCAGAAGCGTTTTGTTGGTTAGTGTATACAATTTCTAATCTATCATATCTTTTATCAAGTTAGTTGTGGTGTGTTTTTCCTTCAGATAGTTAATGTATTTATTATACATGTCGATTATGCAGTCAACATGAGTGTGGTGGTTCAGAAGGATATCTTTTGGGAAAAGAGATTTATTAACATGGTTGGCATTTCTTTCATAAATGTAGTATATCTCTACGGTTTGGAAGGAAAGTGTGTCTACACTAGTTCTATCAATTTCTTGAGCTTTTGGAAGTGAGGCTTAGTGTGCAAGGAGTTTGTAGTGTTAGAAGGTTCATCAAGCTATTCTAAGTTTGAGGTTTGTGCGATAGCAGATTGAAGCGTGCATAATTCAAATCATGTGTGGAGTGAGGATAGAACCTACTTAAGGTCCCTAAGGTGGCACAAGGTGTCAAGTTCTTTTGGTGGCAAGAATAATTTGTTTGGACTGTTGTATTACATGTTTCATGTAATTTGAATTTAGGTCCACCCTATGTTGTCTAGGTTTGTGCAGATCCTTGGCCGAATTTGAAGAGTGCTTATGTAACATCATGTATATATTCAAATGCATTGTAATGTAATGATGTGTGTAATAGTGGTGTAGAGTAACAAAGTGTATGTAAGTGTAATAAATGAAAGGTATGTGACCAAAGTGTGAAGAAAACAAGGAACAATAGTATAAGAAGGTCATTCTCAATGTGAGAGAGTGTCAGTTGTGTCTTTGGTGTGCATATCAAAGTTATATTTTAAATCCTCCATTATTTTTTGTATTCCAATAGGAATAGTGTTCTACTTGTATTTTTCTGGTAGGGATTGGTGTCTTTTCAGGGGGGATTGATGTCTCTAGTAGGTTGGTGCCTACAAATTCATTCGAGGATTTATGGATCTGGTAGGTTGGTGCCTACATCACATTATAAAATTCACTTATTATATTCGCGCTTGTGAATGTTTCTCATCGTGGTTTTTCCCATATTGGGTTTCCACATATATTTAGTGTTATGTGTTATCTTGTGTTGTGCTTTGATTACTAGCTTGTATGGTTCACTGCTCTTCATATTGAAAATCTATATAATAATTGTAAAGGTTTTCAGAATTGTTTTAATCTACTGATTCATCCCCCGTCTCAATAGATTTTGTGCCCTTCATCTTCTTTGATATCTCAATTTTGTATGTTATTAATGTGATGACAGGTTTACATGTTTCAATGTTTGATATCTATGGGTTATGCAATTGTATGGGCTGATCACCATTTGATTGTAGTGGGATGACTCGTGTGTGGACTGTCTATATCCATGAGATTGATTCAGTGTTGATGTAGACTTCATTGGTTGACCTTGTCTATGATCTATTGTATATTGGTATGTGTTGCATTGGGATGAGATTATGGATGTTGAATGCCTGAATAGTTAGTTATGGGACTTGTGGCAAGTGGTTATATCTTCTTGGCTTGGAGATCTTGGTTCTACTTTTTATCTTGATTTGTTGGGATTGCAGTTGAGCATGTGTGGACCATGGGTGATCTTCAGTTATGACATGGTTGTCATGTTTCCATGTGTAGCTTAGTACCATGGTTTAGTGGGATTTTTGGCAGTGATGTGGATTCATCATTGGTGATGGATGATATTCTTAGTGTTTTTGGGTGTCTTGAGGAGGTCTTAGATCCTATTTCTATAGAAGAGTTCTCACATTATAGGTTCAGTGGTAAGAGATGGTAATATTCAATATGATTGGAGATGTTTCTTGTTTTAGAGTGTGTTTGGAATCATGTCATGATGTATGCTTGTTTTAGAGTTTTGGCATGATAGAAGTTCTCTTGAGACCAAGATGTATACATTATTGCATGTGATCTTCTAGGAGGAGATGTTTAGATCATGATGTCATTTTTGGGTTCTTGATTCCATGGTTGGAGCTTTGACAGTGGTCTGGTTAGTTCTCTTGGTATTGTGTATATTGGTAATGTACTTGAGAGCTTCATGAGAGTGCAATATTTCATTTGGAGTTTTAACATGGATTGATCATTTGTAGATTCTCATGGATATTTGGAGACTTGGGTGAGGCAATTATTTTGTTTTAGTAGAAAGTATGAGGGGCCTTTCACCTGAATATGGATGTTAGTTCATGATGGGCCTAAGAGGATGTTTTTTTTGGATAAATTCTATGAGACTTGGTATATCTTGGAGGAGAAATCTCATTCCCCACTCTTGTTCTACTCGAAAAATAATCATCTAAAAACTATAGCCCATGTTTTTAGATGCATTATGTTTTTATACTTTGTCTTCTCATGGAGATAGATCTTGAACTATTCTTTCTAGTTCTGGATGGTTCATTTGAGGATTTTTTGGTATGTTTATCTCCTTGGATATTTAATTTGATTCATGATAAGTTTTGGAGATGTTATTGAGTTAATTTCTTGATATGTGAATGTTTTGTGTTTAATCTTCCTTGTTTGGAGAGGCTTACATCCATTTTTGTGATATGAGACATATGTTATGTTTGATCTAATGATATTGAATATTTGGGTGTTGTTGAGGCTTTTCCTTTGGGGTTGTGAAGGAGATTCGACTTGGCACAACTTGGCACTTTGAGGTGTTGATGAAAGGACATGATTGGGATATGATTTTTAGGGTTTCTCTGAATTCTATGGCTTCTTCCTAGAGGTTCATGTTCACATGGTTCAATGTGGTGGACTTGGGAGAGTTATGGTGACATGTGATCAAAGACTATGCAACAATTTTGTGTTGCATGTGTAGATCATTTTGATTGTTCTTTGTTACTACTTGGTTGAATTATTTGTCACACCTTAGTGTAAGTGTTGATTGGTAGACTTGATATGCCAAGGTCTATTTTCAGATTTGACATTACCCATTTAGTGGGATTTCCTATATATGTGTGTTTAACATATGGAGCTTGTGATTACAGTTTATGGGTTGGATATGTTTTTGGCATAATTTGTACTGATGTTTTGGATACCTTTGAGGTATGGATGATTGGATGGATTAACATTTGTTGTGGGTGCTTTTCCAATCACGTGTATTTTTTAGTTGGATGTAAACAATCACTTGTGGTTGTTTTTCTAACTATTTTATAACATTCATGTTCGATCTTGTTCTTGGAGGAAGTTTGGACTTTAGAGTTGTGTTGTAGAAATGGGTTTGAAGTTGGACATTGGTGCTTCTATAAAGCTCATGAGCACAATGGAGTTGTGGCATTAGCTTGCAACCTTTGTTATCACTTGGATTTTATCCTTGTGTTCTTTGGATTGGTACATCTATACCTTGGCTTGTTCCTTTTTCTTTCATGGGTAGCATGTTGGAGGATGATGGGAGTTTTTTCCTAATATGGTGGACATCTTATATTTTGTTTCAGGTATCTTGTTAGTGCATGAGATCATATTGGAGATTCATGTGATTTCATGGACGATTGTGATAATGATGTTTCATTGTTTGGATTCTTGTGGTTAAAATATTGTGTTTTCTTTTGGCTCCTATAAGGTCTTCGACAAGTGGGAGAATGTTGGGATTAAGGTGTCTCAACCTTAGAGAGTCCCAAGATAATTAATTAATTTAGTCCCTTTTTCTGCAATTAAATCTTAAGTGTTATGTTTGTAAGTTGCTATAACACTTTGTGGGACCCGATTGTGAGTTGGCTTCCTACATATATGGTGGAGAGCACAAAATTGTGCCACTTGTCACTTGGGTTCTCAATTGGGAAGAGGTATTTATGAAAAACTCTCAAAATTGCACCATAGTGACATGTGTCATCATTTTTTGAGTTATCACTTGGCAATATTTTGGAAAGTTGCTAAACGAGACTATGACAACCACTTAGAGAGACTAGAAGTCAAAGGGGAGTTCAAAATTGGCAGGTGGCTATATTTTCTCTAGTGGGACGCCATACATGTCAAGGTGACTTAATATTTGCATAAAGTATTAAGTTGGATGCCTTGCATATTGTTGCATGTTTGGCAGGTTACGTTTTTGGTTAGCTTGGACCTGTGCATGTTCTTTGTTTCAGTTTACATGCATGAAGAGAATGTGGAGGTGACACATGGAATTATTGGGCATCCATGATATAGGATTATAAACATGAGAAAAATTTATGTATTATACGAGAGGTGAATTTTATTGCAGGGTTATGCTATCATATTTTCTCCAAAAGAGCAAGATGTAATCTCCATGTTAAGGCTATGAGACTACAAGTGTAAAGACGCTTGCAAGACCATACAATCTATTATTGTATTGTAACCACTTTGTTACTGATAATACAATGGTTCAATGCTTTGGAGTGTGGGATTTTTTACCCGAAAGGGTTTTCCCCACATATATTGTTGTTCCTTCTCTTTTATCTATCTTTCTTCTATTCTTCTTTGAAATATTAATTTACATGTCGTTATGCTGCTGAAATTTTCCTAGATTTGAAGGGAAAGAGGACTAGATCCAATGACCCAACAGTGCGGAAAACTTTCCCTTAACACCAATACAACCGAGGAGTGAAGCATAAACTGATTCTAATGGCTTCTAAAACTACTTGAGATGCATACAACCATTGAAATGAGATAACAAAGAATGAACAAACACAGATGACACAGTATTTTACGTGGGAAAAACTTTTCAAGTAAAAAAACCACCACACAAAGTCAAGTCTATTGTATTACAGTAATGAAACGATTACATACAATTTTTAGACTTCTCTGTTCTGCTCACAATCACCCAGAGAGATTCGGATTCACTATTACAATGTTATCACAACATACAGTTTGAACTCTCTTTAAGAACTCACGTTATTCTTCTAAGAACTCACATTATTCTTCTTCTTTAGCTCTTCAACCTACGACCTCAACTTCTTCTCTCTCTATTTTTTTGCAACTTACACAAAAGGCGTATATAACCAAACACCTGCCAGATAGTGAAAGTCAAACTCTGCAATCAATGCCATCAGCCAATGGTCGACCAAGAAACTCCAACTGAACACGCAATCAGAAGAGCCCATGCCAAGTCCTGCATTGAGCCACCCAGGCATTCAATGCCATGCCAAAAATGGGTTCGGCTCCGCCAACTTACGTTGGCCATGCACCTGCAGCAATAACTATTTCGGTAACCCTCCAATCAGCATTCGGTCAGGCTTCCACGTGTAACCATCTCATTGCCTATCGCAACTGACAAAGAGATCAACATGTCCAATCAAACACCGAGCACATACAAGACTTCCACGTCTTTTACAACTCTGCCGGAGCTGGAGCGGGAACCAGAAACAGAAACGGGACATTACCAAAAGTTCACGTTCAGGAACCTTTTCGGTTCCACCTCTACCTACTGCAGGGAAGAGCAAGCCCGAGATAGATCAGCCTGGAGGAAGTCAACGCGAAATTAAACCAGAAACAAGGACCGGAGTTGGAGTCAGAATCGGAAACAGAAACATGACTTTACCAAAAGTTCAGGTTCAAGAAGAATTCCGGTTCCGACTCTGACAACTGCAAGAAACAACAAAGCCGAACCAGAATGAAGCGGAGGAAACCATCCCGAGGAAAATTCAAACCGCAAGGAAGACAAGATCGCACAAGTAGGAATCGGATCCAGAACTGGAATGGAAATAGAAATGGGAACCATACAAACTGCCACAGTTAAGTTCCAAAACTGGTTCTGCCTCCACCAGAGACAAATCAACTAAACCTTAAGAAAGCGGGGAATGGAGCCGAAAGCCGGAACGGGAATAGAAACCAGAACAAGGCAAAAGGAACAATGCCAAGTTCCATCCCTGTTCCGCCTCCGCCAGACAAAGTAAATGGCACAAGAAAATCACCAAGGCGGAAGAATGAGGACTTCAAGCTGGAAGTTGAGACATAATTTCTCAACAATCTCCCACTTGGTGAATACTTCCAACTTCCTCATGATATCAAACCTCATCGACGATCATAGGCCCCAAGGCCCATCGATTATGGGCACCACCTGAACTTGTCTATGCTCACTGGCTTTGTCAAAGCATCTGCAACATTCTTCAAGATGTCAACCTTTTCCAAACTAACCTTTCCATCTTCAACCATATCCATTACGAAGTGATATTGCACATCTATGTGCTTGGTCCTGGCATGAAAGGTAGGATTCTTTGCCAAACAAATGGCACTTTGACTATCACAGCAGATTGAAATCTGCCCAGCATTAAATCCAATGTCTGAACACAAACGCCTTAACCACACTGCCTCCTTGCAAGCATGAGTTGCTGTCATGTACTCTGCCTCTGTCATGGATAAAGCAACAACAACTTGCCTTTTGCTCATCCAACTGATTGCTCCACCATTAAGCATGAAAGTGTATCCACTGGTGGATCTCCTGTTATCAACGTCACCTCCCCAATCTGAATCAACATATCCCTGAATGCTGAGAGTCCTTTGTGAGGTAACCATACTGCCATGGTAGCACAAAGCATAATCAGAAGTACCCTTCAAATATCTGAACACTCTCTTAACAACATCCCAATGTGATCTTCCTGGATTTGCCATGAACCGGCTTAGAACTCCCACTGCTTGGGTAATGTCTGGTCTTGTGCAGACCATGGCATACATCAAACTGCCTACTGCACTTGCATAAGGCACACTGGTCATGTCCTCCATCTCAGTAGTAGATTTTGGACAGTCTTCAGTAGATAGTTTTAATCCTTGCATGATTGGAACAACTAGCTGCTTGCATTCATTCATACTAAACCTCTCTAGAACTGTTTTCACATACTTACTCTGATAGAGCCAAAGTTTTCTGCTTGTTCTATCCCTAGTCATCTCCATTCCAAGAATGTACCTTGCTACTCCAAGGTCTTTCATTTCGAACTTAGCAGACAACTGAGTTTTAAGGTCAGAAATCATAGTCTTGCTATTACCAATGAATAACATGTCATCCACATACAGAGTAATGACAAGCACATGATCATTCTCACATTTATAATAGATGCAATGATTAGATTTTGATCTCACAAACCCAATTGACAACACAAATGTGTCAAATTTTTGGTACCACATTCTAGGAGATTGCTTTAAACCATAGAGAGATTTATTTAACTTGCAAACCAGATTTTGTTTACCTCTTTCAACAAAATGCTCAGGCTGAGACATGTAAATGTCTTCTTCTAGCTCACCATGGAGAAATGATGTCTTCACATCCATCTGCTCAATTTCAAAGTCATATACAGCTGCCAATGACAACAAAATTCTGATGGATGTCAGCTTTGCTACAAGGGAAAAGATCTCTCCATAATCAATTCCCTCAACTTGGGAAAAACCCTTTGGAACCAGTCATGCCTTATACTTCTCAACACTGCCATCAAGGCCTGTCTTCCTTTTGAATATCCACTTACAACCAATAGGCTTTCGCCCTTTAGGCAGTGGTACCAACTTCCAGGTATCATTCTTTTTCAAGGAATCCATCTCCTCATTCATGGCTTCTAGCCAAGAACTTGAATCAACCATGCTGATTGCTTCTTTCACAGTCCTAGGCTCATCAGTGTTGGTTATTAAAGCATAAGCACAGTTTGAATCTAACATAGAGAAACCATACCTTTCCGATTTCCTTCTTTCTCGTGTAGATCTCCTTATAGGCTGAGGTTGTTCTTCATCATCATAAATTCCAGAGCTGCTTGAGCTCTCCTCAGTCTCAAGTACACCATGCAACTCTTCCCTTTCTGGAGTTTGGGGAATCTCAACTGTATCCTTCTTTTTGTCACTCTGATTTGTCTCAAGCTACTGATCACTTACTAGAGGTTTCAGCTCATGAAATATCACGCTTCTGTTGTACAAAACCTTCTCAGTAACAGGGTTCCAAAGCTTGTATCCTTTCACACCAACTCCATAGCCGATGAGAATACACTTGACAACCTTGTTATCCAATTTAGATCTCTTTTCATTTGGCACATGAACATATGCCTCACAGCCAAAGACACAAACATGTCTCAGAGAGGGCTTCTTCCTAGACCATGCTTCCAAAGGTGTCTTGTCAACAAGAGCAGAGCAGGGAGATCTATTTAATAGATAACATGTTGTAGCCATAGCCTCAGCCCAAAACTTCTGCTCTAGACCAACACCACTCAGCATACTCCTTGCATTTTCCATCAGCGTCCTGTTTAACCTTTCAACAACTCCATTTTGCTGTGGAGTGTAGGGGGTTGTCTTATGCCTTTTAATTCCATGATCAGTGCAATACCTTTCAAAATCTACAGAACAAAACTCACCTCCATTGTCTGTCCTTAAACACTTTATTTTCCTTCCAGTCTGATTTTCTACCAAAGATTTGAACTCTTTAAATCGATTGAACACTTCTGATTTACTTTTAAGAAAGTATACAAATGCCCTTCTCGAACAGTCATCAATAAAGGAAACATAATATCTAGACTTCGATAACGAAGGAACATTAACTGGACCAAACACATTAGAATACATAATCCAATATACCAAAAGATTTGTGAGGACTAGAGGAAAAAGAAACACGGTGTTGCTTTCCATAGATGCAATGTTCACAAAAATTGAACTCAAGGTTACAATCATCAAGCCCCTCTACAAGATTTTTATTCTTCAAGGTTTTTAAACCTTTCTCACCAATGTGACCAAGTCTATAATGCCATAACATGGTCTTCTTTGCTAGGAGTTTTACCTCCAAAGCATTTGCAGATAGAGAAGAGTCTTCATCTTCCTCTATAGGTGCATAATTACATGACTTTATAGAGACACTGTTACAAAGAATAGGACGTGCATCCAACTTGTATAGAGTGCCAGTATGAACACCCTTAGCTAGCACCATGGCACCTCTAACCATTTTACAACCTTTACTAGAAAAGGAAACATCTACCCTAGCACATTTAACTTACTGACAGAAAGAAGATTTCGAGCCAAACCTGGAATATGAAGAACACCACCTATTCCTTTGATTCTCCCATCAAGAAATTGAATTATGACTCTTCCTTTTCCAACAATCTCCAGTGTTGAATCACTTGCCAAAAACACCTTTCCACCATCATACTCCTCATACTTTGAGAACCAATCTCTATTGGATGTCATGTGAAAAGAAGCACCTGAATCAACCAACCAGACATCATCAGATGCCTGAGTTGTCAAGGCTGCTGCAATGAAGGTGTCTGCATCACTATGAGAAGATTCATTATTAGAATCATTCTTCTTCTTCTTCTCTTTACAATCCCTTCGGATGTGACCAGGTTGCCCACAGTTCCAATATTTCACCTTGGAATTTTTACCTGAAGACTTTTATCTCCTTTTAGACTTGGATTTTGACTTGTTGTCTTTCTTCTTGCCTTTCTCCTTTGGTCTACCTTGAACAGCAAGAGCCTCTTTGGCCATCTCAGAAGATTTCCTTCACATTTCTTTAGACAGAAGTGAAGCAACCACATCATTCATCTTGAAAGCAGTGGTTGTGCTTCCAATAGCCATCACAAGATGATCCCAACTGTCAGGTAACGAACACAACAGGAGCATGCAACGATCCTCCTCCTCAATATTTATACCTACAGACGCCAGCTAAGTAACACTCATGTTAAATGAGTTCAGATGGTCTGCAATAGATGCACCTTCATCCATCTTCAAGGAATACAACTTCTTCCTCAGGAATAACTTATTTACCAGAGACTTTCCCTGATAAATGTCACCAAGCTTTTTCCACAAAGAAGTTGCAGACGTCTCCTCATGAACATTCAGGAGCACAGAATCGGCTAGACTCAATCTTATCAAACCTCTTGCTTTTCTATCAGCAAGATCCCAAGCTTCTTGGGTCATATTTTGTGGCTTAGTTCTAGACACTGCAATCCACAGGTCTCTATCCACAAGCAAGTCTTCAATCTTGAGTTTCCATAACTCGAAGTTGCTGCCATTAAGATTCTCAATCTCAAATCTACTAGATGTACTCGCCATCTCAAACCAAAAAAAAGTTTATCAATGCAAGACTCCCACTGGAAACAATATTGGCACAAAAAACTGCACTTTTCCTTCAAAGATAACAAAACCATCCAAGCTCTGATACCATTTGGAAGGGAAAGAGGGCTGGATCCAATGACCCAACAGTGTGGAAAAATTTCCCTTAACACCAATACAACCGAGGAGTGAAGCATAAACTGATTCTAATAGCTTCTAAAACTACTTGAGATGCATAAAACCATTGAAATGAGATAACAAAGAATGAACAAACATAGATGACACAGTATTTTACATGGGAAAACCTTTTCAGGTAAAAAACCCACCACACAAAGTCAAGTCTGTTGTATTACAGTAATGAAACGATTACATACAATTTTCAGACTTCTCTGTTTTGCTCACAATCGCCTAGAGAGATTCGGATTCACTGTTACAATGTTATCACAACATACAGTTCGAACTCTCTTTAAGAACTCACGTTCTTCTTCTTCTTTAGCTCTTCAACCTTGGTGCAAGAGCACCTACACCTTGTGAAGTCTAAGTTGATACCTAGGTGTGTCTTGTGTTCATTTATGCTTAATAAGGTCTAAAGGACCAGTCATAATGTAATTTGAAAAGGTTTTGAATCATTTAGTTGAATTTGTCAGTTTGATTCATAATGCAAAAGCCATGTGAAATCATGAGTTTTAAGGGATATGGGGAGTAGGGTCTTATTCCATGTTAAATAAGGTCTCAATGACCATTTTAAATGTATTGGAGGGCTTAATAGGTCAGTTAGGTGGTATTTGCAAAATCAAGTTGATCAAGTTGTAATGGGATAGTGATTAAGAGCAAAATTGGCAAAAAATTGTCATCTTAGACTCTAACAAAGGGTGGTTATGGTAGTTGGTCAGTTCAAGGTGTTATTTGAAAATGGAAACATGATATATTATGGGAATATCTTGAAGGGAGGCTGTTGAAGAAGTTTGGAATGAGTTTCTAATAAGAAATTTGCTGTTTTTTTGTATTTTCCATTAAGAAATTGCTGATCCCGTGCATTGTATGACCTGTACATATTGTTTTACACTACAAGCCTATTATGGTTGGATAGATAATTGAATAACCTTTCTTTTGGCATTGGAATGGTGTGATTTCATTAAAAATTGAGTGAGATATCCTTGTTTTACTGCCGGGTGGTCTCAAACCCCATGTTTTTCCTGTTTTCCTGAACTTTGCAGGCTTGGTTAAGTGATTTTCATAACTTCGTGAGAGCCTTTGGGGTGGATTCCATTGGAAAGGTGCATGGTTTGATGGGTACAGTCTTGAATTGGACAATGGGAAGTTAGGGATGGCTATTTTATGAACTTTTGAGCATATTGGGGATAAAATATGAGTGTCTGAGTGGATGGCATAGTCTGGGAGGCTTTGTAAGTGTCATTTTCAATAAACCCTCATGAATTGTGCCTAAAACAAGGTTTTTCAAGTTTGACATGTGTTTTTCTGTACCAATGGAATATTTTTATGATTTTGGAGGTTTGAAGGCATATGAATTGCTGCCCCAAGGTTTCATGGTCCTGTGATAGGTTTAAAGGAATGTTGCTTTGTAAAATAGGCCTAATCAGCGTAATTGAGCCTCCTGGGTCTGCATCAAACCTACAACCTCAACTTCTTCTCTCTTTATTTTTTTGAAACTTACACAAAAGGTGTATATAACCAAACACCTGCCAGACAGTGAAAGTCAAACTCTGAAATCAATGCCATCAGCCAATGGCCGACCAAGAAACTCCAACTAAACACACAATCAGAAGAGCCCATGCCAAATCCTACATCGAGCCACCCAGGCATTCAATGCCATGCCAAAAATGAGTTCGGCTTCGCCAACTTACGTTGGCCATGCACCTACAACAATAACTATTTCAGTAACCCTCCAATCAACATTCAGTTAGACTGCCACGTGTCACCATCCCATTGCCTATCGCAATTGACAGAGAGATCAAAACGTCCAATCAGACACCGAGCACGTACAAGACGTCCACGTCTTTTACAACTCTGCCGGAGCCGGAGGGGAACCAGAAATGGAAACAGGACTTTACCAAAAGTTCACGTTCAGGAACCTCTTCGGTTTCACCTCCGCCTACTACTGGGAAGAGCAAGCCTGAGATAGATTAGCTTGGAGGAAGTCAACACGAAGTCAAACTAGAAACAAGGATCGAAGTCAGAGTCAGAATTAGAAACAGAAACATGACTTTACCAAAAGTTCAGGTTCAAGAAGAATTCCGGTTCTGACTCTGACAACTACAAGAAATAGCAAACCCGAACTGGAACGAAGCAGAGGAAACCATCTCGAGGAAGATTAAAACCGCAAGGAAGACAAGATCACACAAGCAGGAATCGGATCCAGAACCAGAACGGAAACAGAAATGGGAACCATACAAACTGCCACAGTTAAGTTCCAAAACTGGTTCCGCCTCCGCCAGAGACAAACCGACGAACCTTAAGAAAATGGGGAGCGGAGCCGAAGCCAAAACGGGAATATAAACTGGAACAAGGAAAAAAGAACAATTCCAAGTTCCATCTCAGTTCCGCCTTTTCTAGACAAAGTAAAAGGCACAAGAAAATCGCCAAGGCAGAAGAATGAGGACTTCAAGCTGGAAGTTGAGACACAATTTCTCAACAAGATCTGCAAACTACATAAACTCTCCTCTAAGGGTTAATGTGATGGAAATTATACTATGTTTGTTTCTATTTTAAGGCATAGTAGTATGTACTTGTATCACGAGAAACATAAGATCTACTAAAGGTGCATATTGGTTCTTAGAGGGCTTTTTGATTTTGTCGTTTCCTTTCACCTACTTAGAACTTCCACTAATTAGGAAATACCTAGTCTTCTATACACGATTCCATACATCTAAATTCCTACTAAAATAGAATATGTAACATTTCTCATGTCCTCCAAATACTTTATTGACATGAAATTATTCCAAACTCAAATTTGTGCCAACTAGAATGGTGTACTTACTAGTTTATTAACCTACATTCTAAATCTTAGCAAAATAGTTTTAAAATAATTCATTTGGTTTAGATATAAGTCATATCCTTGTATATACCCATATAAGAGTTGTTGATCAACCCTACAATAGCCCAAGGATCACTTGAAACCAAAAAAACTTCTACATAAGAGAGAAGTAATGGAAATGCTATGAAACTAGAGAATTTCTTAGATGCAAAATGAAACTAGTTTAATATACAATGAAGAAACCCTAGTTTTGTAAAGATAAAGATGAAACCCTAGGGCATACTAAGATCATGACAAGTATTTTAATTCTACGATATGAGACAAAAAAAGTAAATGACCTAAGTAAGATTAAGTTTGTAAGTGTGAATAGGAACTAATATGAATCTAGTTAGGTAACATACCATATTTGCACCAACACTCCGTACCAAGTATATATCTAACAACACCTAAGTTATTCATATCAAACTTAATAGATAATTGATATTTAAGTTCTTGTATTGATGTCTTATTATTTCCAATGCTTAACATATCATCAATATACAAACTAATAATTATAATTTGATCGTTTACTTTCTTGTAATACACATAATGATCAACATTACTTCTAGCAAAACCCAATTCTAGCACATGTAAGTTTAAATTTTGGTTCCACATACATATGAGATTGCTTTAATCCACATAGTGACCTTTTTAGCTTACAAACTAGTTTCTATTTACCTTTGACCTTAAATCATTTAGGTTGTTCCATGTATATTTCCTTCTCTAATTCACCATGCAATATTGTTGTCTTCACATCCATCTCCTTAACCTCAAGATTATATGTCACAAATATGGATAACAATATCTTAATGGAGATTAACTTGGCTACTAGAGAAAGATCTCACCTAAGCCAATTCCCCCAACTTGGAAATATCCCTTTGATACTAATCATGCCTTTTACTACTCAAGTGATCCATTTTCTTTGAGTTTTTTTTAAAACCACTTGCACACAATGGGCTTCCTCTCTTCAAGAAAATTTACCAAGTCCCAAGTCTTGCACAACTTTAATGTCAACATTTATTTTTCAATGGAATTATTCCAAGACTAATTTTCTTTAGAATTGAGGCCTTCTTGAACATATATTAGTTCACTATCAATACAATTTAGAGAAAAACCACAACACAAATATACTAAACTATACCTATTAGGTGATCTTTGTTGCCTTGTGGACCTTTTCAAAGTTATTGTGAAGAATTTTATACTACACATGTACCCTATTATTCTTCAAATTTTGTGCCACATGTGCTTGCCTCATCTTACAAAACTGTCATGTCCACTTATCTATTCATTTTTATAGGTATTCCACTACTCTAACTTTGATTCTAAATGCACCTTTTCACTATCTTGTTCCTTTAATTATTTTCTTTGGAAAGACCCCAAGTTCCCTAAATTTAATCTCTTGAATAGATAATTTTTTTTATTTCAAGATTTCAAAGTGTGTAACCTTTAATATTTTCAATGTGCCCAATGAAATTACACCTTTTTTAATTAAAATCTAACCTAGATTTATAACTAAAAACTTTAAAATGTGTATACCAAAAACATATTTGTGGGTCATAGAGTGCATAGACAACCATGAGGTGGTAGAGTTCCAAAAATGTTACCATAAATATGTCTCAAAATGATGGGCACAATTATACGATTCCAATGAGATAATTTGTTAGAAATTAAAAAAGGAAAACAAAGTTTTTCTATATTTCTTTAATTTTGAGTGTTTTTCAATTCTAGACCCCTTTAAGTCAAATCTTTAGACTAATTTTCTTTGCATTTTTTGAAATTGTTTGTCTTGCTCTAAATTTACTATCCGCTTGTGCCAAAACAAACTATTTATGGTTATTGGAGAACACAATTATTTTTTGTTTCAATAAAAACATTGTCTACTATATTTATACTGGACACTCACTTCTACACTTATGGATATCCCTTATGTGTGTAATATTCTACCATGTAGCTATTGGATTTGAAGAAACATAGTCACTAGTGGTGGTATTTTTCTAACTAGATATGTCATGATGGAAAAGAGGTGGGAAGGGAAAAAAATGGAAAGTTGTTACAAAGCGTGTCTAGTTTGCAAGCCTATAAAGATACATATTTAGAAGGATCTATTATGATGTGAGTAACTTCATGGGGCTAAACACATACCAAAATATTGTAGGTTAGAGACAATCGATGGATTCCTAAGGCTAGGTTTTGAAAAGCCTAAGGGGCATTTTAATATACTTAAGGGTATGTGAAAGCACAAGTCTATATACAAAGTCTATCTAATGAAATGGCTTGGGAAGGCAACCTTTCCCCCCTTCACTTGAAACCCATATGAGGAATCTATCTATGCCTCGAATGACATCTTCTATGCTTATTTTAAAACCTTGATATAGGGTTTTAAATTGAAAGAATAATAAAAAATGATACTATAAAAAATAGAAAAAAAACTAAAGGTCGGTACCATTGTAACAATTGTCTAGTCCCCAGAATCTCCCAAAAGGTCAAGATGAAAATATATTGTGGACAATTGTAAAAGAATTGAGAGGAAAAACCATCATTAATCAATATATAAAAAAAATGAAATCAATAGATTCATCTTCAAAAGAACTTCCTTTAAACAATGTTCAATACAACATAATTCAAAGATAGATAAACAATACCATATAGTTTATATTTATATTGATTCTATTAGAACTAACTATTCAAACTAGTTAAAAAACAACTTACAAACGTAGGCATCCAAAAAACTCATTATAATTTTTTAAAACTTAATATTAAAAAGGGCCCTAACATATAATATGAGATTTTTACATATGATTAGAATTGAACACGAAAGAAAAGTAGTACTTAAATAATTGTTTAAAATATGCTAAAATTACAATGTATATCATTTTCATCATCGAAATGCAAACACACATTACTCACTCATAAGAAAGAAGGTGTTGCTATGAAAGAATATGTAATAATTTATATTGATTTTATTTAAAATTGTTAAAGTATATATATGAGAAAATTTAATAAAATTAACTAGAACAAGGAATGGTGGAGCAATGGTGGGTTTTGGGGCAATTTGCAGGAAATGATAGGAGTATTGATTTTAGGTAGAATGGTAGTCAAGGTTTCTCTCAGGTTTTTGTGCAAAATGGGAAGAGGGGGAAATATAATGCTAGGGAAAAAATCATTAAGGTTACACTTCGATTTGCAAGACCTAACTGGAACCCTACTAGTTTGGGAAAGCATTTGGACAAGCGTAAACAACCGATCTTGGATTTATTCGAAAGAGAGTCTCATCAACCCAGTACAGGAGGAGGTCCCTTCAATCCAAATGAAATTGTTTCCTCTGGGTAGATATACCAGAATCATGAATGCATAAATATTTTTAAAGCTTTCCTTCATCAACAAAACATGTTGGTGTAATTAGGAAAGCAACATAGCAAAGAAAGAAGCTGGGCATGGATTGAGGAGGAAAGAAGGCGGAAAGGCGGGAATGCAAGTTATCAGAATCTAGAATTTCAATATGCAGAGAATGTGGTTTTTGTGAAGAATGGTGGGCGGTGGAGTGGGCAGAAGGGTGTCAGGACGAGGATGGACGAGCATGCCTACAAGAATAGGAATGGAAGAAGAAATCGTCTAAAAGAAAAATTCAAATCCAAGAAGAGAGTGATCAATAAGGTTTGGAAAAAGAAAGAAGTGCAAGAAAGCTTCTCGGGTAGTCAGAATGATAAAATGCGAATGGAGGAACCCACAATTGGGACTACTGAGCTTTCCTCACAGTAGAAGGGAGCGATGAAGGTTAATTTTCCTTAGCATATGTAAGTTTTGGAATCTGGCCTTGGATGTACAAACCCTAAAGAATTTAATTCTAGATGAATGGGAAGGGTTAGTTAAGGTGTTTTATCTAGATCAAAGTAAATGGATTTTTGTTGTTTTGTTTTCAAGAAAAATGTGTAAGGAAGTGGTGTTTAAAACTAAGTCATGGTCATTTCAAGGTTCGGGTCTATATATGCAAAACTGGAGTCCGCATTTTAAATCTGAGGATTTTTTCACAAGATTCATTCCTTTCTGGATTCAAATGCATGCTTTACCATTGGAATATAGGGAATTAAATCTATTAGAAATAATGGCGAATCAAGTAGGATTTTTCTTAAAACATGACTTGCAATTTTTCAATAATCCTTCATAGCCTGTAAGGATGAGTGTCTTGAGTGATACAACCAAGGGGTTTCCAAAGCACTTAGAGATAACATCAAAATGGGGAAAATGGCAGCAAGAGGCGTTGTTTGAGACTCTTGACAATGTGTGTGATCAATGTCATATGCTAGGGAATTTAAAGATTGATTGTAGAGAGAAAAAGGAAGTATTTAAACAAGGTTTGGCCAATGGCGGTAAGGTGTTTGAAAAGGATGTGAAAAAAAATGATTCAAGACACATAGATGGTAGTCAGCTCATTAAAAATGATTTGTGTTCATTTAAAAATATTTTTAAATCAGTAAGGATGAGTAGTGTGCATGAAGCATATAAGAGGTTTCCTAAGGTACCATCTAAATGTGGGGAGGGCCAACAAGCATGGTTGGTTGAAATCCTTGAAAGGGTACATGACCAATGTCAAATACTGGAGCAAGCAAAGATAGAATGTAGAAAGAAAAATGGAGTTTATAAGCAAGAATTTGTTAGCTGTGATAAGGTGACAAGAAGGGCTCTGTTTCAAAATGGTTTATGTGATAAACATATTGCATATCGAGGGATTGGAGAGAAAAGTCACTCTTCACTTTTTTAGATAATTCTGCAAGATCATCTCAAGGGTTTGTTTGTTGAGAAAAAGGGGTCATCAAAGATTTTTATTCATAATGGTTCATCATTTGGTGGGATGGAGCTAGCTAAGAAGCAAGTGTAGCCAAATTTTTTCCAAGCAGTAGGGCAAGATCTGTGTCACTAGGGGTATGTGGTTCAGGCTGGGCAACAAACTCACTATGTGGTTTCCACAACCATCGTCAAGCATTTAGAGGTTCTGAACATGAAGCATATGAGTAGCATGCTGCATTTATACTGCCTAGCTTTATAGGTTTCTGAGGATCAGTTGAATTCTATAGTTAGGAAATTAATGTTTCAAGATTCAAAAACTTTAAATATGGATGGGACAAAGGAAAGCCAAGCATGTCCACCAACAAACCTATCAGTTGAATCAAAATGGTTGAGAGTGAAGGGTCTTCCATTGAGCAAAGGTAAAGTTTCTGATGAGGACTTGGAATATCTGGTAGAGAAGGTCTTGTTGTCTGTAGGTTCAAATCTATTTGATGATATTGAAGAAGAATTAGAAGCGGAAATTTTTTTGCGGAGGGAAAGTGTGTAAGTTTTGAAGCATGTAAAAGAAATGAGGCAGAAACCTCACTACAAGTAATACATGCTACTCCAGAAAAAAGATTGGTTAGTATTGAGGATGTTCCGCGGTTTAATTTTTCACAAGATTTATCGATTTCTTAGACCCCACTCTAGTTGGTAGTAAAGAAGTCTCTGGGAAAGATAGGATGAAAGTCAATAATAGCTAAGGTATAGGAGGAAATAGAAGCAGGAATTCAAAGCACTATTTACGATTCAATGGCAAAAGTGCTTCCTAAACGCCCGAGGAGAGCCCGTTGCTCTCCTCGAGTGCAATGAAGATTGTTTCATGGAATGTCAGGGGCATTAATGCCCCTGAAAAACGTGCTTGCATCAAGTGCCAAGTGGATAGATGTGGAGATGACATTATAATTATGTAGGAGACAAAAATTTCAACTGAAACATATGAAGCTACAATCCAGAAATGACATTTATGGAAGTCATTACATTCACCTTCTCAAGGTGCTTCAGGGGGTTTAGTGGTTTTGTGGAATCTGAAGGTTGTAAATATAATCTCAAATTTTAATGAATGTAATTGGTAGATGGTGGAAGTAACAAAATTTGATCTCAAATTTAGACTGTTTAATATTTACATACCAACAACCAGCCTAGATAAGAAAACAATATGGGATTGTATTTCTCAGGTGAATTTAAATTTAGGGGATGAGAAAGTCATTGTGGCAGGGGAATTCAATGCCATCGCATCATTGCAGGAAAAGAAAGGGGGTATTAGTCCTCCTCCTAAAGTAATAGCAAATTTTAGTGTGTTCATTAATATAAATTCTTTGAGGGATGTTGTTCCAGTTAAGATAAATTTCACTTGGACTAATAGAAGGAAAGGGTTTTTGTAGATAGCAGTTAGGTTGGATAAATACATTATCTTTGTAAATTGGTTTAACCTGAAGCATAAGTTTGTGTCTGAGATATTGTCTTATGTAGATTTGGATCATTATGTTGTTTCTTTAGCCATTTATGAAGAGTCCTCCCTGTAATTCAAATCTTCTTTTAAATTTGAAAGTATGTGGCTTCGCCATCCAGGTTTCTAGGATTTGGTTCGTTAATGGTGGATGGGAGCACCTTATGAGCAGGGTACAAAGATGTTTCATTGTGTAGAAAGCTAGCACATATCAAGCAAAATTTGGTGAAATGGAATAAAGAAGTGTTTAAGAATGTTTTTCACCAAAAAGAGGTGGTTCACAAGAAATTAGAGGAAGTGCATGAGAAAATCATTCAGAATGGCTTGGATGATTCCTTGTATGACAGGAAAAATAAACTACAAAGTGAATGGGAAGAGTTAAGTGCACGAGAAGAAGTGTATTGGCGTCCAAAATCGAGGGAACTGTGGTTACGGGAGATCAGAATACTAAGTACTTTCATGCTTCTACATAGATTAAAAGAGCAGTTAAAATGATTCAAGCTATTCAGGAGGTGTCTACGGGTAATTGGCTCAGGAAAGAAGAAGAGATAAGTAGGGAATGCATAATTTTTTTTTCCGATCTTCTGTCTGCATCAAGGGATAATGGGAAGTAGAGTGTTAGGGATGAAGTGGAACTTCTGGAAGCAATACCAAAGATTGTGTCTAAAAGGGATAGTGAATTCCTACTCGGACCTTTTTCTTTAGATGAGGTTAAAAAGGTAGTTTTTTCCTTGGCACCAGACAAAGCGCCTGGCCCAGATGGATTCACTACTCTATTTTTTCAAATATATTGGGACATTTTGTGTTTTGATGTGTTATGGGCTCTAGAATAATCTAGGCGAACGTGTACTTTATTAAAAAAAATTAATGTAACAAACATAGTAATATTACCAAAAGTAAAGGAGCCAAAAACTTTTGTAAAATTTAGCCAATATCTTTGTGCAACATTATATACAAGATCTCTAACAAAGAAATTTATTTGCGGTTACAGCCTCTTATACCAAGGATTGTGTCAGAAGAACAAGGGGGTTTTGTTCTAGGGAGAGAAACTGTTGATGGAGCGATTGTCACCCATGAGGTATTGCATTTAATTTTTGTATCTAAAGCACCATCTATCATTGCCAATTTAGATATGATGAAGGCATACGATAGGGTTGATTGGAATTTATTAAAACAAACACTTCAAAAGTTTGGCTTTAGTGTGAGATGGTGCAAATGGATAAGTGCATACCTATCAGGTGAAAAGTTTTTAGTCTTATTGAATGGTGCTCCTATTGGTTTTTTTAGTGCATCACAAGGGGTAAGGCAAGGGGATCTTCTTTTGCCATTTGTATTTATAATAATGGCAGAGGCTTTAAGTCGATTCATTAGTTTGAAGCATTCTCAGGGCCTTTGGAATGGAATTCAAATTGGTGACACAGGTTTAAAAGTAACTCATTATATTTTTGCAGATGATACTAATTTATTTGGGAAAGGTACTATGGCATAGGCGAAGCAGATCAAGGAATTCTTGGATAAATATGTTTTAGCATCAAGTAAAAAGATAAATGCGTCTAAGTCAAAAGTATATATTCTTAATACAAAGGAAGAGACTGCCCAAAAAATTGTTAGTAGTCTTGGGTTTCAGGAAGCAGTTTTACCATGTACATTTTTAGGGATTTATCTTTTCATGGGTACGAACAAGCCATTGTATTGGGTGAAAGTAATAGAAAGTTTGAAGTCAATAATTTCACTTTGGAAGGCTAGATGCTTATCATTGTCAGGGAGAATTATTCTGGTAAAATTGGTCCCGACTTCAATCCCAAATTATTCGTTAGCAGTGCTTAAGGATCTGAAGTCAATGATTTTATAAATTGAGAAAATAATCAAAAGTTTTATCTAGAAAGGTAATATGGATGGACAAAAGAAGGTTCCTTTAATATCACTAGATGATATGGCACAAGAAAGATGACAGGGGGGGTTGGAATTCATAAGATAACTTGTAGGAATACAACGTTGGGTGAAAAATTAGTTTGGAAAATGTTTAAGAGTCCGCAAACCAAGTGGTGTAGCATTATGCAAGCCAAGTATCTGAATACTCGGGATCCTTCAAGAATTCTTACAGTAGCCAATCCACCAAAAGGGTCAGCTATGTGGAATTTCTTGGTTTCATGCATACAATTAAGTGTGACATATCTTTCTTGGGAGGTCAATAATGGTGAAAAGGTTAAATTTTGGAGTGATTCTTGGAATGGGAATCCTCCTTTAGAAAATAATCATGATTTTCATCCAGTAATGGAGTGGATGAAAAAATCTTGGGGGGATAATTTTTTAGATTATGTCCATTCAGTGGATGGCATTTCAGGGAAAGTGACTTGGAAATTTTTTTTTGACTCCTCTTTAACTGTGCAATAGTTTCTAGGTGTGCAAGAGAAGCTGAATGAGTGTGAAGTATTTTTATCTGCAAAACCAAACAGGTTGGTATGGGCAGCATCCAATGATGGTAAGTATACAGTCAACCTAGGCTATACGACTCTTTGTTATAAGTCGTGTCAAGTAGGGTATCAGAGGGCATATTCTTTTTGTTGTGGCAGTGCAGTCTTGCCTAAGGCAGGAAGTTTCACTTGGTTGGCGTTAAGGAAGCATGTTCTGACAAGTGATCGATTAGAAAAATTGAGGATAGCGAAACCATTTAAGTGTGCACTGTGAAGTAAGGAGGTGGAAGTGGGGGACCATTTGTTCCTTAATTGTAATTTTGCACATTAATGTTGGGAGTGGGTTTTGAATAAACTTAACTATTTAGCTCCTTTTCCAAATTCTTTATGGGAATTGTTCTAGAGTTGACTGATATTATACAAAACAAGTTTGTTTGCAAGTATTTGGAGAGTGGTGTCGGTGATAGTGATTTGGAATTTATGGTGGGAGCGAAATTTAAGGATTTTTAGGAAAGTTGCATCCTCGGTAGAGGCAGTTTATGGAAAAAATAGAGAAACCAGTTTCAGAATCTATAAATGCAAGTGTTTGAAAGGCTAAGGGAATAAATTCAATATTTACAAGCTGGGATGATTTGATTATGCACAATTGGACGAGTTTGCAGTTGCCTTTTCCAGGCAGTTTGTTTCAGCCACAAGTAGCAAAGATTGACAAGAAACATGTCAAATGGAAGGCACCGCACGAAGGGTTTGTTAAATTGAATTTTGATGGGGTTGCAAGAGGTAATCATGGGGTATCAGGTGTGGTTATTTTCTTGAGAAACACTAAAGGCAAGGTTGTAGTGACAAAGTCAATTCATCTCTTTATAGGTTCGAGTAACATGGCAGAGGCAAAGGCTATTTTAATAGGGTTGGAAACTGCTTTGGGGATTGGAATAACACATTTGCATATTGAAGGGGACTCGTTGGTAATAGTAAATGCTTGTAAGGTAAAGCGTATTCATAATTGGTGTTTGAAATATGTTCTTTCCAGAGTTTGGGAGTTGCTTCAGAGGTTTCAATCTTATCAGATCACTCATACTTATAGAGAAGGCAATAAGTTGGTAGATTGTCTAGCCAACATGGGATGCGACAAGCATGAAATATTACTAATGTAAGGTAGTAGTGGCATTAAGAATTATCCTCAATTAGAGGAAATTATCAAGCAGGATGGTTTAAATTTGGCCTAAGAGGCGCTGCTATCGGCAACACCTGTGGTACGCACCCTGAGAGCTTCCATCTAATCATGGATTTGGCAACGGCTAAAGTTGGTTAGTAGTATGGCAGTACGAGATGTTTTCATAATGGGAAATGCACAAAGAGGAGTGACTGCATCATAAATAAAGTGGCTTCACAAATTTTTCGGTCGTCGCCACGTGGCGTCCAAACGGAGTTTCCCTTCGAGTCATTTTCCCTTTCTTTTTGCTGGGCTCCGGCTGTTAGACACGTCGCCTTGGCCTAATATTTGTTCGAATGGGTCCCACACCACAGTTACCTTTGCTAAAGCTATGTTTGAGGATGGTTTAGTTAAGACAGTTTTGCACTACTAAAGTTAGTTAGCAGTATGGTAGTACAGGATGCTTGCATATTGGGGAATGCAAAAATATAAAAGCAGGCCTAGGCAAGAGGAGTGACCGCATCATAAATAAAGTGGCTTCATAACTTTTCCAGTCGCCACCACATGGCGTTCAAATAGAGCTTCCCTTTGAGATGCTTCCTTCTCTTTTTTCCGGGCTCTAGTTGCTAGACACGTCCCCTCAACATGAGCTCTATCTGAATGGGGCCCACACCACAATTACTTGTGTTGAAGTTATGTTTTGAGGTGGTTTAGCTAAGACAGTTTTGGCATGGCTAAAGATAGTTTGCAGTATGGCAGTATGAGATGCTTGCATACTAGGAAGTGCACAAATATCAAAGCAGGCCTCAGAAAGAGTGACCACATCATAAATAAAGTGGCTTTGAAGCCTTTTCGGCCACCACCACATGGCGTCCAAACGAAGCTTCCCTTTGAGATGCTTCTCTTTCTTTTTGTCAAGCTCTGGTTGCTAGACACGTCACCTCGGCCTGCTCTCTGTTCGAATCGGGCCCACATCGTAGTTACTTTCGCCAAAGGCCTCAGACATAGGAGTGACTACATCATAAATAAAGTGGCTTCACAATTCTTCCAGTCACCGCCAAGTGGAATCCAAACGGAGCTTCCCTTCGAGATGCTCCTCTTTATTATTGTCGAGCTCTGGTTGCTTGACACATTGCCTCAACCTGCTTTCTGGTCAGATGGGGCCCACACCGCATTGTTCACCAGTTGATTGGAGTTGAGCGAAATAATTGGAGGCAGTTGGTGGTGCATTGGAAGGTCTGGTAATAGTGTGGTGTGAAGATTGGGAGCATGCTTATGGACATGCTTCAGGATGGTATAGAAGTTGAAAGCATAGTAGCTAAACTGGTGAAGTCATTTTTTTGCCAGAAGGTGGGCTAGTGAAGGCTTTTCAGGGGTACGACCTATGGGAAGGAAACGAATTTGTAGCGGGTATGTTCCCCAAGCATTAGTTGTTGAACAGAACGACCTTCCAAGAATTGTTTATTGCAATTAATAAAACTTTGTTTCACATAGATTACAAATACATGTTAAGGGCTTTATGGAGGTAGTCGACTTGAAGTTATTTTGTGATTGTCACAAAGATAACCTATGTAAGGGGTGCCTGTTAAGGGTTGTATTTTGTATTCCACTAATGGAATAATTTTGTCAGTTTTGAATTTAAATATGCTACAACCAGAGGTTTTCTTCCTAATTCTTTCCTCTTGGTATGCATCTTGAATCAGGTTTTGTAATATTTTATCATAATTATATTAATATATTATAATGGCTATGCCATTTCCTGCTGAAAAAAAATTAAAAATTAAAA
This sequence comes from Sequoiadendron giganteum, assembly GCA_007115665.2. Taxonomy (NCBI): domain Eukaryota; kingdom Viridiplantae; phylum Streptophyta; class Pinopsida; order Cupressales; family Cupressaceae; genus Sequoiadendron; species Sequoiadendron giganteum. The sequence goes on along the minus strand of CM021100.1, from coordinate 64,956,846 downwards.
TATATAATTAGATTTTTAAAATATAAGTAATATAAGATCATGTTTTAAAATTATGTTGATAAAATCATAAGCAAAATAAATATGTAAATTGAAACAACTACAATACATGTACATATAATAGTATTTTATACATATCATTTACTTTTAGGATGAAGATGTTAATGTAAGAAAATTCATAATAATGGATATCATTTTTCATAAAATTATCAAAGTACAAATAAATTTGGAAACAAAATGTTTTGTAAGAGAATCAAATTTAAATGAATATATTTCTTTGTTAGAGTAATCATGCATTAGCTAATAATTAATTATTTTTTTATTGATTATTAGTTTAATTCATTTCATGAACTTAAACTAAACCTAGAGTACTTTTTTTATGTTAACTAGAGAGCTATTATTAGATCATTTTGTCTCATTACATGAGATGTTGACACTTGTCATGATCCAATCCCTTTATCAGTTAGGGTTTTTCTTATAAAGCACTCAACCTTCATTGTATTATCTATCTTGAACTTAAGACCAAAGATCTCCTTGAAGATTCTTGAGGTTCATTTTGTAAGTTTTTCTTGTTGATATAGTAGACTATTGTTTGCATCTTTTTTGTGTGGAAGGTGTTTTCGTTCGTTGTTTGATCCTGCATCTTGTGTTATTCACAATTTTAACATGGTACCAGAGCATGATTTAACAAACCCTTTCTCAATTTATGAGGTTTTTCTTCAACTAGGGTTACAAGCTTCAAATTTGGAATTTTCATTATTATTTTTTTGTAATTTTTGGAGGTGAGTGATTTTTAGGTGCATTTCAACATGAAAAAACCTTACTGTTACGTTCAAGAGGTCTATTCGACAAATTTTGACTATAAATTTTCTCTATTTCATCGTTGAGGCTTTCGAGGCAAAAAATAATTTGTATAGGGGCCGCCCCTATACGATTAGGTACGACAATTTAAAAAAAATAAAAAAAAATATTAAATTGTTTTTTTAAAGCCAATCACTAGCTAAGGGTACATGGTACAATGTCACGAAAGGCCTACAGGGCCTTGCATGATAGGGTTGCGAAGGCCCTCCATTGTTGACAACCCTTTCTTAGCCACTTGGCGACTTTTACATCGTTGACGTCAGCTTCAAGAAACCGATAGGTCAAAAACTGGTGACCACAAATCTCTCCAATGATAGACAACCAACACCCGATGGCGACCAAATCTAGGGAATATTCCCTAGAAACAAGTATATTCCGGTAGGAATTTCAAGAATATTCTTTTTTCAGAGCATATCTCGTTGTCAATTTTTTTCAAGGGGGCTGAATTTTTTTTGGTGATAGGGGGAAACATTCCCCAAAATATTTCGCTAACTTCAATGGTACATATTGCCAACAGGGCCCCCTCCAAGCCCTCTTTGGGCCTAAAAGAGCTCTTTTTTTCTTTTGGCCATAAATTGGGCGTACAATATCTAAATTTAGCGAATGAGATATAGTAAAAAAGGTAGTTCTATGAAATTTCTAGTGGTGTGGGTCTTTTCACCATTTTTACTAATGGTGCATTATATAGCTTGTCAAAGTCAGATGTTTTGTTTTCGCTCCCAAGCTCACATATTTTGACTTGTTTCTATGATTTTAGCGATTCCAACATCGTTGGGATGGTATTTTAGATATCTTCATAGCCATCCATGCACTTTTTCCAACTTTTATCTAGGTACATTTTTTTTGTTTTTTTTTGTTTTCACATTCTGGTGAATTACTTGGACGGTTTAGCTCCCAAAAAATTATTTTTTATGTGGGATGATTTGTTTTAAGCTATTTTATACTTATTTCCATTATTTTATCCTATTTGGGCATTGTAGACATCTTTTGCATGTAATTTCTCTTTGTAGATGCACTGAGATAAAGTGTCATTTTGGTGTATACTTTTTAGGGATTTAGCTCATCCTATTGTGCCTTTTGTACTCTCACTATGATATAAAGTGTCATGGGTGGGTTGTGAGTTCCTTTGGTTTCCCATCACATCTTTTTCAAGTGAGTGTTCCTTCCACAACAACATTGAATCCCAGTGATTCATGCCTCATGCGTGTGTGCCTTGGTTTACACACCCTTTTATTTGCAAGTACTCTTTCAGTTGCACGTTCAAATGTTCTTTATTCTTCTACATGCACTTCTTAGTTTCACACAATTTTAGTGTACCTATCTTGGCTCCCCCTTTTGGTGATGTAAATAGGTGTTTTCCTTATATAGTCTTATCTAGGTCCTATTTACATTGTTAAGTTCACTTAGGTCCTAGGCTTATTTAATGCTTAGATAAGATTTTAGTTGTTTATCTTTTATTAAATATTAGTGTCCTAGGGTCATTTAATAATGTTTCATGTCATTTAATTATGACACGACCATTTAATATTGGTACATCTTCACACCTTGCCTATATAATCAAGGCATCCTATGTACATTGTATTTCAGTTAGTTGTAAGCCCAATATGTCACAGTAAACTTGAGTATTGCATTTTGGCCATATCTTGCATCCATTGTTGCAATTTCATGTTCTTGTTTTTCCCTCCTATCAAATTTTGTTTTTGGGTTTTTAGGTGATCCTAGAGGCTTAAGTCCTTGAGTGACTCTAACATGGTATCAAAGATTCAGAATTGCAAAACCCCTTCTCAGATTTGAGGGTAATTCGAGCTTGAGCTTTTGTAGGGTGTGATTGTGGGAGTTTCCTCTTTGTGAATTTGTATTGTAGGTCTATTTTGGAGCTTGTTGGTGCATATTTGAGATCACCATTGAATCAGAGGGTCCAAGAAAGTCATATTTTCCTTTTGTTTCATCCAAATTAGACATATGAGGCAAATTATATGAGGATTTAAAGTGGGAGGTTAGTAGCCAAATGAAACAAGGAGTTGTCATTTTAGAGTATTTTTGATCAAATTTGACCCTGTCATTGCACTCAGAAGACCCAAAACCCCCATTTTCATATATAATACTTCATATTTTTGTGTAGGAAATAATTCAATTTTTTTCACGCGACTATCCTAAATTTGACGACCAAATGACCATTAGAAAACACAGTGTTAAATTTGACATCCAAATTACTATCATTGAACATTATGTTAAATTTGATATCTAGATGATCGTTACAATTCACTATCTTAAATTTGACGATCAAATGGCCATCAATAGGTCACTCCAATCCGCCCTCCAACAATTTTGATTTTGCAGTCCAACTTCGAAAGGGCATATCTTGGTCATACAAGCTCCTTTTTTCAATTAATATTGTTTATTTGGGGTAGAATTTCATTCTCTTCACAGTGGTGCAACTAGTTTTGGATTATGGTGCCTGATTTTTTCAAAAATTGTAGATATAAAGAGCTGTTGTTGAGTCATTCTCATTTTGGGAACTTTTGAGGCTCTGTTCTCACTCATACGATAACAGTTTTGGGTGATTTTTTTTAAGTGCATAATTTTTCATGTAATTTTTAGTGGTGTAATCAAATTGATCTTATTTTGTGTAGAAGTTTTACTTTGAGCTTGTGGTCAAATTTGGCATTTGTAAGCATTAAGATCAAGTCTAGTTTGTTATTTTTAGCATCTAGTACCTGTAATCACACTAATATAACTTCAAAATCATATATTTTGTGGGGATTCTTGATTAAGTGATTTGGGGGGTTCTTTTGGTGCATTGTTTTGATATGTTTTCTTGTGCTCTTTTCATTTTCATGGATCATTCTAAGGTTCTTTTGCTAATATCATATAATTATTCAGTTATCAACATGCATGCATTATACTAATGAATGAAGTTCACTCTTTACATGTTGAAAATAAGGTACCTAAACCTACAAATGGTAATAAAAAGATAAAATGGATGATTGAACATACCAGAACTCTTGGATGTCTTCATAAACTAGTTTCTCAAGATTTATTGTTTCAAATTGAAGCATGTAAGAATTCTCATGAGGCTTGGGACAAATTGAAAAGATTATATGGTTATATAGATGAAGTAAGAGGCTATCAAATTTCTAATAAATTAATGAGCCTTGATCCTAAGAAATTTGATGACATCCAGGACTACATCACTAAGATTAATGATCTAAAAGAGCAATGCAAATTATGTGGAATTGATAAGGATATTCGGTTGGTCTACAATTCATTGAACAAACTTGCACCTGAATATGTTTTTTTTGCTTCTAGCTTTCATACTCATAGATTGACTATTGGGTTTGCATATACTACACCTTCATTTGCATCATTTTTTGAGATGTTGATACATGAGCAAGAAAAGATTATCTCTATGGGTCACATCAAGTCTTCTAAATCTTAGGCATTGTTGGCTATTCAGGTGAAGGAACTAGAAAATACTAATAAGAAACAAAATAAATCAAAGAACAATCCACATTAAGATCAATGAAAGAATAAATCCTCCTCCTCAAATAAATCATTTAAGAAGGATAAGTCTACTTATCCATATTACAAGAAGCTTGGGCATGATGGATATTCTTGTTATAAGGATATCGATGAGTTGAAATATCTTCTCAAAAAGAATTAGATTGATTTTCCTTCTAGAATGTTTGAGTCACCTTATTATTGTTCTTCTTCTTCAAAATAGTCTAAAAAGGAAAAACATCAGACTATAGGTAAAGCTTTTTTTTCTTTTTCAAGTCATGGATCAGGTATATGGCTTCTAGATTTAGGATCATCTCATCGTGTGGCATATTCACAGTTTATATTATCTTCTTTTGAGCCTTGTACTATGTCTCCTATTTTGATGGAAAACAATACATACATGAGTGTACTTGGGAAGGGGTCTATTATTTGTGGGGAAAACACTTTCTAGGATGTTTTGTTTGTTCCTCATTTGATGAACAATCTTCTTTCCATATATCATATTACACATGGTGGAGATGGGAGGATTGTGGAGTTCACACTTGATTCAATCATCATTCGAGACTTGGAGAGTAGAGAGATTATTTCTATTGGGATGGATGATCATTCATCTCGGTTGTATATCTTTGAAGATTTTACAAGTCTGATGGTGATATTGTTCCTTCAACTATTGATCACACTTCTATTGTGAATCGTGATTTAGATGAGACATTTGGCTTATTGAACTTGGGTGTTCTCACATTTGATCCTATTCTTGAGCATTGAATTTCATCTCCTCCATCTTTTGTTTCATTTGATGATACTCATATTGGCACAGGTTTGGCCTCTTCTGATTCAACGCAACAAGATCTTCATCGTCTTCTAGCTACATCTATTTGGGATGAATACTTGATAAACATTGGTGGGTTTTTGTTGAGTCCCACATTTCAGATTTGGGAGGCACTATTGATTACATACATCTTCTCTTTGATGGAGACAATTCTTCTTTAGTTTTTGCGAGTGAATACTCTAACCCTCCTGTTCATTCTCTATATGATCATTATTTGCATCTTGATATGAGTGTGAATAATTTTGGAAAAAAATTGGAGGAGGCTATTTTAGAGGAGGCATTTTTGTCTTTGGAGTGTGTTCTACATCCATCTCTAGGAGGTTCTAGATTGAAATATTCAACTGTGTGGCCTAGAACACCTATTTGGAGTTTGTCAGCTTTCAGTATCGATATGGATCTACACTTAAGCATCATTTAGAGACTCCACATATCATTCTTCTTCCCACATGTTCCTTTTCGGAATGGGAAGACATCCTACATATCATCCTAGTTTTGTTTCTTCCTAAGGGGAGTAATGTTGCTCGATGAGATTGGAGAATCACCTTTGAGGGGGGGTTGTATGGTTTCTCTTCTTCTCTCTTATGAGGGATTCATTTTCCTCAAATGGGGCTTTGTCCCCCTCATTCATCATTAAGAGTAATTTTTATTTTATTTCTCTTTTAGGGAGGAGTTTTGTCCCACTATTCTTTCTCCTTTTCTTTGATTTTGAGAGATTACATTGCATATGTACATGGGTACTTTACATGGCCTCGTATTTAGGACCCATCCTTGCATCTTTGCATAATAATCAACTCCCTAAGTTTTACTTAAGGGGGTGTGTTGGTATAAATAGGTGTTTTCCTTATATAGTCTTATCTAGGTCATATTTACATTGTTAAGTCCACTTAGGTCCTAGGATTATTTAATGCTTAGATAAGATTATATCCTTTTAGATTTTATTAAATATTTGTGTCCTAGGGTCATTTAATATTGGCTCATGTCATTTAACTATGACACATCCATTTAATGTTGGTACATCTTCACACCTTGCCTATATAAGCAAGGCATCTTATGTACATTGTAGTTTAGTCATTTGTAAGTCCAATATATTACTACAATATTGAGTGTTGTATATTGTCCATATCTTGCATCCATTGTTTCAATTTCATGTTCTTATTTTTCCTCTTGTAGAATACTATTTTTGGTTTTTTTAGGTGATCTTAGAGGCTTGAGTCCTTGAGTGACTCTAACACCTTTCTAAATTATGGAGGGGTTTCTACTGTTGGTGCTAATGCTTCTTTGGTTTCATTTTTGGAGTGATCTATGTATCTAGTTCTTGTTCCTATGTACTAGGTGGATGCAACAACTAGTTATCCATGCATTTCAATGAGATGGAGCATTTACCATTTGGACACTCTTGCATTCCTTTTTTTGGAGGCAACCTTCTATTTTCATTTGATCAGTGTTCTTTAGACTATTGGTACATGTAGTTTTGACTTTCATATTGCATGTTGAGTAGTGTAATTAGGGTCACTCATGTAGATTCATATGTCATTTGTATCATTGAGTTCCATATATTTTCCTTTTTTTCCATATGATTCGAGTAGTGCCATTGGGGGCGCTCATGTAGATTATTGTCTTTTAGATCTTGATGTTGAGAAAATGTATCTCGACCTTGCAATTATATAAGGTACTATTGATACATAAGGTATTGTTCATCCGACGAAGATGAGGGGCGTGGGGGGATCCCCCCCATGAGGGGTTCGGGGGGATCATCCCCATTGCTAGAGTCCAAGGGCAGCGCGCCTTGATGAGGGATTAGGGGCAGCGCCTCCGAAAAGAAAATTGTATTTATATTTTATTATTGTAAATCTAGACCGTTCATCATTATGTCTCATATTTGACGACTGATATTTTATTAGCTTGAATTTTCCTAGAAGTAAACCCTATTTTATGATGGAATTGAATTACGACTGTGTATTGTGATGTATTCTGAGATTCTGATAGTGATCGTGTTGCGTCTGGATCTCTGAGTGGTGATACTCCTGTGAGAAGCTTGCTCTGCAAGTATATTGTAATCTTTGTGATTTTTGAATAATATATTGGGTGGATTTTGGAGTGTGGGGCTTTTCTCTCGAAAGGGTTTTCCCCACATAAATCATTGTGTTGTGGTATGCATGATATTTATGTTTAAGTTTTTGTAACTGTTAAAGATTTATAATTTTTTTGCATTATTCTCCTCTCAAGATTAGTGTAGGAATTTTTGCTACCTTAGCTTCCTTACACCTGATCGTCATTTTTTTCAGAGGAGGTTATTCATTTCAGCACTATATCAATCATCTTTCGATAGTTGTCTACAACTTCTTCATGCTTCAATGATGTTCTTCATGTTCCTCTTTTCTAGGACATTGTTTTGGTTGGAGGCTTCTTAGTCCTTCATTAACCTTTCTTTCTTTTGGAGAGGGGTTTTTCTCATGAGGTTTTCTCAAATTTTCTCCAGTTGTGAGAGATTAGATTGTTTGCACATGGGTACCTCACCAGGCCTTGTTTATTGAGACCCATCATGCATTCTTTTCTTTTTATACATTGGATTTTTAGGGTTTTTAGCTTCTCCCCAATTTCATCTTTAGGGGGGTTTTAGATTAATTGTGCATTAGCTAATAATTAAGTAATATTTAATTGATTATTAGTCTAATTAATTTCATGCACTTAAGCTAAAATTAAGAGTGTGTTTTTATGTTAACTAGAGAGCTATTATTAGATGATTCTATCTCATTACATGAGATGTTGAGACTTTTCATGATCTAATCCATTTATCTTTTAGGGTTTCTCCTATAAAGTAATCAACTCTCATTGTACTATCTCTCTTGAGCTCAAGACCAAAGATCTCCTTGAAGATTCTTGAGGTTCATTTTGTAAGTTTTTCTTGTTGATGATATAATAGATTATTGTTTGCATCTCTCTTGCATGGAAGGTGTTTTTTTTCATTGTTTGATCATGTGTCTTATGTTATTCACAATTCTAACATTCTTAACTTATACATTCTGGAATAGTGACTTTTAAATAAAATATGTGTAAAATTTTATTGAAAGATTTTTCATATATTAGGTAAAAGGGGGTTTTGAAAGGCCTCCCAAACCCTTGTACATCAAGATAAGACAAAAAAAAAAGGATTGACTTCAATAGGTCTACTATAATTTAAAGAAAAAATAATAAAGATAAAAGATGACCAAAAGATGTCCATACAGTGAAAAAATAGTAGCAAAATATAACTAAAAATATACTACATAGAGCAAACAAGAACTTGATTCCTACCATGTTATTGAAAGTGATGAAATATTCCCATTCTTCTTTCATCCTTTGTAGATGGCCATTTAGGGAAGTAACATTTATAGGGCTTAGATCATCCTAAATGACTTAATTTGTTTCTTATTATTCTTTTTATTCATTTAAATATATTTGAAGTATTTATTGAAAGTAGAAATCCTAAATTTCTACGTCTAACATTCCCAATTAGTTAAATATTCTTTTAAACTATTGTACATTGAATCCTTTCTTATAAATTCAAACTTATCTTTTGACAATACCTTTATTAATACATCTATTGCCACCCTTTTAATTAAAGGGTTTTCCATTTATACAATGTTTTTCTTAACTTGTTAATGAAAATATGATATCTTACTTTAGTATGCTTAGTCCTCCCACAAAACCTTCAATTCTTCATTGTCGCTATGCAACTTTAACTATCAAACTTCACCATTATTAGTTGTGTTTGAGTAATCCCAGTATCTTACAATAATATTCTCGACCATACTTAATACTTATGGGTTGGGAAAACTACTAAGTATTCTATATATAATTTGGAAGAGAATTCAATGGATGTTTATTACTTTTCCATGAAACTAACCTCCAATTAAAATGAAGCAGTATCATAGAGTTGTCTTCAATCATCAATATTGCTTACCCAATTTACATCCCATTATCTAAAAATCTTTAGAGATTATTCTAAACTATGTATTCGGACTTTGCACTTGAAAGAGAAGTTATCAATTATTTCTTACTTTCCCAAAAAACTACACCTCCACTTAAAATGAAGAAACATCCTATTATTGATATTTGGTCATCAATATTTCTTGGTCAATCTACATCATAGTATATAGTATGCTTAAAAAAAATTAAAATCCCATTGGAATGTAATCCCATGCTTAATAATTCTTTGAAGATATTTGGTTTTTTTATATTTGTAAGTACTCAATGCTACAATCCAAGATTGTTCTAAAATTGGCTCACAATGCTTACAATATTTGCAATGTCAAATTTGTTGGAGACTATAGAATATATCAAGCTTCCAACTACATCTCAATATAGAATATTAGTCATATAATTTTCTTATTATTTTTTCTTTCTTAACAACTTCCATTGGAGTACCTACGAATTTGGAGCTATCCATCTTAAATTTCTTAAGAATATTTTAAATGTACCTCTCTTGATTAAGATATATTTTTTATTCAACCTATCTCTCAAAATTTGGATGCCCAACAATAATGAATTTCATCATAGCTAGTAATCTCAAATTTAGCTACTAATGTAGACAAACAAATATAATATTTTTAGATAATTTCTTATAATAATAGTATCATCAACATATAATTAAAATTATATCTAACTCACCAACATGCTCAATATAAAATTTTGAATTAACATTGCAATTGGCATATCCTTCATCTAGGAAGAACCCATCAAACTATTTATACTATGATATTGATGATTATTTTAGTCCATACAATGTATTATGTATTTTGAACTCTAACTACTATTTTCATTCTTGTATGTAACGTTTGACTTGTTCTATATAAATTCCTCTGTTAAAATCTTATTTTTATATGTAGTTGATGCACATGAAAATATAAGGATGATACAATTATTTTATAACTATGATAGATATTATTTTGACCATAAGTATAATGATAATAAAAAAATTATATTTTGGTGTATCATCTTGCCACCAAACAAGCTTTGTACGTGTATATTGATCCAATTAGATTGTACTTCTATTTGAATATCCACTTGAATTCAATCGATATTTATTTTGAGTGGAAGACTTATTAATTCCCAAGTCATTTTGTATTAACAATCCATCTCAATATCAATTGCAATCCTTCAATTTGTTGCATGAATATTCTTAAGCACTTCTCATAAGCTAAGTAGGTCATCAACTTATTTATGAACCACATATTATTCTTATGTCTAATGGGTTGCCTTCCTTTCTCTTATTGACCTTATAATGTGTGGTGGTTCTTGTATGGACTCTATATTTTGTATGACTATTGGTTGTAATGTTCTTATTGATCTTTTTGAAGTCGAGTACTTGTACTCTCATTCTTCATAATATTTACAAATAAAATATTATATTTGTAGCCCTTGTAGTCTCCATTCTACCGGTTTATGTAAAAGTAAACATTCGTCAAAATTGACATCCCTTCTTATTACTCATGTGTTATGGGATCATAAGAATTGCATGCCTTTGAGTCCAAGTGATAACCAATCATTACGTATTTTTCTTGTCATCTAATTTCCTTCATCCTTTGCCTATTTTGTGTGTACATGCCAAGCAACTAGAAGCTCTCAAAATATCAACACTTGGTTTAATTCCATATGTCATGATTCATATGTTCTCCTTTATGGAATGCAATTCTAGGTATAACCTATGTTGAACATATACAAATGTAGAAATTGTTTCGACCCAAAAAGAACTAAATAAGCCACTACTCTTAAGCATCCACCTTGCACTTTCAACAAGAGTTTATTTCTTTTCTTACAACACCATTCTATTTTAGTGAATGAGGAGAAATCTACTCTAACTTGATCCTTTTCTTTGCACTTGAAATAGTTTGAATACATTAGAGGTATCTTCACTTCCAATGTCACATTTAATCATTTCAAAAGATTTATCAAATATTTTTGAATATTTTAAACATTTCTAATACATTTGGTTTATTTTCAAGAAGTAAATAAAATCCATTCTACATAAATCATAAATAAAGGTAATGAAATAATTTCCACCTAATTGTTTTAAATGTTTCATAAATCTCTAAATGTATCAATTTTATTTGCTCCTTAGCTCTTATTGCCCTTTGATTTGAGAAATAAAATCTATGTTGTTTTCACAAATTATAGCCTTCACATGGTCCCAAGGTCATTGGTAAATGAAGATTCAAAGGCCCTACAAAATGTTATTTTTTTAATTCTTCAAGTGAATGCACATTTACATGTTTAAATCTATGATGCCAAAATATTGAATAAGATCTTTCATCATGTGTCGGTAATTTCTCTTCTCAAACATACACCATTGGGCATGAGAAAAGTTATATTATCCACTAGAAAATTTATATTATCCACTTCCTCTAAGAATATAATTATTTCATTTTAGACCTTCTTTTAACGTTAGGAATGTCTCTCTAGTGTCATAAATTGAATCCCCCCTCAATCCAAGTACCAACATTTTGATGTATCAAGTTTGGTGGATTTATTGACTATAAATAAATTATTTTAGTCACTACTTGAAAATAGATTAGCTTCAATTTCCTTCCTTTTATTTACCTCTTCAAACCCCTCTAATCATTTTCGACAGTCCTTGAAATGTTTCAAAGATGCATAATTTAAAAAAACTTTCCATTTCTTTTCTCTTTCTTTGTGTCTTTGTTATTCTTGGATTATTTTCCTTGCACTTATCCTACTAAAACCAAATTTTTAGGAGTCTCAACATTCAATTCAATATCCTTTTGAATTCCTCTTGAAGTGGCATTGCTACTACTTTCTACAAGACCAACTTAGATTGAGTGCTTAGAAGTGCTACTAATCTTGAACTGGATGTTGGCAAGTTGACCAAAAGTGGCTTAATGTCTTTTGTGATCATTGATCCACATGTTACTAATTGATTTTTGAGATAATTGAATAGGTTTGTTCTATTTGATATAATCTATGATTTTTTCTTGTTTTATCAAAAAATATTTTCTATATATGCAATTGTTTATTTATATCCTTTGATTGATATAATTGAATAATGTGATCTCAGCATTGCTTTGTTTATTTTGACTCACATGTAGAAACATATTATCACTTAATAGTATATGGGAATGAGCCTTACTTTCTTTATAATTGAATCATGCAATCTCAACATTCCTTTGTTTATTTATACTCACATGTAGAAACATATTATCACTTAATAGTATATTGGAATGAGCCTTACTTTCTTTTACCCCCCTCTTACTAATCAAGCATATATCTTGGGCATGTTTGTACAAATATCTTCAACTATCCAAAACAAGTCTTTGCTCAATAAAAGCATCTCCACTATAAGTTTTAAGAGAGTAAACACAACATCATAAAAATGTTTCACAAGCCGATGAGGTTTTCTTGCAACAAATGTAGCCACTTTTGTGTCTTCTACTATGAAAATTTACATGAGTACATAATATTCAAAGAACATAATTTAATATCACATGTAATAACATACATTGATTTTACATAGACAAATCCTAAACAAAAGTATTATATAAGAAAACAAACTTATATTAATATATATTTTAGAATATTTTTCTAACACGACATTCTAAAATAGTGTCTTTTCTAAGGAAAAATTAGTATTAAGACTCCTAGTGAAAGACTGAATTAGTTTCTAATTATCCTTTTTGTTGGAAAAACAAGGATGGACAACTGAGAGGGGGGTGAATCAGTTGTTACCAAAATCAAAATTATTCAACATTAATCAACTTTTAATATTATATCTAATAATTAACAGTGCAAGCATAAATCAATTACACATCAAAGACACATGAACACCAAGATTTTATACGTGGAAACCCTGTTAGGGGAAAAATCACGGTGGATGTTAGTCCACAAGATTATACCCTATTAAAAGTATAATGAAGAGCAAATAGGGAATGCACATGCATTCAAAAAAACTGCTCAGAGGAAGGTTCACTGCCTTACATACAATAATCAAATTAAATCCATCTGATGAGGTTGAATTGATAAATTAGCTTCTACAAAAGCCTGATGACAGTTCTAGTTAGGCACAAAAAAACTTCTACACACTCTGATCAAACTCTTCCACACTCTTCTCAATCTCTTTCACACTCTACTCTTCTCTTGAATGATTTGATCTTTATTTGCACATGTACTTCACATACACACACCGAGAATACATCAAAAAGAGGAAAACAACCGCTGTTATATATCCGCTACACAGATTTACATCAACTATTATGTCGATCATAAGTAAAGAATAAATTACAGTTGTCAGCCTCAATACATAAATAAATATTAATACGCACCGACACAAGTCGGTCACAACATAGTGAGGACCCAAATAAACACCTCCAAGCACGCCAAACAATAAATTATTAATCCATAGAGATCCACAAAATGCTATCACCATCATGTTGGCCAAGAACATGAGAAACTTGAACACACAAGGAAAAATCTTCAATCACGAGCACTCCGATCAATGTGGATGTACTGAACTAATAGAGCACGATCTAGAAACATTACTTAACATCTTAGAAACATATGCAACAACCAAATTCACTAGAATTGCAACCACATCTTCTAGAAACACTTGCTACAGAAATTGAATAACCATAGGAACACAGATCTGCATAACTTTCTCAATTATTGATGCGTACCACTGAAACATGAAAATCATACTAGATAGGCTCGACAAAAAACCCTTTAGTGTGCGACACCAAAAACACAACGTACATAACTTTTCACCACTTGGATCTTCACAGCATCACAAACTGCCTGCAATATTGTTAGTTTTACAATTTTCTCAATTTCCTTGACATATACAACCTTTAGAATTACCAATGCTAATAGTGTTGACATCAATGACAACCACATATCAATAATGAAACCACAATATCCAACAATCTCCCCCTTTGGCATTGATGGCAACACATGACGTGAAAAATAATACCATCAACACAACTGACTGTTCATAAACTTCTCTCCCTTTCTTGACTCTTCCCCCCCTTACTTCAAGAGTTTTTCACATTGTTCTTCTCCCCCTTTGACATCAATGGAAAAATTACACATGCTCTTATCCTGATATTTAGCACATCTGACTACTCCCCCTGAGTAGCAACCACTATGTAACATCAATCTAGAATAGGATATGGCTATGAATTCACGGATTGATGCAAAGACCTGCATCACTTAGTTTTGATCAGTAGGGGAAATCACCCCTAACTTGCCTCTGAGGTACTCAAAAGTATCCTTAGGCAATGGATTAGTAAAGATGTCTGTAATTTTCTCCTTGGTAGGTATATACTCTAGTCTAACTTCTTTGTCACTTATTTTATCTATCAAGAAGTGATATTTGATGGATATATGCTATGTCTTTGAATGCAACAATGGATTCTTATAAATGTTTATGGCACTTGAATTTTCATAGAATATGGCAATGGGTTCTTCATACTCAATTATGACATCTCTCAACATCTGCTTCATCCACAATACTTGAGTACAACTGTTTGCAACAACAATATATACTACCTCAACAATAGATAATGAAACGCTTAGCCAAGATACCAAGTTCTTCCCTAAGAAGAATGCATCGCCACTAGTACTCTTCCTATCATTCACATATCCTGCCCAATCAGCAACAGTGAAAGCACTTAGGATAAGATCATCATCCTTAGGATACCAAAGACCAAGATTAACTGTCCCTTTTAGGTATCTAAAGATTCTTTTCATAGCAGTGCTTACAACTTCTCTCCAGTAGAAATGAGGAACATTTGCTTCCAACATCATGGTTCTAGCAGTGTCTAGAAAATTTTTGTTCTTTCTTTCAACAACTCTATTCTATTGAGGGGTCTGGGGAGCAGATAGTTGTCTTTGGATTTCATGCTCTTCACAGAAAGAATTGAATTCCCAAGAAGTGAATTCACCACCTCTGTCTGACCTTAGGCATTTGATCTTTTGACCTATCTCATTTTCTGCCATAGCTTTGAAGCTTTTGAACTTTTCTAATGCTTCATGTTTTTCTCTTAAGAAAGCAACCCATATCATTCTAGAGTAATAATCAATAAGCAACATAAAGTACCTTTCACCTTGGAGACTTTTGATTATGGATGGACCACATAAGTCAGTATGTATCAAGTCCAGTACTCCATTAGAGTTATATTGTTTGCTCTGGAAATAATTTCTAGTCTGCTTTCCCATCTGACATTCCTTGCACATAGTGTTAGTAGGATTTACTAACTTAGGAAGATCTCTGACTGCTTGAGTAGAGCTTATCTTGAAAATGTTATCAAATTTCACATGACACAACCTCCTATGCCATAACCAACTTACATCAAATTGAGAAATTAAACAACTTTCACTAGTAGCACTCAAGTGAAAAATATTACCTCTTGTCTTTGTATCTGAAGCAATCATATTTCTAGAACTTTCCCTTATTCTGCACTTACCACCCTTGAAATGAAGATTGTGACCCTTGTCTACCATCTGTCCAACACTCAAAAAGTTATACTTTAAACCTTCTACATAAAGAACATCATCAGTATTGTGCTTATCACCAAAAGAAATAGTGCATCTACCACAAATCACACCAGAAGTGTTGTCTCCAAATCTTACAACACCACCATCATAGTTTTCCAAGCTTACAAACTTGCTTTTATCACTAGTCATATGATGTGAGAATTTGCTATCAATTACCCACTCATCCTTTTCTTCAATTTTTGTTGCAAGAGCTTTCTCAACATTCACATTACTAGTAGATTCAGTGGACACCTGACCATTTTTTTTGATAGCAATGAATACCCATTCATCTTCATTTCCAGTTTCTTTATCAGATTCATCATCAGTAACACCTTCTTCAACATAATAGCATTTCTTTTGAAATCTAGTCTTATCAGGTTTATACTTAGAGACTCTTTCAGAACACCTTGATGCAAAATGACCTATTTTACTGTAAGAAAAACATTTGATAGGTAAATTTCCTTTGTACTTACCATGACCTCTGGATTCTCTTTTCACAATCAATGCTTCCATTTCTTCTAATTCTTTTTCTTCATCTTCAATTTGTTTCATCTCATCTTCATACTTGAATGCCTTTTTGGAACTCTCTCCCATATCATATCTCTGCTTGCTTTTCCCGAATATAGTAGCTTTGAATGCAGATTCAGTTTTAGGAGTAGATTCACCAAATTCACTTAACTCAAAGGCAACAAGTTTTCCAATCAACATGTCTCTTATCACATTTGTCACTGTCCTGAGTTCATCAATAGCACGAGCTTTTGTTTTATAGGAAGGGGGTACAAATCTAAGTATTTTAGCCACAATCTCTTCTTCATCCAAGACTCCATTGGCACATCTAATGCTCATCACCGGTTCATTTATCTTTTGAGAGAAAGAGAGGATGTTATCATTTTCACTTTTCTTCATGTCCTCCCACTTGCCTTTTAGACTCTGTAGCTTAGCAAATTTCACTAGTGCATATCCTTCATACAATGTTTCCAACTTTTTCAGATCTCATGTGCAGTCTTCAGACCTATCACATTTTTCATCTCTGAATTTTTCAAAGCACTCAACAATGCTTCAATAGCTCTGGTATTTGTTTCAGCTTCTTTGATTTCATCAGCAATAGAGGGACCATTCTTAGGAATAGTATATTCACTCTTTGTAATCTTCCAGAAAGACTCACCAATACACTTCAAATGACATTCCATTTTGATTTTCCATAGAGAGTAGTTTTATCTATCGAATCTAGGACTATCCTTCTTGTAAGATTCCATCTTGGATCACCTCAAGCTATTAATATTTCCCTTCAGAGGAACCTGCTCTGATACCAATTGTTGGAAAAACAAGGATGGACAACTGAGAGGGGGGGTGAATCAGTTGTTATCAAAATAAAACTTATTCAACATTAATCAACCTTTAATCTCAGATTTGATAATTAACAATGCAAGCATAAATCAATAACACATCAGAGACACATGAACACCAAGATTTTATACGTGGAAACCCTGTTAGGGGAAAAACCACGGTGGATGTTAGTCCACAAGATTATACCCTATTAAAAGTATAATGAAGAGTAAAAATGGAATGCACATGCATTCAAGCACACTTCCTAGAGCTCACTGCTCAGAGGAAGGCTCATTGCCTTACAATAATCAGATTAAATCCATATGATGAGGTTGAAATGATAAATTAGCTTCTACAAAAGCTTGATGACAGTTCCGATTAGGCACAACAAAACTTCTACACACTCTGGTCAAACTCTTCCACACTCTGCTCAATCTCTTTCAAACTTTGCACTGCTCTTGAATGATTTGATCTTTATTCGCAAATGTACTTTGTTAGTTTTAAGATTAGAAATGAAAGCAGTCAGAAAATGCGACACATAAGACAATGAACACCACATATACCCTAATAAAACCCTCCAACCTAAGGGAGAAAAACCCAACCAATATATCTCTTATATATTGATTGAACAAGATCATAAATCTGCTTACAACTCAGGCCCAACACAAGGCCAAATTTGATGCAATGAATAATGGCATCTCTCCTAGATGCAAAGACACAAAATGAAAGTGTTTCTCCTTGAATTCGATCTGTTGCACCTATGATGATCTTCTACTCAAGATGAAGTTCTGCTACACAAGATCATGATATGTTGCTCAAGATCATGATCTACTGCTCAAGTGAGAACTTCTTGACCTGCTGCTCAAGTGTGAATTTCTTCAAGGAGAAAATATATTGAATGAACTTGATTGATTTCCAAATGAGTGGAAATGACCTCATATAAATACATATCAATTAGAGAGGTCGCATCTCTTCAAGCTCTAGGTTGGCCACATAAGAAAAAGGATAATTACAAATAATAATATTTTTCTTCATGTAGGTCGGCCTTCTTAATAAATCGTGCCTTTTCATTAAATAATTCTTCAAGTCGGCCTCTATTAACAATTAACCATTAACTATTAATAAATATGAGATGAGGCACCTCCTCATTAATAATCAATCGATCACGAATAAATTTAATTAGCTGAGAGGCTATATTTAAATTTCATCTCTATATGACGTGCATCTGGAAGTAGTCATCCAGACGCTTTAGATCAACACTCCCTCTCAACTAGGGAGGAATACTTCCAATTCATATCAGCTCATCAGGATGAAAAACACCATGGCTACACCCATGTGTAAAATAATCATATCACCTCATCGTGATATCATATCACCTCATCGTGATATCATATCACCTCATCGTGATATCAACCATCATGGCTACACCCATGTGTGGAAAGGAAAGATATCACCTCATCATGATATCAACCATCATGGTTGTACCCATGGATAGAAAAGAAAGATATCACCTCACCATGATATCAACCATCATGGCTACACCCATGGATGGTATGTACAAGTGCTCATCACTCAACGTGATGTTGTCACCTCACCGTGACGTTCACCATGGCTCTCCTAGAGGGTGAAACACAAGTATAATAAAATCATCACAAACTCTCTCACATTATGTTGTCATGGATTCACACACATGACATCCACCATGGCTCTCCCAAAGGGTGGAAACAAGGGATTTCACCTTGAAATTCTCTCATAGAGAGAAATGCGTTAACAAGGGCTTGCACCTCAAATCTCTCTAAAAAAGAGAAATGCATTAAAGCAAATCTAAAGATCACTGATACTGAGACTTCTACTCAACTAGGGCTTCATTCTCCACAATACCAAGCTTGTCTCGGAAGTACAATTTTTTTTACTCTGGCAAGAGACTTGGTGAGAATGTCTGCCATCTGCTCATCAGTGCTAATATACTTCAACTGGATTGATTTCCTCAATACCATATCTCTGATATAGTGGTATTTGATCTCAACATATTTGGTTTTGTCATGAAATACTGGATTGACAAAAGGATTCACACAACTTTGATTATCACATGAATGACAGTCGGCTCCAATGATTGTCCAAATAATCTTGCAAGGAGCTTCTAAAGCCACACTACTTCTCTAGCTGCCACACAAGCTGTAATATACTCGGCCTCTGCGGTGCTTAGTTCCATTGAAGATTGCTTCCTGCTACACCAGGAAATCATCGCAGACCCCAACCATCTTCTTCAGGTTCAGTAGGCTCCCTTTGAATCTTCAAGTACTTGCAACAACCTTTTGACCTCTTCATCCAATATTGCCTGCAACGCTTGCCTTAGAGAAATGTTTCCAGCCCTCATCTCTGTAGAGATTCAGGGCTGTCCTCATTGACTTCATCCCAGATCACTCTATTTTGAATAAGTTTGTGGAGCTACCAATGTCAAATCCAGATGAACATCTTGAGAAATTATGATCTCAACAACTAAAGGGATCCTCTAAGAATTGAGCACCTAGCCTTGCAATACAATAATCTTCACTTCTTCTCAGTGAGTTACAAGACTCCCTCTTGATCCCTGCTTCAGAGATTGCAAAGAAGAATTCTAGAAGTGAACTCCCTCTAGTCACCAAATCAGTCCCATGACTGCAAGTTGTGGCTTCAAACTTGATCATTTCTTTGGTCAGCATGACTTCCTCACAAGATGCCTTAAGATTTTCATCACTAAGCAATCTCTCATCACCTTCTTGCTTCTAGATCTATCCTGGAAGAATTTTAGAGAGAGATTACAAGCAGTTTATAACTATCCAAAGAAATATTAAGGCTAGAATCATACAAGGTTTACTATCTCAAGTTATAGCATAAATGCATAAGAATTTATGAACAATATTAAGACATGAATAAATAAATCAACCTATAAGAGAAATATATCAAAAGATCATAATGAAGGGATAAAGAAACTTATCTTTATTAAGTTCTAATATAAGTCGTTCTTCCATCTTTTACTCTTCGCAAGAATGCTAATCTTTACACAACAAAATATAATTTGCTCAACTTAGATTTCTTAGATGCAATATGCAGCCAGCATACACCATAGAGTCAGGCCTCTCAAGGCATCATCATAGTCCATGCACAAAGAGAATGATAATGATCTGTTCAACCAATCACAATTGAGATTGTAATTCTCTTTTCATCTCCGAGTCACACTCATAAATTTTCACAACTAGCATGAACATCTCACAATTAATGAAGGGTGTCTCCATAGGATCTCATCCAGGGACCACTATTCAAGAGAAAGACAACACGATCTTTACTACACACGAGATCAAACAAACGATGTCAGATCTACACAACTCAAATGAAAATTATTTCAAAGGTATAAACAAAAAACAAAACAAAATACTTATCTCTTTAATTGATGGTACACCATAGAGCTGGATCTGAGACTGAGAGTCATCTTTGCCACCTTCAGTGATTCCATCCTTGAATTTATAACTATCATAGGAGCCACATCTCGGAGTTTGCAGCGACCCTCAGATCATCTCCAAACACAAATAATAACCAAGGCACCAATGCTTCCCGGATTTCAGATTAGACGTTCTCTCTTAAACTGGCCTCCAATATTTTTTTTGTCACAACCTTTCCTCCATTGAAACATACGGTATCTACAAATTTGGCGCATCTCATCCTTCATGTCCAAAGGATGCAATAGCTATAAACAATACCATTAAAATGAATGCTACACTACTGGCCACGATTCGTGTCTTCTAGACTCCTACGCCTTATTACCTCCCAGCAGCTCACAAATTGATATTGAGTATCGACAATTACAACCTCCAGGGCTGATGGCTCCTTCATTAGCTTTATTCACGATTAATTCTATATGCAACACTCTCTGAAGCCTTCTATTTTTCCAGACAATTCAATATTAGAGAATCTGTTAAGGAAACACCAGTATCAATTCCGTCCAATTATCCATGTGACTTTCCTTTGACAAGGCTGAATTCTAACTCTTATTCATATTCGCCTTATATCGGTTCATCTCCAGATTATGCGGCTTGACTTAATCTCCACCATCTGTCTGGTCCAAAATCAAACTATAGATTGAGATCACCTACTTATTGATTTGAAGTATGTCTTAGCAAGTATCAAACACCTTTATGTTGTTGAAGGCTTTGGCTTGTAATACTTGAAAAGGTGTCGACTCTCATAAATGTACATATCTAATCAGATCTTATACCCGCTCTGATACCATGTTATTTTTAAGATCAGAAATGAAAGCAATCAAAAAATGCAACACATAAGACATTGAACACCACATATACCCTAAGAAAACCCTCCAACCTAAGGGAGAAAAAAATAGCCAATATATCTCTTATATATTGATTGAACAAGAGCATAAATCTGCTTACAACTTAGGCCCAACACAAGGCCAAATTTGATACAATGAATAATGGAATCTCTCCTAGATGCAAAGACACAAAATGAAAGTGTTTCTCCTTGAATTTGATATGTTGCACCTATGATGATCTGCTGCTCAAGATGAAGTTCTGCTACACAAGATCATGATTTGTTGCTCAAGTGCGAACTTCTTGACCTGCTGCTCAAGTGCAAATTTCTTCAAGGAGCAAATATATTGAATGGACTTGATTGATTGCCAAATGAGTGGAAATGAACTCATATAAATACGTATCAATTAGATAGGTCGCATCTCTTCAAGCTCTAGGTTGGCCACATAAGAAAAATGATAATTATAAATAATAATATGTTTCTTCATGCAGGTCGGCCTTTTTAATAAATCGTGCCTTTTCATTAAATAATTCTTCAAGTCGGCCTCTATTAACAATTAACCATTAATTGGTAGAACTCAATCAAAATGGGTTCTTCCGCCGAAGGGGAGATTAAAATTGAATTTTGATGGGGCTACGAAAGGTAACCTCGGGCCCTCAAGGGCTGGTTTCGTAATAAGGAACGATTGTGGACAGATAATTGCTGGTGCCTCAATTAAACTTTCGGACAGATCAAATAATGAGGCAGAATGTGCTGCTCTCTTTGAAGGTGTCAAATATTGTGTATCAAAAGGCTGGGACTGCGTGGACTTTGAAGGGGACTCACAGGTCGTGGTAAGAGCAGTAGGGACGAAAAATGCTCCCAGTTGGAAGCTCGAGTTGTGGGTCGACAATATAAATGTGTTTCTAAGAAAAATTGAGGATTACAAACTTACCCATATCTTTAGAGAGGCAAATGGTTTAGAAGATTACCTGTCAAAATTTGGAGTTGACCAGGCAGAAGAAAGGATCATCTCGGATGATATCAAAATCTGGCCAGATTTGGTGAAGTATAATACCTTGGATTCAAATTAAGTTGGGTGGTTTGCAATTTTTAAAGTAAGTAGGAGGTTTGTGTTGAGTGCAGGTTTGTTAGTTCTCTTGTAATGCCATTGTAAATGTGGAACAAATGTAATTTTATTTTGAAGAAATGAAGAGTGCTACCCTCTCTGGTAGCAATTTGCCCAAAAAAATAAAATAAAAAATAAACCATTAATTATTAATGAATATAAGATGAGGCATCTCCTCATTAATAATCAATCGATCATGAATGAATTTAAATAGTTGAGAGGCTATATTTAAATTTCATCTCTGTATGACGTGCATCTGGAAGTAGTCATCCAGACGCTTTACATCAACATACTTCACATACACATACCAAGCATACATCAAAATGAGGAAAACAACCACACTTATATATCCGCTACACGGATTTACATCAACTACTCTGTCAGCCACAAATAAATAATAAATTACAACTATCGACTTCAATACATAAATAAATCTTAATGCACACCAACATAAGTCGATCACAACATAGTGAGGACCCAAATAAACACCTTTGAGTATGTCAAACAATAAAGTATTAATCCATAGAGATCTACAACACGCTATCACCGTCATGTCGACCAAGAACATGAAAAAATTGAACACACAAGGAAAAATATTCAATCACGAGCACTCTGATCAATTCAGACGTACTGAACTAATAGAGCACGATCTAGAAACATTACTGAGCATCTCAGAAACATACACAACAACCAAATTCACCATAATTGCAATCACATCTTCCAGAAACACTTGCTACAGAAACTGAATAACTGTAGGAACACAAATCTTCATAACTTTCTCAATTCTTGATGCGTAGCACTGAAAATTATGGACAACATACTAGATAGGATCGACAACAAACCCTTTAGTGCACGACACCAGAAACACAACGTAAAAAAATTTTCACCACTTGGATCTTCACAACATCACAGACTGCCTGCAATATATTTGTTTTACAATTTTCTCAATCACCTCGACATATACAGCCTTCAGAATTACCAATGCTAATAGTGTTGAAGTCAATGACAACCACATATCAGAAATGCAACCACAACATCCAACACTTTTAACTCACTTGTCTACACCTAAACATGCATATTTTTACATATTGAAAACAAAATTTAAATATTTGGCTATTTTTCTTGCATCTAATAGAAAAAATCCCACAAATAAAGGCTTTGCACCCACCTTCCCAACTAAGAAAGGTGGGGCTTCCACTTAAATATTCTTCTTATGAGATCTAGCTTGTCTATGAGATTTTAGAGTTATGATATAGTTGGCATTTTTTGCTAAAAGAAAAACCAATACTAAATTCAAGGATAATCTATCGTACAAGTTATTTTTTAAAGAAGGCATTGTTTGGCTTTCATACCATTCTTTATTTTGTGACATAAAAAGTGAAAGCTCTTTACCAAGATCTATTTCTTCTTGGAATTGCTCACAAATCATATTGGACTAATATGCACAACTTTTATTTTTAAAATGTGAAAAAAATTAATTTTAAAACATTAAAAAACCTTGAAAGTTCCTAAAACATGTCCATACTATTAGTTGTTTGACAAAAACAAACCTATTTTACAAAAATATCATTCTTATTTTGTTATTTTTGCATTTTGGAAGATTGCTAGTATTTTTTGAAGGAAAATAATTGTAAAGTGCTAGGGGGGGGGAATCTAGCTTGCACAAAGATCATCTATTAATCTAAGTAGCATTTTTTCGTATTAATAATAGGTTAAGCACATCATAAATTATTTACAACGAGTTACATCATAAGATCAGCCATAAAGAGGCATATATTAACAACCAAAGAGTATGGTACTAGATTGCTATAATGGATAACATAGAACTACATAGATTGATTCCTTCTTCACAACAAATACACAAAATACAAAAAGGATGGATTGAATGCAACATTATCTCTCATCACCTAGGTTCATGCTTTCATTGCAATCTTCCATGGCTCCCCAGTTTACCTGGGTGTTAACAACATCAAGTTCCTCATTGGAAAACACTTCTTCAATCTCATAGTTGAAGTTGGTGAATAGCTAGGGCCCTTTGAATTCTTTGATGTTCTTCCCTCTTTTGACCTACTCTTTAAACTCTTATTTAAAAGCCTCCAGTGCTTGCATGAACACTGTCAGATTGGGTTGCCCCTACTGCCAAGAATGCCCATACATGACTTCTTTTTGGTGAATAAGCATTACTCCATGAGAAATTTAAGGAATTTTCTCTTTGTAATCTCCATGGTGGCCACAACTTGCAATGCACCATTGAAAAGAGTGGGTCTTTTATTTGACTCAGTAAGCAACCTCTGAACTCATTGTATTTGTCCTCATTTCTTGCCTTCCAAATAACCCACATGATTTCAGTAGTAAGTAAAAACCAAAACAAGTGTAAATATTTACTCATTTTTCTATCAAAGCCAAAAAAGAATTACAAGTCTAAGTAGCTTGACAAATTCTTTTATATTTTTAATGATTTTTTTCAAGTTTTCAAGAATGTTTTGATTATATGGGAAAAATAAGTTTTGAATAGACCCAAAACCATTTACAAGCAGGTTTTGAAGGGACTTGAAACCCAAACATGGATAATCATGCTACCAAAAGATAAGGCATTAAACAATCTACAACAAACAACAACAGTCCATCAAAAGATCAACAAGACTACCCAAAACTACAACAAAAGACAAGGTTTTGAAGGGAACCTAGAACCCAAAATAATCAAGTTTTAACAGGGACCTTAAACCCAAACAAAACAAAAATTCTACCTGAGCAAACTAGGCAACAACATGACCTGCAACATCCAGGTCACAACACACTAACCGTTCATAATAGCTAGCACCAAGCCAAGATAGATAGCCAACAAC
Organism: Sequoiadendron giganteum; assembly: GCA_007115665.2. Taxonomy (NCBI): domain Eukaryota; kingdom Viridiplantae; phylum Streptophyta; class Pinopsida; order Cupressales; family Cupressaceae; genus Sequoiadendron; species Sequoiadendron giganteum. The sequence goes on along the minus strand of CM021100.1, from coordinate 64,931,552 downwards.
ATGAGCCGCAACAACTAGGTCACAACACACTAACCGTTCAAAACAACCAACATCGAGTCAAGATAGATAGCCAATAGAACAACTGCAATAGCCAAGTCACAACACACTTACCGTTCAAAACAACTAGCACCGAGCCAAGATAGAAAGCTAGAAAAATAGTGTATAACACCCACATAACCATATTTGGTTCTCCATGGTAGAACATTAGCAGTAAAGAGAAAAGAGAACCAAATCAACACTTCCAAGACAATCCAACTCCCAACCACAACTGTGGAGAAAGAGTACATGGCAGCAACAACCGTCTTGCAACACCAACCTGCCCGATTAGCCATCCCAAACTCCACCTCCAAAGGAGTGAGCTCCCCTCTATAGGGGAGGATGAAAGGAGAACCCATTCCACCAATGACACAACCCTCCATCCCAAAAAGGTTCCACCTCAATAGAAAACCGTAAGAGAGAGGAAATATGTCCACCAAATCCACAACACCTAGATCCACCTCAATAGGAAAGGGCTCCCCCTCAATAGGAGTAGTCTCCACCTCCATAGAAGACACTAGTTGTAGAATCCAACAAAAAGAAGGCCCACTAGTAGAAAGGGAAAATAGAACATCCCATGGAAACACAAGGAAATGGGAAATGTAGAAAGAGAGCAACCCAACCAATAAAATAGAAATCCAACACGCCTGGGTCTTCAAGGTAAACAATAGGAACATTCCAGGCATAAGAAAAAACACCAGGCTTACACAAAGCCCAAATGCACTACAAACAACCAAAAAAACGTGAGGGAGCCAACCGACAAAACCAACCACACATCCAACCACAATCTAGCAACACAGAGAACTCAACATCTTGCTATCCACAAAGAGTAGCAGAGAGAGCCCAGGGAGCAAGGGGAAATAATGCAGAGAAGAGTTAGGGAGAAGGCCAAAATTTGCACACCCTCTGCCCCAACTGTTGGTCAGAGCTAAAAATAGACCATTCCACTAACAAAACCCCCGCAAGGTACCCAAAACACACACCAAAAAGGATTTATCGTAGCCCAAAATCCTCCCAAGAAGCCAACAGAACGCAAGGAAGCAAACCAGTAGCACCAACGTAATTAGCTACAACCCAACACAAAAAACCCAAAATTCAGCCAATGACAAAGCAACCAAAACCCCACAACCAGTCATTTGCTTCAAGCAACAGAGGGAGCCCAGGGGGCAAGGGGGAACAATGTAGAGAAAAATCGGTGAAAATTCCAAAACAAGAAGCACACTATCCACCCCGACACGCCGGTTAGAGCTAAAGATAAACCATTTCACTGACAAAACCCCCACAAGGGGCCCAAAGCACCCACCAACAAGGCAAACTTGCAGCCCAAATGCAACATAAGCAACCAACAAACCGTGAGGAAGCCAAACAACAGCCCCACCCATGCAACCAACCGCAACCCAGTGACAAAAACCTCAACATCTTGCCAACGACAAAGCAACCAAAACCTAATAGCCAACCATTTGCATCAAATATCAAAGAGAGCCCAGGAGAGCAAGGGGAACAATGCAGAGAAGAGTCGGAGAAAAGGCCAGAACATGAAGCACACCATCCACCCCAACAAGTCGGTCAGAGCTAAAGATAGACCATTCCATTGAAAAACCCCCCTCAAGGAACCCAATGCACACACCAACAAGGCTTTCCTGCAACCCAAAAGCAACAGAAGCAACCAACCGAATGCGGAGAAACAAACCAACAACACCATCTGCGCAACCAGCCACAACCCAACAACCAAGAGAATCCAACCGCCTTCCAATGACAAATCAATTGAAACCCAACAGCCTACCATCTGCATCATCATCATCTGGTTCAAATTCTCCATCTCCCTCTCCCTCTGAAGAATTCAAACCCCCACTCCCACCGCTCTTGTTGCTCTCCATCTCTCTTCCTTATCAAAGCCTATTAATATTAACACTAGTTTTTTAGTAACTTTTAAGTTTTCAAGAATGTTTTCAATTTTATATATATTTTTTTTTAAGTTTCATTTTTTCAAAATATTTTTTGGTGTTTTTTGAATTTTATTAGTTTATACATATTGCAGGGTTGTATTTTATTTAAAATTCTATAATTTCTTATAACAACTTCTTATTTGGAATTGTCACTTGTTAAACTTCTATGGGTCTTGAGACAAATAAATAATCAAACATCTCCTCTATGAAAATATTTTATGATGCCCAAACAACTTCCAAGAGGTGGGGCTTTCTTTGGAAATGCAATTGATGCAGGTCCAATTTAAGAGCTCATATAATCAAGTGAAAACTCACTTATGGAATTAGAATATGTGAAGGGTGAAACAAGAAGAGGTTTCCAAAAGAACAAATTATGACATTCATTAAAGAACAAGAAGAAGTTGATGTTATGAGTGAGCTCATCCTTTAGCAAAGAAAACATCATTGAAGCCATCTATGGATCTCCCTTCAATAATAGCATCTCAATATCCTTTCTTGAAGATGTTTATCCAGGAAAAAGATCCCTCTCCTTTTCACAAAAGATTCCCATTGGTTAAGATATTTTATAATGAAACAAGAGATATTCTAGATTAATAAATTGCACATTGCATTTATGTCAATGGCCTTTCTTTCAACTTAATGAGATCACTATATTGGCAAGAAATGGTGGTGACAATAAGTAACACATCTTCTAGATACATAGGTCCTAAGTATGAAAAGGTGTGCATTACCCTATTAGTAAAAGAAAATAAAAATGTAGAGACATCTCTCAAACCAATTAGGAATTCATGGATTGAAACATGAGTGTCTATTGTTTTTAATGAATGAGAAGATTACTAAATTGAACTTTAATAAAGATTATTGTAGTGTCCCCCAAAGGGATAATGTTTAGCAACTTTGTCCAAAACATTACAAACAATGTGAAAAATTATAAGGCAACAACTATTTTGATTGAGGAAAGGTATAAATTGGACACCATGTACCATACACTCCCTTAACTTTGTGATGCAAAAAATTGACATTCAAATAAAGTGAGTGAAAAAAGAGGGAGAGGAGATTCAAAGGTTTGTAACAAACCATCATGTCACAAGGCATCTTCAAAAAAAATAAAAATTGTAGTTGTTGAAAGTAAATTTAATTATGACACATTTACTTGAATTTTAATGTATTATTAGCTTATTTTTTTATAGAACATTAGGTTGTTAAGACTCAATTTGCATCAAACAATCATTTCGAGATGAATTGTGAAGGTGTGAGGTGCTGTGTGCCACAACTATTAGCCACCAATGCAATATTTGTAAGTCATCAAATTTAAAGATGACACAAAAGATTAAGTCATTGATCCTAGATGATGATTGGTGGGCTCGTGTGGAGAATGTCTTGAATTTCACTTAGTCTATCATGAGTATAATTTAGTTTGTTGATACAAATCAACCATGTTTGGAAGAAATTTTTAATGTTATTGACTCCATAATAAATAAATGTCATAAGAGCGCCAAAGGAGAATGACCCCAAAGAAACATTTTTTCGAAGTGTAGAAAAAATCATTTATTGCCATTGGAACAAGATGAACACACCCTTGCATCTCCTTGCATATACATTATCCCCCAGATATTACATGATGACAATACTTTCTTTGCAATGGAGAACCACACCATACAAAGATAGTGAAATAGCTAACAAGTACAAGTTGACATTCTAGATAATCTTTTATAATCTAGACGTGGTGGATAATGTTGGGAAAGAGTTTGGCAAGTTCATTTCAAGACAAGATCCTAATATGTGTACTCTTTCGAGACCAATACAACGAAGATGATCATTCATATTGTTACCTCTACAAGCAAGATTTTTTGTTTCTCCAACCTCTTGCAATAAAAAATTTAACACAAGTATTGTTTTTACTTTTTTTACATTTTAATATTCTTAGTACTTATTAGTATTTTGTATTTTTATTATTTAGGTTGTATTGACTCTCCAATTTCAACTAGTTACAAGTTTTTCTTCAACTAAACAAAAATTGGAATACATAGTTGTTTATCCACTCAATAAAACATAGCTAGTTAGCTGCAAAAAAAATAGAAGAGTTGGTTTATATCCATTCCAACTTGTGTCTCTTTACCACATAATGAAGTTGACTACAAGGAGCAACAAAAATTAAGATATAACTCATGAGTGTACCAACTTGGATGTACCTATTGTAAAGCTTGTCAAAGTCAATGTAGATAATGACTAGGCTCCTACATGTGATATGCCTAGTGGAATTGGAACTTCATTAGCTTATGGTTCAAATGGTGTTCAACTAAATGATGGCCTCAATCTAGATGTTTTCAATGACGATTGAAGACCAATATATAATTTTTTATTATATTACTTTTGAATTTTGTAATTATAATTATTTCCATTTGAATCTCGCCTAGATATATATGATAAATGACATAATATTTAAATTTTGAACTACCAATTGACAATTAATATTATTTTTATCACTATCAATTATCAATAATGAAATATCATACTATCAATGATTCAAATATCATTATTATATGATATCAAATGTATTTTTCAATTATATATATATTATTAAAAAAATTGCATATATATTTATATTCTACAGCCATACCCAAGAAAAAATGTCATGTCAGCATATCCAAACCCTATATGTACCTGACCCCATACCAAAACCCACAACTTAAAGAAAAGCAAATTACTAGAAAAGACCAAATAATTGAATTGGCCAAAAACCAAGATGATTCGAGAAATGATATGTTTTGGAATTGGAATTGAAAATAATTTTCCAATGGATTCAAATAGGACATGTTTTTTTTTTAAGTTGGATTCATTTGGAATCGTGCCTATGCATACCTAGTGATTCCAATTGTGTTGGGGTGATTGAAACAGTAAAATGTCATTTTCAATGTTTTTGGACCAACTTTGTTTGACTTTCAACAATCAAGTAGGTTCCCTAAACCCTAAAACAATGTTCATAAGTAATACAAACACAAACAAAAACATATTTTCGGCTACCAACTTTTTTCTGCCATTCTTGAATATGAAATTTTTGGATGCTCAAAGTTTTTCTCTATCATGACTGCTGACTATACACCCTGGATATCTTTATGCTTCAGTAACTGCGAGCTCTGCAACCTTTCTCCTATATTTACATCTTGTTGCTTTTGTATTTTCATATTGCTGCTTGTTGAGTATATTTCACTCTTGTTGCTTCTCTGATTCAAATTTTTAATAAGCCTATATTTCTCAAGTAGAATTTGAAATAAACAATTCATGTACATAACCTGCAAAGTATATTTTGTTAAATAGTAAATCCAGAAACATTTATTATCTGTTTGTTTAAAAAAGCTGTCTTAAAAATAAGTAACTATTTCCAAATTGAAGCAAAAGCCCAAATGCAGCCTCTCCTAGAATATATCGGGTATTGTCCACAAAATATCTCTTAATAACTGTTTTGTTCTTTATTGTATAGCATAAGATACAGAGTCTCAAAAGAGAGAAAAGTTATCCAATCTCCTACTATAGTTCTGAGTGACTGACCTTGATGGAAAAGAAAAGGAATGATTTGTACAGTGATGCAATGGAAAGCCACTAGATTGAGCTCCAGAAATAAGCAATAAAATTCAAGGTGCAAATTAAATTAATTGCAATGATCTCTCAAAAGAAATCAAATTTTAATAAATAACAATCTCAAAAAGCATTCAAGTAGATAAAGAGTTTCATCTGCCGTCTGTCATGGGGTTTAAACCCTTTCAGGTCCATGGTTTCCTATAGATCGTATTGTATAATGCAACCATTCAAGGAGGACACAATTCAGGAGGGACTGCAAGTGTTGGGCGCTTCTGCATATGCCTTTTTCTTGTTTGACCCTACCCCATTTCCTGCTCAATTGCACCTTATTTAGCCTGTGAAACTTCTTGACTACAAGACTTGGTCATAATCAAATAGAAACAGACAACTTATCTAGAGCGCCAACCTTTGCTAAAGGAATGAATTCCTCCTCCAGCTCTTCGTTTAAATCCAATAATCTGCAGATCCTCTGTGACTTCCTGCCTGGAAAGGGATGAAATACCAGGAAGTATCTCGCTTTGAAAATTCCTTGGACAACGTTTTCCCCTTTTGTATGTACTGAAATCATGATTGACAGATAAAGAATTTTTCTTTTTCCCTTTCCTGTCATCCTTTACAATTGGTTTGAAGTATTCTTCTTCATTGCTTTCTGGAAGCATCAACGTCATTGACTCAAAAAAATCAAGAGCATTAATTGAACAAGGACTATAAACTTTTGTTGGCATTGGATCTTCATATAAGTCTGTTTCTTTAATATTTGAAAACCCAACTGGAGATGATAAAGAATCATCAACTTCTTCTCTAGATCCCTCAGATGCATACTCCAAGCAATCTATGTTGCCAGGAATCATATCTGCGAACCATTCTAATGAATTTCTCAGACATGAAAATTTATATACATTTGAAGGTTTCAAGTTATCCAACCTAATTTTTAGAAGGGTCTCTGCTGCAAGATATGTGCTCTCTGATAAATCCACAACACTTCCAGCATTTTCCACTCGGTGAAGCTGCACACTGCTAGCGAATTCTTTTCTTGAATTCAAAGTGGATTGCACATTACTTTTATCAATGCAAGCTAACAGCTCTGTGAGGAGTCTTGAGTCTGCTTCCTCAATGTTAATACTATTTTCATTTTTTTCTTTTTGCCCGACGTTCATTTTGACTGGGCTTGAATCACACAAACCTTGTTCCAAACACTTTTCGTTCTGCTGATTGCCACTATTCCCCTGTGGTAATTTAACATGACTTTTATGAGCAAAGATTTTCCTCTCCCTGCTAAGTTTCTCAGGGTCTTCCGGAACAAGGTAAGACTTGCTGTATACCACTTGAGATGGTTTTTCAATCCTGTTGTCATAATTATCTCTAATTTGTTTAATTTCCATCTCAATTTGCACAGGATACGCACCATTTTTTTTTTTTTTTTTTGATTCCAAAAACTGGGCAGTTTTCTCATTAAAATGCATACCAAGTGTAACTTCTATTTCAGGCTGTTGGCGAAGGTTACTTGAGATGAACTGGAACCCAGCCTCCCCCAGTTGCTTAGTATCAGAACAAGAAAATCTAAATTCTGCCCCATTGCTATTGGAAATATTATCATGCTGACCAGAAACCATCCTCTCTTTAGATGTGATCATTTGAATGTCACGGCCAGTAAGACAGGCTGTAGTGTGCAATGGACTAGTTTTTGTGCAGAATTATGACCTGTTGAAGCAAGCAATTGCTCATCAAAATCCTGATTATCTAGAGTTCCTGGTTTTGGCACTCTATCTCTGGCTTCTATCTCTCCATGCTTTACAACATTATTCTCATCTAGTATGCAGTTATCCTTACAAATTGAATCACAAGCCAAGGAAACATTTAGATTATCTTTGCAGGAAAATGGAACTACTTTGTCAATGAATTTATCTGCTGAATGGCTCCCACTCATGTGAGTGACAACTTTTAGTGTTGACAAGTGTTTTCCAACTAGATCAGAAATGCCCATATTTTTCATGGGTGATATCATCTCCACAGGATTACTTTCACAATCTTGGACACCTGCTGACAATTCCAAGCCCATGGTGAAACATGCACTCCTTTCAGTGTTCCTTCCATTGGTATGCTCAGATCCTTGGCATGTGTATTGAATGGTTCTACTTATATTCTCATTGTTTTCTTTACATGGGCTATCTGCTTGATTTTTAATATTGAAATGATCTGATGCATCATAGACAGGATTCTCGATGGCATGGTTTGAAGGACCAAGTGTTAGATCTACTGTGCTGGCTATACTTAGATCAGTATGGCAAGAAATTTGGGAACCCTTTCCAGCATTTTGTCCTCCAGAAATTAGCCAATGTGGCAGTTCAATTATATATGGGGATTTAAGAGCCCTGGAACTCTCCTGTAGGCCTCTCAATAAAGATCCTGATAAACAAGGAGTAGATGCAGGTGATGCATGGGAACCAGCTTGTTGACGGATGCTGTTTGGTGTATCAGCAGAGACTGATCGACTTAGATCCTGCCCCACACTTGAGAATGTAAACTGGTTCCATGAACAGTTTGCTTGATTGTAATTTGTGTACCATTTATGTCTGTAAAACCCAGAAACTTCTCCTATCACATTCATTCCATTTGTACTATTACAAATAGATTCTTGCCCATAAGAACAAGATCGTAAATCAAGATTCTGCATTTGCAAAACTACTGCTGCAGATAAGAGTGGGTTTACCGAACATCAAGGGGAAGCTGACTAAAAGCATCTTCATTTTTTCTCCTCAGTGCTGAGGGTAAAATTCCCCCTTCTGAGTTTTCTGTATGTCGCTGAGAAATGGCATTATGGGATCTAAGCATTGGAGAAGGAGATATGACTACAGATGATCCTATTGAGGAATCTATGATGGATATAAAGTTGCTCTGTTGCGTGGGGTTGGACCAACAATTGCCTATCCCTCTTTGCTCCTGAAAAGGAATGGACTGAACATTATTTTTTCCCAGAAGCATTATATCAACACCATCAGCTTCAGGTTGCCTTGCCTGATATGTAGCTAATGGCTTCTGCCAAATTAACCTTTGTTTTAGAGTATTGCTGTTGACGAACCCTGGCCCTGCAAGTAAAAGATGGTTAGACCAACATCTTTTCTTTCTAACCTGGCAACAGGAAAATTGAAGTCTCTGATGCCACTCTATATTTAGCTTAAATTTATTGTTCAATTAAAAATTAAAAAAGAAAAAAATATGTAACCGCCAAAAGGGAAAGAGAACTGATTAATAAATAGGTTATAGACCAAGAAAGAATGCTCAACTAGGCCAAAAAGAAGTAACAAAAACATTTTTTACCCAGCAAAATATGTAAAGGAAACAATGAGAAAGATCATAATGTAAATTTTCACAGAAAACTGATTGTAAAAATTGTACAAGGCATATAGGGGAGAGGACCCAATAGTTGAGCATGTTTCAATAGTTGTGATAGTAGTTGTTTATAACTTTATATAATGCCCAATAGTTGTGACTTGACTATCCATAATTAAACAAAATGTATTCCTTTGATCTAAAAAGCAACCAATCATGTGATGCCACATCAGCACTCAACTACCCATGATGTGAATGCACTCACTTTTTTTTTGGGCCTTTTTGGACACCTTGACAAAAAGCATGCTGATGTGGCATCATATTTGATGATGTGGCCCTGAAATGAAAGTTATAAGCAGGGGACTTGCCAAGTAAGCTGCGGTAAAAAATTGGGAGTGATTTGAAATTTCCACGTAGGATAATTAGAAGCGCGAAGTTAGGGTGCACAACTACTGGGTCCTCTCCCCTAGTCAATGTGGATAAGTATGAAGGTCATAGAATTAGTTTTCCAAGAAGTTAAACTGGTTGATCTTAATCTGTGGCCCAGGCATGAACCGAGAGTAGAACAAGAAGCAATAAATATCGCATAAGATTATATTGGGCAAGTTATGTGCAATTATCTAAGAGGTCAGATGAATCAACCAAAACACTCTACTATCTGGCCAACTATTCCACGAATAACTATAATATACAAGAGGAGACAAAGACAGCTTGAATTACAAAAAAATGGAATCACTTAGCAGTTCAAGAAATGCAACTGCTTACACTAATCCAAATTTTGGTTTGCTGTAAATACCACCAAACATGAGTGCCGAACATGGTTAATAGTAAAACCATCGAAGCTGTGCAGCATGGTATAAAACTTAAAATGAGTTTGGACTTTGTGGTTTGACCATTGGCATCATGTGGAAGCCAGTTGTGAAGATTGCATGCAATTTGGAATACCCCATGATCTGTAACGTGAAACCTTGTGTACCATTTTCCTTGAAGAATTTGACCCATCTTGACAATATAGGAGATAGGAATTTCCTGATTGTAGTTAGTATACAATGCTTATTATTATGTTTTGATAATATGATTTATCTGACTATGTATTAATTCAAGGGCTAAGTGATATGAGACAAATTAAGTGCAAAATTATGAGAGAAATTTACCAATCCCAAGAAACCACAAAGTTCTCTAAGGGTCTTTAATGTAAATTCTACTTCAATAAGGCATGTTCTTGGTTGGATACAAATGTACCCTATATGCTTCAACAATATCACCATAATATTGTATCTCCTTTCTCCTTTCAACCCCAGGCAGTCGAACTAGCTCATCTACTTGAAGTCAGCATTGCTGGTATCCTTTGAGCTGTGCAAGTCAGTCTGTCTTATTGAATGGTAGTTTTCTCTGGGGATTATGTGCCCATTTTATTGGCTGGAACATTTGCTTCATACCTTAACAATCTAGTTGTTTTCTTATACTCTAACTTAAGATAGGCGCCTATTCCTGTACTTTATTACATTTATTTTGCAGTTTCTTTTCCTTCATGAGAATAAATACTTACCGAGGAGAAAGAGTTTCAGAAGAGCAGAATTAATTCGGAACTGATTCCATGACATATTATGGGCCTCTCACCATGTCTTAACTTCTGTTAGGCTATCATTCATGTCTTTGAAGATTCTTTGTTCTATTTTTATCCTATAAAGACACTTTAAGGCAAAAAAAAGCTGCTTGTTTCTGTTCATCCTTGAACAGACAGTGTAACTTTAAATTGCAAGTATTTAGAGGCAACTGCACAATGCAAACCCAGTGATACCTGATTATCCTGTCCTTGTGAAATCTAGCTAGCTATCAGACAGTCTTCTAAGTCCAGTGGACAATGAATAATATCATACAATTTGGCAGGGATATGACAATGCTGACTTTTTGAACTAGACAACAGCATGACAATTCCAGAAGCTAGCAATGTTTAGAGAATATCCAGTTGGATAATCAAAATATTTGACAACCTAGAAGGCATGTGATAAGGTTCACTTTTAGAACCAGTCAATAGAATGACAAGTTCACAAACTGATAGTGTCAAGGGAACAGGGCTAAGTTGCAAAGAAGTGGCTCTTGTATTCCATGAAACATTTGCAGAAGCAACTGACAAGAATTTCCAAGCTACAAACTTTCTCCTCCCAAACTCCTCACCCTTTTTCCCTCTGCTTAAATATGTTCCCAAATAAATAAAAATGCATTTTCTCTTTATCTTTGTTGCTAAATACTATTTTTTGGTTCTTTAATTACTCCTTCCTTTCTACTTTTAATCTTAATATCTACTAGCTGATTCAACTGTTGCTTACTTCAATACACCAATAACACTTTCTGAAACTGATGAGTTGCATTAGTGTAACATTGGTCCTTGTCCACAAATGATTTTTCCTTGACTACCAAAACACTCCTAGGAATTGTGACTGAAAAAATACTCCTAAGAATTTGATATCTACAAACTAGGATTGCATCATTTATACTGGTGATTTCCTTGGTGAAAGGCATGACAAATTATCACAGTGCATATTTTACTTTGTTCTCTACTACTTGGATGCTTGCTTTCCTTATATTGCACCAGTTTTTGACTTTTTGGAAAATCAGATTCAGGAGTCTCATGTTCGGTCTTGCCCTAATAATTACAACATCCGCCCACTTCACAAATGTCTTCTGGCTGTCTGTACCCTATATTCATGCATGCCTCTCTAGAGATATACTGATAATCCACTTAACGTGCATAAGTCAGAGAGGCTACAAAAGAAATCTCCTCAGGCTAGATAGGAGTGGCCAACATAAGAAGAAATATTTTTTGAGACCATTTACCATCACCTAAGATCCAAAATTTCCCCAATTTATAAATTCTTATTGCATTTTTCTTATTAACAAAATTTGAGTAGTTCATGTTTTGTTATGTTTGTCTTCCTCCTTTTCTCTTTCCCTTCAATAGATTTATGTTCATCAATTACATGTGAAAATGGCACTTAGAACTAAAACTTTGGAAGAGTATTGCCATCAAGTTGGACAAAGTAAATTATTTACAGTAGGAAGAGCAACTACAGATATGCTCCCTCTAAGGTGTACCATCATATCACGAAATACATAATTCCAGAACTCTACAATTTCTGAGCAGGTTTCAGTTATGAATATCTAATCTGTGATATTTTTATCTGGATTCAACTGCATAATTTTTGTGTCATACTCATTGACCCATCTTTATGTGTAGTGCTTCACAAGAACCCATCTCTGATGAGTACGAATGGTCCACTTAGCATTCATTGCATCTAGGTGATGCTCATAGGGGTGAAGCATCAGGGCTTCCCAGTAGACAACCCATCCTAATATTCACATATTGGGGGAAACTCTATGGTTAAATTCTCTTGAGTCGGACTAGTACTGGGCTTGGTGATCTCCTAGGAAGTCCTGATGCTTCACCACTGTGAGCATCACCTAGATGCAATGAGTGCTAAGTGGACCATTAGTACTCATGAGAGATGGGCTCTTGTGAACCACTATATGGGTCAATGGGTTTGACTCAAAAATTATGTAGTTGAATCTTGATAAAAATATCACATAATTTGATAAATTGCAAAAACACCACCTACTTGATAATATCTAACTTATTTAAACATAGACTACCAAAGAGTCATATGCCAGTGTTTTCTGGCACATAAGCATAATGCCATTTTTTTAAGGAAGTGCATGTTGACTATTGTAGACAGAAAGCACTACAAAAAAATCGATACGATAAACAAGTTTTCTGAAAGATCCATTCTATTATAAATTGAACAATTGCATACATTTAAAAAGAACACATCAAATCCTGTTTAGGCTCAAAACCTGAAAAATCCAATGTGGTTCTTTTGGATTTTCTTGTGTGGACCTCTCACCCGCTTCGATATCAATGAATTTGCTCTTCTCCTTACTCTTCTCAGGTTCAATAGCAATTTTTTTCCACTCAGCTCTTTGATATTCGTGTCTTTGATAATCCTGACCTAATCCCCATGGCACTCCAAGATAACTTTGACTTGGCATAACAGACCTCTTTTTCTCAAGATCTTCTTGAGCATGAGCATCAGCCCTACTAGAGGCTGCGGAAAAAAGTCCTGTATACTCATTAAATCTTGATTGTTTGGCTTCCTTTGCTTCTTCTCTTTCTTTGTTATGGAAACCCATATCTAAAAGTGTTCCATTTGGCCTGTCATCTCTCTTTTTACTTTTCTCCCACCCAGTACTAAGAGTGAGCTGCACCTCACTTTCAGGCTCTACATCAGACTGAAACGTGAAGAAGTTTGACTCTTGTCCATTACCAAGGATTTCCCTTCTTAAAAGTGGGCCCTCTCGAAGCTCATCCACAGCTTCATCATCTACATATTCATCAGCTGGCTGTTCAAGATCAAAACTTCGAGGTGTAGCTCTGATAGGCTGCAACCTGTTAAAGTCTTTAAATCCACCGTTAATTTCCTTTGAGTTCAGTACAATCAGAGTATTATGATCAACTAGACCAGATCCAGGAGTTTGCATGTTGTCTGTGCCCAAAGTAGGATGGCTACAACATCTGTTGTCTTTTTCTCTCACAGACGCATCAAGAAAATCCCAAAGATTCTGTTTATCTTTTGATGTATGCTGTTCTGGCCCAAAATGAAACAGAAGCTCTCCTGATTTGCTTGTTGATGAAAAAGCTGGTGAAGTGAAACCTTTCCTTCTAAGATCATCCATGAGGCTCTTTTGGACTTCATATAGACGATGGAGCTCACGGACCTGCATTATCCAATAATCACAAAGATAATTAGACATATTCCAAATCCTATGCCTTAAGTGTATAGCATAGTTTATAATTCACCCTTGCATCTTCTCTTTGTCTACTGATCTAAGTTACCTGAGCTCATATCAAGCATCCTCCATGTGTCAGTTCACTTCCCTAATAAACAGACCTTACACTAAATTGATGAAATTTAAATTATTCTTGTGCTGGGTGTATGCCATTGCATTTACAGAGAACACAAATTACAAAATGATCCATCATTCACATTTTATTGGAATTAATATTTCCTCTTGAGATCACCCCAATTTATGGTCAATGTTCCTTGCATACCTGTGATCTGAATATTTTTTCATGTTTAAGCATCGTCTGCTTCAGAATTTCCTTATCATATTCTGAGCATTTTTCCATTGTTTCTTGCTTAAAAATGCTGCAGGACTGACTCGTTTTCAATATCATCCCTGTGCCATAGTCTGGCCAAGCATTGCCAAAGTTCTTTTTTGTTTTGATATCTTCCCATACATCCTTGTTGGAATCAAAAAATTGCAAATAGTTATTGCATTGCACTTTGGCTCCCATTGCCACTAAAGTCTGCACAGAAAATGCAAATGAAAGAGCTCAGATAAAATTTGAGTGATTGTAACACAAAAGAATTAAAACTGTAAGGAATGAAATGAAGCAAATCCATTTAATAGACACAGCAATGAAGTATAGAGTATATAAGCTTAATGCCAAACAAGGTCAAAATGAGTATATATGAGAAATATACCAAGTTGCAAGAAATTATGCCATATATCTGATTAAAAAACTTTTACCTTCATAAGAACATTTAAAGAGAACATATGCAATATACAGATTTCATTGTTTGGAAGTACAAACAGTCAAAGCATCTGACATAAATTGTAGATACTTCTACAATTATTGAGGTACAAATCTCAGAATCACATTGTCTATTACGATATGTAGATACAAAGATGATGAGCACAAAGCCAAAGAATGAACCATTGTCAGAGAATTTAGGATGTTGATATTTGAATATTTTAAAATTCAAATGAAAAACCATACATACATACACACGTACACATGCGTACTTATATGTAGATGTGTATATATATATATATATGTAAATATACATATATGTATGTATATGTGCATGTGTGTGTGTGTACAAAATGAACAATTCCATAATACATACATGTATGTATAAAATGAATAATTCTATAATTTTAAAAACATGTAAAGAAGAGGCAAAAAGAATCTCAAAAACTACACAGTGGCTAAAGAGGATCTTTAAATGGATCAAACAACTTAGCACTACAATCAAATGCTATATGTTCACTCCTACATCTCAAACACATGAAGACCAAGCTAACCTTGTAAAATTAGGATGAATGTTTGATTACTCAACCACCTAAATGAGTACAATGATTAAATCCAGCATTCTCTGTGAAGAGGATGCTCTATGTGCCTACGAGGACAGGTATATGGTTATCCAAGTCTCCCGATGCGATCCTCCTACAATGGTCATAATTACTGCTCCTTATAGGTGATTAGGAAAAGATGCTGAACCTCAGTGTCTCAGAGTATCTTACTTTAGATGACAAGGATTTTAAGCTTTGTGTATTTTTAATAGCTCATCCATTCTCCTAGCTAGAATTTTCGTATCGCCTAGACCTGTAGTAAACCCACAAAATGTATTAATCATTGGATACAATTACATCATGTGTCTAAAATAATGCCAAACTCCCAAAAGAAATAGCTGATCATTGGAGCATAGTAATTATATACATGAGGTACGTGACTATGATGGAATCCCCGCGAACAATTTCCCATGTGCACAATAAATTTCAACTTAACCTATCACTTTAGACAATTGTCAACGAGGCTCATCATGAAGAACGTGGGGATATTACTAAAATTCCATGAAGCATGTGGGCATATAACTAAAATCGCTACAGCTAGCTAGAGATATGGAGATACAGATACTGGTACAGACACAGAGATGCCATTCAAATCCAGGCACATGAGTCAATGAATAAGGGTATGGTTATATTATATATGAAAGTGATCATCAGAAAATGTAGGTACAGGAAAGGTATAGGGATGTGGTCCTCATAACTATACTGGAGTTACCTGGTAACAAAAAATTACCATACGTTTAACTATGGATCTTAATACATAGCCATATTTACCAGCACCAGAACATGTACTCATGACAGATCATGGATAATGGACATAAAAATATTAGAGCATCATTTGTGTATAATTCTTTGGGAAAGAAATCATGCCAACTACCTCCAATCAAGTTAAAATTAATGAAACACAACCAAACCTCAATTATCAGATTTCCTAGCTACGTCGCTGCCCAAATTTGGGAAATACATGAAGAAACACTTAACAAAACCTTAATTTATAGCACATTCTTGTCCTTTTTATGAAAATTTTTCCTTCTCAAACACTTGAAAGCAATCCTTAGAAGTATAACAAGTGGTCCTTCCATTTCACCAGCATAAAGTTGTTATAAATGGTCAAAGACCACAAATATAGTTTGCCCCATTAGAAGAGAAAGTTGCTCATTTTATTCAGTAAAACTCTCAGCTCATAAATGCTTTACAAATTGAAGAGCAATGATGAGTGAATCATTTGAGGGTATTTATAGACTTTATTACGCATGTAGTGTCTAACTAGGCAACTTACCCTATCAGTCACCTCCCCATTGGTAACATTATGGTCAACGTGTTGGCCATTCTAAGTGGGACTAATCTAGGAGGGGATAGATTATTTAAATTCTAAACCATCTTGAAGCTATTCTAATGCCGTTATTTGGTGCCTTGTGGGATTAACGTGGCCTCTTTTATTTAGTATAAGCTTTCTAATGCCAATCTTTATGTTCATTAATGATCTTAAGTGCTTCATAATCACTTACCTGCACATATGGGCCACAACCATATCCTTAGTTGATTGAGCAATTCAAGCACATTTAATGTTGAACTCTTTAATGCAATAACCTGGAGCTTACTACAAAGGTCATATTCAAGGGCATACATGATGAAGCACTTTTTTATGTAAAACATGATTGTGTTAAGCATAGTTTAAAAACTCAGTGAGTTGCTAATTCGTGAGAAAAAAATTTAAAAAACCTTAGCGTGTAACTCAACCAAAAACTTGCCCAGAAAATCATGAATTACAGCCATTCCAATTCTGAAACTTGCAAACCTGCACATAACCTTCCTTGCCTTGCCTAAATATCAAAACCACAAAAAAAAAGGGTCACTTTTTCTGCTGTTCTTGTGTCTTTAACACTTATGCCCTGCCCCTTTGACTTTGATTGCATTGATTTGCAGTTACCTTGAATTATTCTTTAGCCAATTTGAGGGATTTATTGACCAGATTTGAAAGGTATGCAACTGTATTTTGTTTTACGATCTATATTTTTTCTGTTTACTTTCATTTTAGTTGTGCTCTAGCATTTCTAGGGTTTCAATCTTGTTAGAGTTTTAGTTTTTCTTCTTGCTGGACAACACAAAATGGAAAAGCACATATAATTAAATCATTCTTCAATTGTAAGAATAAGTTCCTTGAGACCTAACTAAACCATAAACTAATATAACTTACATTTATGCACACTGTATAAGATCATGGAGAGTTTTGGATTAAATGTAAATATCTAACTGATTATGCTTTTGCCCTGGCTGTAGCACCAGACTATTAATAGACTCACATTATTTAAATTTATTATATGAATTATATACTTTATTAAGCCAAGTTTTTGCAAAATTCCAAGTCCAAGTCTAACTTTTGGGCTGCCAATTTTTAAAACCATATGTTAAGGATATATTTTGAGTTAGAAATTTTACTTTTCAATCTGAATCAATATTTAGTAACAATCTTGCAACTTGTTTGTACCAAGTAATAAGGATTTACTCGTGAATACAGAGTTGCAACCATTCAAACATGAGATATATTCAACAGCAATAAATTATCTATGTCCTGATCCTGCAATTTTGGAAATTAGAGATTCAATGAGTTGTGCTATGCATGAACCGGGATATTATGGTTGAACACTGTTGATCGTGTGCCCCATTCTCATTTGACTAAATGTTATGGATCTTATGATAGTTATTGCATAAATTCCATGATGCATAAACTGTAACATAGAAACCTTGTATATTGGGTGGTGATCAAGTATTTTTCTTATGGAAGTGCTAAGGACATGGGATGCATTTAATTGGTTATGATTGAATAAAAGTTGGGCAGACTTCGTAGGAGGGGAGTGAAATGGACCTATACTTGCTACAGATCTAAGTTACCGATTCGTTTTTGGATTTGGGTACGGGTACGTGAATCCGGTACGGGATTCGGTCAAAAACTTTTTTGGGGTTGGGTACATTAATACAAAAACATATAAAAATCAGAAATATATACATATTTGCAGCAGTAATTAAGTTCAAAATACCACATAGCATCATGATCATTTAATTATAATAAACAAAACCTCCATAAAAATATAAAAATTAAAAATACTACAATGTCAATTAGTCAAACTCAAATGTCATAGTTATTTGTTTCCTGGACGTATCCAGATCGAATCAGAATCCGAATCCAGCACCTAGGGGAAGAATCCGGTAACATAGCTACAGATATTCTGTGTAATACATGCACATGCGATGGAAAACTAATATAATAGACAACTACAATTGGATTTCAACGGTACTTGCACATACACAACTGAAATCAGTAGTCAAACTCAATAAGTCTGGGCTAAATGTAAACTACTTCAAAAATAAGTATATAGGCATAAGGCAAATGAAGTGAAGTGAGGCTAGCAGTGTTGCAGTAGAGTCTGTCCATGATTTTTTCTCTATACATATTTTTCCACAAAATAAAATGGCCATTAATTTCCACTGAAACAGGCTCTCCTTCTTTAAAATTTCTGTGCTCAAACTATTAAAAGCATTCTATTCATTGTTTACTTCTGCTGTGGCTGGCCACTCCCACAATTAGAGCTTTAATGGTCATATTAGTGAGAGAAAGAATTTGAACTGACACATTGTTATGGAGAAATTGATTAAATGAAAGATATTAACCAATTATCATATAAGGTATATACATCTAATTTATACAAAAGACCTTGGGGGAGCCAATTCCCAATCTGTAGTTTCTTCATGGATGAAGCAGAAAAAACTAAAACCAAATGCTGTTCAAAAAGTCCTAGCATTCTATGACAAAACTTTCATGTCTCATTCTTAGAAAGGGCCTCTAAGCACATCCCCTTAAGCACTGAGAGTAGCTTCATTGTTTGAGTTAGTGAGCTGCCCTTCTTCCTGTTGTATATGAGACTTTGGTTTCTTTATCAGATTGGAAGGCTGATATTTGGGCCACCTGTTTAAATGCCCTTTGGAGGCAGGATTCTGAGAATTAAGGCTAGTAGAGTCTGAGGGTCTATGCTAATCAACTACTTGTCTCTGACACCCAGATCCCCTATACAATCATGTTACAAATCCATTGGAGATGATGATCTCCTTAGAGCTTTAGAAGCACCTTTGCAAAAGAGAACAGCCTAGCTATCCTTAATAACATTAAACTCTGAGGTAATAGCTGCCAGATGACCCTACTGAGGATTGTTACATTAAATCTAAGTCACCAGTTCGGGTATAGGTACAGATACGGGTATGACGATACGGAAATTTTTTTCTTCCTTGGGTATGGGTATGGGAATATATATATATATATATGTATGTACGTACGTACATATGTATGTATCAACTATCATGTATGTATATATACATACATATATAACATACATAAATACATACATATACATATATACATACACATATACATACATAAATACATACATATGCATATACATTTAACAGCAAACCATACCCGATGTCTCCAAAAAGCTAGCATTTCTTGTTACTGCACCAATTACCTACCTGTTTATGTATGTATTTATCATGTATGTATATATACATACACATATAACATATATACATACATATGCATATACATTTAACAGCAAACTATATCCGATGTCTCCAAAAAGCTGGCATTTCCTGTTACTGCACCAATTACCTACCTTTTTATGTATGTATCTATATATACATACACATATAACATATATACATACATAAATAAATACATATACATATATACATGCACATATACATACATAAATACATACATAAACACATACATATGCATATACATTTAACAGCAAACCATACCCAATGTCTCCAAAAAGCTGGCATTTCCTGCTACTGCACCAATTACCTACCTGTTTCTTGTTAACTTACATAAAAAATGTTTTAAAAAATTACTTCTTTTTTTTGTTTTTTTGGGGAACCCTTGGGTCCCCCTAGGTTCGGCCTAGGGTCCTTCCCGGGCACCTAAATTACTTTTTGTTTTTGTTTTTTTGGGGAACCCTTGGGTCCCCCTAGGTTCGGCTGGGTTCGGCCTAGGGGGTGCCCGGGAAGGACCCTGGGAGAACTCAGAGAAGAACCAGCAAAGAACTAGAACCAGAACCGTACCCACATGGGTATGGGGGGCAAAATAGAAGAACCCAGTAACAGAACATTAAATTATAGGGCATTCCTAATATTATGATCGTAGCTCTGAAAACGAAATCATGTGATTTGTAATTGCTAAACTTATACTTTAGGTCAATTCATAACATATACCTTGAATTCATATCACTGTTTGCTCAAATATATTCTATTTTTTTTCATTAATGTTGTGCATGCTTGAAAGTGAAAATCAACAAATTGAATAGAAACACGATAACTTAAAACAAGCTTGACACAAATGTTTAGCTGGAGAAACCATCTAGGGCTTAAAAATCCATGGGAAAATGAGTTATGCTTGATGGACATTCATTACAAAGTACATAGGTTCTCTCTGGATCCGATGGAAAAAATGAGTTGTATGTTTTATTTTAACACTCCAAGAATCCACCAAGCTTCTCTCGTAAAACAGCCTCCAGCTAGTCTAGGAAAGGATTTTATGTGTTGGCATAGTTCCCCTGTCAGTAACCCTTCAAAGTAGTTAATCTCTCAACCATTCTTGTATGTCAGTCATATCTTCCAAAGTATTTGGCCTTCCACCCATTTTCACAACTTGTTTGTTAATTCATACCTTAAAGACTTCATTTGGCATATTCTGACCTTTTAAACCCCTGAAATGCACTCACCTGCATCTTAACAGTCCCACATCCTATTTGCCACTTTGAGAACTGTTATGGCAGCAACTCCTAACATCTGCCAAAGGTTGATCAATTGTGCTAAGTTCAAACAACTGCTGATGTCAAACAACTAGTGATATTGCCAAACTTTGTTGGGATTGGCCACTGCTATTCAAGTCAACCAACTCTGCTGACATCAGTCAACTTCTCCAGGTCTTCTTCCTGCTAGAATTTGGACCTCGAATTCTATTAATTCAGTCAAGATTCTCATAATACTAATCTGGAATTTGTTCCAATCAATTTCTCTCTTTCTGAAGTTCTGACTGATGCCTTGAAGCCATAGATTCCTTTTATTTTCCTCAATGTTTGCACTTAATCACAAAATTGACATTTAGGAAAACATGGAACCTTGGTTAAAAAACTCATGATCATCCATTTTAGGTCAGCATGTGTTTTACAAACTCATAAACTGAACCCTTGGATGAAGATCTTATCTCCCACCCGAGTGTTATTAACTTTTAAAGTCCTTTACAAGATTGACCTAAAGACAAGTCTATCTATTGGGTACACTTAAAAATAACCTAGTTGGCTCACATCAAACAAGCTTTAACAGAGCTTGGGCAAGCAAACAAATAGAACAACACAGCTCAATTGCTATTCAGAGAGGAAACCGTCTACCTGAAGGGAAAAAACTACTTAAGTGTTTCTACACATCTGTGGACTGAGTCAACTCAGAACTTAAGAACCATGCTCAACTTCATTAAAAACAATATGAATGATATCCTTGGTGATGTTTGTGATATCAGTCGCTTGTCACCAATGAATTCTGCAACAATCTCTGATCCAATCCTTCACATTGTTTTCAAAGAGAACTCAATCACAATTTAAAACAAAAAGCACCAGGGGTAAGCCATCCTCATTTCCTGGTCAAACGCCTTCTGTATAATCTTTTAAGAATTTTTAGAAACCATTACAATCACTAAAACCCACAACAATCCCTGTGGGAGAGATCCGTTTAGATACTTCCAACCTGGGAGCAGAGCCTTCCAGGTTAGCAAAACTAAGTTCTATACTTTTTGCAGTAAATTTTGATATCTTTGGAGGCCATCCTCTATGTAATAGACTATATATTTCATTGCATCATAAGTTCCTTTTTAAAATACAGTATTGAACTGAAATTGGAATCTCTTTTATCTTCTTCCCAGTAGCTCTGAGGATAGTAAAACTAAAACTATCCCAGAATTATGGTATATAGCTAAGATGGCACGGGATGTAGGGAAAACCTGAGGCTCAGACAGTTCTTTAAAGGGGCAGGAAGAAGAAACTTATTATGAGTGTCCTAAATTGAATCACACTGGAGCTTTTATTGGTGGCTAACACAGACCAGATATATCATGATATCCTTAAATACAGCAGCAGAGAAACGGAGGGTTGCCAGCATCAAATTGGGGTCCCTATTCCAGATTTTAATTCTGTCATTTTCAGGGTTTGGTAGCTTAAGGAAGCCATTGTGCTGTTTGGTCTACTTACACTTGCAGAGGTAGTAGCTATATGGTAATCTATGAAAGACAGTTAAGTCTAGTAGGAAGGTTCATATGAAATGTCATCCTGATTCCTCATATCTCTATAAGCAACTACGAAAATGTTAGTCAAGCACTGTTTGAGTAGCTCACACTGCCCATGATAAAGTTTTTTTCTTCCTATTAGAAACACTAGGGCAAAATCTGCTGTTCTCCTGAGTGTGATACTCTGTAACTTACAGGAAACATTTACATTTACTTCCATAACTTGGACTTACTTTTTTATTGGATAGCTCCTATGGGACTTGTGACTGGAATTCATGAAATTTTGATAACTAGTATAGTCGCCAGCACCAAAGATTCAGATTAAAGTAAAATAATCTAAGGAGCGGAATCTTTATGACGGATTATGAATCTATTTAGTTATAGAAACTCCACCAAAGTGTTGATTGTTTTCACCACATGCCATTCAAAGTTTATCAATGTTCTTTTGTAACATAACCCATGTATCAGCATTAATTGATGCAGATTTTGAGAAATAAAATTTATCTTAATAATGAATTGTTTGACTGCATCAGTGCCCGGTGCCCACCAAGAAGCAAGGTTGTTAAGTTGCAAATCCCACACCTCTCTGTTCCTTCCCATCACGCTTCCTATCAGTGAATACCAAGAGCAAATGTTTTATTTGACAGGCGAGTTGTCAGAGGTTTAGTCAGTTTTTTGTGCATAACATACATTCCTCTTTGACCTGTAAAAGAGAGGCATAATAGCTGAGAAACACAGTACTCACAAATATCACACTCTGACTCCTGCATTATAAGCAGTTCATTGATGCAACTTGAGAGCAATTCCACAAACAATCTTGGACTCAGGCAGCACCGTGCATTCGGAAGTGAGGACTTTGCATGATAAGAATCATTAGCACAGTTAATTAATTTAGTAATGTGAAATAGTTGACTTCTGTAAGTAAAGTTGGAGAACCGTGAGAGTAAACATTTTAGATGTTACCATATAAATATCTTCCACACCGGCCAAGACAAGCGCCGGGTTTTAAAGTTGCCTGAGATAGGGACTTCAATGAAGCATAGTGGGATTTTATGACAAGTAAAATAGGTTCTCCTTAACATGTACGATTATAGATATACTCGTTAAATAACGAAACACTACCATTGCATAGAAACGGGTGTCCAAAACATGCAATGTACGAAGCAGAGAGTTGTTTTCCTATTATTACCGCTCCACTTATTTGAATTATAATTCAGTAGAATAATGAGCAGCAGCAGCTAATCCAATTGCCAAGCTTCTTAAGCTTTAGTTTTAACTTTTAACATATAGGCAGCACTGCATCTCAGGGTTGCATGTTACAACTTCCTGCCGCAGATTTTGCTTCTATATTAATAACCGTTCAGTTACAGAAGTTGTAGAAAAATCAATTTCTTACTTCTCATTAGACAGCTATATTTGTCCCAATCAGCAGTTATTGAGAGTCAAATAATAAAGAAGCTTGTGCCCCTTCATCAAACAAGATTTTTCCTGTATGTAATAAACTAAACACTTAAATTTAAGTAGTGTATTTGGTTTGTCTTACGCAGCATGCCTTGCAAACAGTAAGAAGTTTACAGTTTACACAACAAACTCTTCTTATCTATATCTTCTTCATCTGCTTCTTCTCAACATTCTGCGCACAATGTTCCTTTCAGGACAGATTTTTAAGGAACTGGCCCCCAAACTTGTTAAATCATTTTCAACATATAACTCACCCCTCTGATTCTGTACCTCCTTGTTTTGTATTAACTTTTTATAATGTGTTAGCAAATTCGTTTATAGGATTATGGTTTTCTATTGAACAGGAAAGGGGAAAAAAGCTAACCAGTCGAGATAATAAATGCTAGTCAGAAGAAAGTCTACAGAGTTTTTCATCCCTTAACTGAACAGGTACTATCAAACCATTAATGTATTCAAAGATCTATTTTAGCTTCCGAGATCAATAATATTCCAAGGGTTATTTTTTTTACGTCCGAAGAAAAATCTACCTTCGAAAAAGCATGCAGCAATCAGCATCACAAACCCCATGCAGCCCTGGATCACCTCTTCGACCCTCAGTATCATGTATACTGTGCAAACACACAAACAAAGCAAAAAAAATTGATGCTAGCCCCACTATGAAAACTCTAGCAATTCAAAGCAAACGCCAATCATAGAAAACAACTGAATGATAGCACCTTCAGACATCACCAAACTTGTTCCAAAATCAAATAACTTGCATCAACTTTGTAAAAAATTGAAATAAACAAACCTTCTCTTCTCATGAGATGAAACAAAATAATGTGCTAACTGTTGCAAATGAAAACTTCCTGCCGAAGTTGATAGATTTTTTCCCGTCTACTGGCCTTTAGAAAATGCATCATCTCCTGCAATGATGAACTGAAGATCCATTTAATGAAGGAAACAAGGCAATTTGTCGAGGGCGAAGTGGGCAAAATGAGAGCTCTTGAAGATATGGGTGCTACAGAAAACACAACCACATGGAGGATTCAGAAATGTGGGTGTTCTTTAAACAATAAATATGAATGGCCTAGGTGCAACTGTATTTGTAAACAAGGTAATTTTGCAAGAGACCAAATTTACATTAAGAAAGCATTTGGTGACGTAGATGCTGCACAAAGCACCAGCCAAGGAGGCTTCAGAAATGTGGGTGTCCTCAAAACAATGAAAACAAATGGTCTAGTGATTTAGGTAAAGGAAAAAAGGGCAATATTGCATGGGCTAAAATTTAATTACGCAAAGCATCTAGTGATGTGGGTGTTGAACGCAGGCAATAATAAGGATCTACTAAATTGGGAATCCTTACTTAAGCATGGTCTAGGGATTTGATATTGGAAAAGATGAGGACGTGCCTGGTCCTGCACTTAAGCAAGCCTTACCATTGCCTGAGCTTCATAAGTTCAATGGCATAGACGATTCTGACTCACACATTAATGATTCTCCCCTTAGTTTCTAGATCCTATATAAAGACAGACCTCGCTGCTATAGCCTCCGGGAACGCTCCATCCACCTTTAACCAATTGCCCGGTCCCTTTGTCTCAATCACTTGTACAGTTAGTTACAAACTCATTAGCAGTGGTATTAAGGACGTTTTACACAACAGGCAAGATTGGGCATTGGAAAAGAGGAAAATTATCAGTACAGAAAATGTATGGGAATATCACATGGGTATTGGCGGAGATAAGATTTGAAGAAGTGGGTATTGGCTGGGAGGGTCATAGAGAAGATATAGGGATGTGGGTGTCCGGACAAGAGAATAATCAGAGGGCTTGTTTTTTAACACATATACGGATTGGACGACTAGAATTGCAGTTCTGTTTCCTCTTCCCTACTGCTTCCTTTTTAATGTTTTTCTGCACGCTCATCATTATTCCAGATGGGATTTCTCAGCCTTTATTTTATGATTTTCTATTACTTACTATGTTCAGGATTTTTCATGATTATCATATTGTTTTTTTATCTTGCTGTCATGCTGGTGCTGTTGTAAATTCTGTCTGCCGACAGATTTGTCTGCCAATCATAAACTTTGGCATTCTCTTTGGTAGTTGGTATCCGTTGCAGCTATTTTAACTGCTAGAGTTGCTTTTGGGCAGTTGGGAGGTGCTCCTGCTAATCGCTTTTCAGAGAGTTGGGATCCGAAACTTCTCTTGAAAAAAATGTTGGGACCCGCTAGTTTGGCCGTTGATACATTTGGTGTGGCTGTTGGCCTGTGATGATACTGTCGTGCTTGCTATTCTTAGTGGGTTTTAGTGGTCCTGTGATGGTGCTACTTCTGCTATACTTAGCTGTTCAAAGAGATAATTTCTTCCTGTAATTGCTTCACTTTGTACTAATTATTCTGTTATGGATATGAGTTGTTAATCCTTTGATGGGGACGTTGGTCGAGGAAAAGGACGTTTTGTCGAGGCAAAATCTCAGCCTTAGGCTTGAGTACTAGGTAGAGGGTATTCATATTTCCGCAATTTAATTGTAGTACTTCGATCTACCAATCAAGAGTCTTTTTTGGGTCTATTTTAATTTATCGAAGAAATTTCGACCTTCAATTAATGTAACATTGTAGACGTAAATAGAAGCGAAAATAGATTATTTGAGATTCTTTTATAAATTAGTATAGGGTAAATAAATGTAGCAAAAAATAATAGTCAAATTATTTTAAGGAGTTTGAGTTTAGAATATTATATAAATATGTTTTAATTTTTGATAAAGAGAATTAAGGTATTTAACTTTGTCTTTAAGAGGAAGATGTTATATTGTAATTTGCATTTAATGATGTAAAAGTTGATAAAGAAGATTAGGATATTTAGCTTTGTTTATGAGAAGAAGCTATTATATTGTAACTTGCTCTTAGTGATCTAACTCTACTCTCTACTATAAAATCTAAAATTGTGAAGCTTCAAAGACTGATAAGTGATCTATACTTAGTTTAGGTTCAATCCTACACCTATAGTTCTGATTTGTGCACCTATGGTCTCAACCCTTTGTTTTTTGTGTTCTCTTATATGTGATCTTAAAATTTGCACTCTCGATCTCTCTCTATTCTATCTAAAAATGGTGATGCTTGGAAGCATCATTAGAACTTCTTGTGTTAGGAAAGGAAGGCAATTAGCTTCCCATATTTTTCCTTAGCCAATTCCTTAGATCAATTTAACAATTTGAAACAATCTTAGAGATATGCTAAGCAATAATGCAAATACAAATGTTTTCCATTATGATCTACTATGTTGATACAATGTTCCTTAGATGATGTTGTAGTGATATGTGAATGCACTCTCTATATTGGATGATCTAAAATAAATTAGAAATTTGTCCTTTTATACAACACCCTAGCACCGTGATTTGAGAATTTTGTGCTTAAGTCAACAAGTAACAACTAGTTAGAACTAAGTTAACTTGGGCCCATAATTAAATTTGAATTTGGAGATTTAGGGATCAAAACTATGTGTGCAGTTATGAACCAAGCTCAAAATCACAACTATGGTTTTAAACCATTGTGAGAGACAAGAAAATGTGAAGTTTGGATGTAAATCACTAGGGAACTATAGGTGCTCAAATTAAAATGGGTCAAGATGATGACAAAGAATCCTAAAATAAGCATACATGATAATTGAAAAAACTGAATGTGTAGTAGTTGATACACATCTCCATTGTTAGGTCATGTTTGTCAATGTTATAAGGCCCCCTAGTTGCCTCTAGCATCCTCCATGTGTAATTTTGCACTTTCATACAAGTTTCCTTTTGACTTTAGAACTTTTGTTACTTGAGTTAGTGAATTTGTCATGGTGTTTTGAGCATTCGTGTTATGACGAACTTATGTTTAGCATGGTATATCATGTTTGTTATGGTATTTTGTAGGTTCATCATAAAATTTATGTTTTCTCCCTAGCGATTTAAGATTGCCATAAATGGTGATTTTGCACAAAGTGATTATTTTGCCTCATTTGTTCACAAGTGTGATTTTCTTCCAAAACATAATATTTTCCTTAATTAATTTTTCTTTTTGAAACACCTTTAATTAGGGTCCATTTTTAGCGTACATGGTCCTCTTCATCCATTTCTTACAAAATAACCAAATTTAGTTATTTTGAAGGGCTTAAAGATGTTACACTCTTATAACCAAGAGTATGCAATAATTTCCCTATGCCACTATTGTTCAAATCTTGTATAATTTATTCTATAAACATCCATCTAAAATTATGTTCCTAGTAGAATCCTTAGTTCTTCCCCTTGCCTTGGAGATGCACCCATAAACAACTACTCACAAGGAGGAAAATATATGAAGATAGATTATGTTGAGGACACACAAACATCACTAAAAAAAATTCTTCACATTTGAAACTCCTCTTACTCCTCCTCTTACTCCTAGTGTGGATTTCTAGTTTTCTTGCTTGACTATTTTAGAATTATTTTTATAGTAGATTAGTATAGAGTTTAATATTTACTATTAATTATTTTAGTCTAGGAATCTATGTTAGTGCATTTTAGATGAAAATTAATGTATCTTATTTTTTGTTCTTTTATAGATTGAATGATCATTGTTACTACAAAAGAAAATAAAATGTATTTCTTTACAAGAGTTTTTTTTGTGCTCTACTTTATATATCTACATCATTGCAATACATAAAATCATAAAATGATCCAAAGACTTGGGTTGAATCAATCAATGATTCAAACCCCATATTTTTACCCCTCACATATCATCTCATTTGGGTAGTTTGAAAACAAAATTTGTTGTTTTTCTTCTTTTAAAATAGACTTAAAAAAAATCCATAGCACCACAATAAATCATTTGTACAAAAAGTTACTTTTTTCCAAGAGGTTGTTCCTCATTGGATTATTCCTTCCACACACATTTATATATTTCTAGTCATAAATTGTTCTAATCTTCAGATTTAATTGCAACTATTTACATTTATAATCTATATATCTAGAAAAGAAAGGTGCTCTATTGTTTAAAAAAAATCCTTTTCTAGGAAGATGTTACTTTTCTTGAAACTAGGCAGATGTTACTTTTCTTGAAACTAGGCATTTCCTAAGCAAAGATTCATACTTTAGAAAAGTTAGAATTAGTTTACATATAATTAAATAATTGTGTTGAACTAATTGATTAATTTTATTTAGTTTAATTAATTAAGTTGTATTTAATTTAATTAATTGCATTGTGTTGACTTACATGAAATACAAAAAAAGTATAAATAATTTTAGCTTTGTTTCATGCAAATTAGCTTAGTCATTTATTTTATTATAAACAATTCAATTAAGTTTACTAATTTATTTCACTACAAGTAACTAAAATTTATTTTAATTCATTTTCTTTAAATTATTGTAACTATAAAACATAAAAAAATTGAAATATTAGAATAACATCATAACATAAGGTAACCTTAAGCATAAAACTTGCACATCCTAAGGTCATTCCTTGCATGTGGCACTATCAACTTGATGCACATTATTCCAAACAAAATTATGATCCAAAGTTGAAAGAAATTGATGATAAAATACCCTTTGGGAGAAGGAAGATAAAGTACTTCTCTATCTAAAACTAGATTGATTCTATCAAAATATTATCCTAAATAACTCTTTCAAAGTAAAAATAATGTTAACATATAGAGAAAATAACAAACTATTATCCATCTCAACTATAACAAACCTCTTGGATTTACTCTAGTGTGTCAGGTCAGTGGAAAGTATAACAAACAAAGTTGTAAATGAAGAATATTTGCAAAATGGTATCTTGTTTAAAGCTTGTCAGGGGTATGACTTGTGGAAGGGTCACAGATACGTGGGTGGTTTATTTCCTAGACATTTTTTGTTACATAGATAAGTGTTTCCTACTTTTTTCATAGCAATCAACAAGTCTTTGGCTCAACAAAACTCAAGTTTCATGCTAACTGCACTCAGAAGGTATGCAAGGGAGATATATTCTGAACTACATGAACGAGTACAAGTGAAAGTGCAAGTTATCATGGCATTTCTCACTCATGTTCATGAACCGCCAATACCACCACCACGGCCTCAAGAGATAGAAAATGAGAATAGTGGTCTTCCTTATCCTTTGGGTGAAAGTAATGATTTGGGGATTAACCTCAATGTTATACCTTCTATTCAACCTGGCACAGGCAATCTAATAGAACATCAAGATGAAAACAAGGTTCAACCTAATCAGATGGAAGAATAGCCAGTTTAAGGGTTATTTTTTTGTTGTTGTTTGATAGTAGCTATAGTATATGTATATAATGTAATATACAAAATGGGTTGGGTAAAGAGAATATATATAGTGAACATTGTTGTAACATTTTTGCTTGCTACTAGGGAGATATTATAAGGAGTTGTTTTTGTAATGGTGATGATATCACAAGGTGATTATGGTTGTAAAGAGCTAAGAAACAATTAGTTTGTAAAGGGATATGTCTATGGGAAGGGAAATATCTTCTATTGTAATCATCTTATTAATATTAATATTAATATATATAGGCATAATGCTTTTTGCTGAAAAAAAAAAGTTAACATATAAAGAAATAAAATAGATCTTGAATAGAAGAAAATTCTCCATAAGTATATTTATTAAATAAAATAACTTTGAAGAAACTTTTTTTTTTTTCAATAAATCCCTAAAAAATAATTTATCACCAATATAAAATTGTTAGGATTAAGGTTTCATCAATTTTGTAAATCTTATTTATTTAATCAGTCCTAATATTGTTTGTAAATCATTCATAAGGGACAAGGGATTTATCATCAATGATAATTATTTTTTACCATTAATGTTTTACTAATACAATAGTTTTTTATTTATTGAGGACTAGTAACTAATTTATTATCGGTAGGAAGTTACTATAGTTTTTATTAAGACATCTTAGAGGTTATGATGATTTTTGATGCCCAAATTATCATGAAGTTATTTTTGGAAACTTGTAATCATTTTTGGATGGTTATAACACCTTGGGAAAGAAGACAAAAACTACCTTGGGATGTGAACAAATGAGGTGTCCATACGGACAAACTATGTGGCATTTTTGGTTAGTGAGTTGTAGCCTATATGGATATGTAATTAATGCTTGGATTCTTCCAAGGAAGGAATTGGAATGTGTAAACAAATTTGGATGTCATATTTGGTGTGAGTAAATTTTATTTAAGAACTGCTAAGGGAGGTAGTAGTAATGTAAAAAAAAAATGTATGTAAGTGCTAAAGGATTAGAGACTAAAGAGGATAAATGAAGGATTAAATGTAATCTTTATTTCCAAAGATAATATAGACTTGGGCCTCTCTTCTTAGTGATTTTTTTTCTCAAAAGGGTTTCTCCACATAAACACTATGTTATGCGTTTATTTCTTTTATTCCATATTTCTTTGTGTTGTTGATTTAATTTCTTTCAATCTTCATCTGATTAACTATTGGATAAGAACTAGATTTATAGTTAAATTGATATTTTTATTTTATAGTTGTTCACCTAAATTTCTAACGTTTGGTATCAGGGCTTGAAAAATTTTGCTTCTTGGGTGGAAGTGTGAAAGTTTTTTTATTTGTAGTGGGAGTTATGGTTTTTTTTTTTTGTAGATTTGTGTAGAAGTCATGGGTAGATTCTCATCTTGATCAAATATTGAAAAGTTCAATGGAATAAACTATGAGTTATGAAAGCTAAAAATATAGAATATCCTTGAAGAGAGGGATCAATGGTTAGCAACAACAAAGAAAAAGAAACCAACCAACATCAGGATGAGTGGAATAAGATGGATAAGCAAGCATGGAAAACAAAACAAACTCTATCATATTAAATCTTTTTGAAGAGAAAACAACATATTATCTATGAAAATAGTTGGATGAGATCTACCAAGTCAAGATTTGGTCAATAAGTTGTATTTTAAAATTTAAAAAAATTCTCTTAGAATGAAGGAGGGTGGTTCAATAGTTGAGAATTTAAATGCATTTAATTTTATTTTGAGTTATTCAACTTATGTTGATGTTAAGATAGATGAAGAAGATAAGTGTATTATTTTATTTTTTTCTTTTATTGAGTCATGGGAGAATTGTATCCTTGCTATTAGTCTAATCTTGAAGAAACCAATATGGATTCTCTTGTTGCAACATTTTTTTCATAGGAAATAAGAAAAAAATCTATGGATAGCTCATCAAATGTTCTTCATGTTAGGGGTAGGTCCAAGGAAAGAGGTGGATCTAAATAATATTAGAAGGGTCCCAAGGATAATTCCATTGTTAGATCTAAAACTTTGAGTAAAAAGAACAAAGTAAAGTATTGGAATTGTAAAAAAAGGAGCATGTGAAGAAGGAATACAAAAACACAAAGAAACAATGGGATTCTACCATAAAAAATTCTTTTGATTCAAGTGATGAATCTTTTCTTTCTTCATGTAATATTATATCTAATGAGAATTGGTTGATTGATTCAAGATGCTCTTATCATATGAATCCTCAAAAGGATTTATTTTCCACATATGAATAATATGATGGGGAATTATACCTTGGGGATAATAGTTCATATCCCATTGTTGGATGGAGAAAGGTATAGTTGTGTTTCAATGATGGGAGGTTAAAAACCATTCCTAGTGTTTTACATATTATTGGATTAGCTAGAAACTTAATTTTAGTTTTTGAGTTGAATGATTTGGGAATGCATGCAACATTTGATAAGAATGGTTGAAAATTGGTGAGAGAAAATTTGGTAATAGTGAGGAAGGACAAGGATGGGAACTATTTTTAGGTTGGATGCCATCATTATTATTAACTCTACCAATGTAATTAGGAAAATTGAAGATACATGTATGTTGAGGCACTCTAGATTGGGCCACATAGGCAAGATTGGTTCACAAACCATCTTAAATAACAAGTTAGAATTTTTTCTTATTCTAATGAGAATTTGTATTTATGTGAATATTTTGTGTTTGGTAAAAATAAATCATCTTTAACTTTAGGTAGTAATAAAGCTAAGATTAAATAAGAGATTAGTCATTCGGTCATATGGATATTGAATCTATTGGAAAATCTAGATATTTTGTGTCCTTTATTGATGACATTTCAAGATTTACTTGGATTTATCTTATGAGACATATAAATGTAATTTTTTCACAAATTTAAAGAAATTTAAAGACTTAGCTGAAACGAAATTAGATTGTAAGATAAAGTTTTGAGAATTGAGAATGAAGGGGAATATTGTTCTAAGGGAATTTGATGAGTTTTATAAGCCCACAAGTATTGTTAAGTAGAAGAAACATTGTACACTCTTAAAAAAAATGGGATGGTAGAGAGGATAAACTAGAAATAATCATAGAAAGATCCAAGATTATGCTAAATGGTTCACAATTGGATAGATTTTTTTGGGTAGAATCTTTGAGTACTATTTGTTAATTAATAAATATATCTCCTTGTAAGCCTCATTTTTTGACACCTTATAAAGTGTGGACAAGTAAGAAACCTTTTGTTTCACATTTAAGGGTTTTTGGTTGTGAGGCTTATGCTCATGTGCCTAAATAAAAGTGATCTAAGTTGGATCCAAAAGTTGAAAGGTGATTTTCATTGGATATAGTGAGAATGTTAAAGTTTATAATATTTGGAATTCACTAATCAAGAAAAGTATATCTTCTAGAGATGTGATATTTAGGAGTTTTAGAGATATTTTTGACCCTAAACAACCAAACGATAAAGAAAAGGAAAGGAGAATGCACTTTGAGACTAAGAAAAAATATGCACCTTAGGAAGAACAAAGAGATATATTTGGGGATGAGGAGGAGGAGGAAGAAGAGGGTTCAAATTAATATTATGAGAAAATAGAGGAGGTTAGGGAAGATAACCATGAAAAGTTTGAGCAAACTCAAGAACAAGAAGAACCCCATACTCATTCTCAGGAGATCCATAAGATAACAAAATCTAGTTACATGTATATAACTCACTATATTTCATTGTATATTCACTTTATTGAGTGCTAACGATGAACCTAGATCCTATAGGAATCTATCCTTGAAAATGATAATGAGTCTTAGCAACAAGCCATGTTTGAGTAGATAATGGCTTTAGAATCTTGTCACTTGGGATCTTTTTTTTTCCAAAGAAAGGAAGGTCATTGGAAGTAAGTAGGTTTATAAGAAGAATTTTGGAGTAGATGGTTCATTAGAGAAGTATAAGACTAGATTGGTGGCTAAGGGCTAATTCCCAATAGAGGGACTTGATTTTGGTGAAATATTCTCTCTTGTTAAATTATCCTTGGTTAGATTTATTTTATCCATAAACTATTGCTAATAATTTTGAAATTGAGCAAATGGATGTGAAATCTATATTTTTACATGGAAACTTGGAATAGGACATCTATATGCAATAGCCTAAATGTTTTGAGGTAAAGAGAAATAACACTTGGTTTGTAAGTTAAAGTTTGTTTAATTTGTTTTGAAGTTAGGTTAGATGTAATAAGTGAAGAAGATTTCTATGTTTACATTAGATGTATTTGTGATCATATATTAATTATTTCCTTGTATGTGGATGATATGTTTTTTTTTCTAGTAACACCAAGGGTATGATTAATGAGATGAAAGATCAAATTTCAAGTGCATTTGAGATGAAATATCTAGGGGCAACAAGGTACATATTGAGAATGAAAATTATAAGATATCAGGTAAACAAAATCTATGGTTATCATAGAGTAAGTATGTTGATATTATTTTGAACATATTTAGTATGCAAGATTGTAAATTGGTTAGAATTCCTTTACCGTTTGCCACTAATATTTTATTAAATATGTGCCTCAATAATGAAGATGATATGTATAATGTGCCATATTCAAGTGCAATAGGAAGTTTATTGTATGCAATGATTTGCACTAGGCCAAATATTGGCCAAGCAATAGGAGTATTGAGTAGGTTAATTTATTGTCTTTATAGAGACATTAGAACTATTTGAAAAGGGTTTTAAGATATTTATGTGTTAATTTTTTTTTTTGGGTTTATTCTAGCACTAAAAATATGGATAAGACATTGTAAATACATGTTTTTGTTGATGTAGATTGGGTAGGTGACTTGGATATTTGAAGGTCTACTAGTGGGTATGTGTTTAATTTGTTTGGAGGAGCAATGAGTTGGATGAGTAAGATGTAGCACATAATATATTTATCCACCACTAAAGTAGAATATATATTTTTTACCCATGTATCTAAGGATATGATTTGGTTACAAATATTGTATATAGGTACTATTTTTGATTGCATAACTATTAAGATTGGTTGTGATAGACAAAGTGTAATTTTGTTGTCCAATAATCCTATGTATGATGCCTAGAATAAATATGTGAATATACAATAATATTTTTGATGAAATGGTCACTAACAGACAAATAGTGTTGAAGAATATTAACACTCAAAGTTGAAGAAGATTGAAACTCGGGATAATGTTGCATATTCACTTACTAAACCTATGAGAATATAAGAGTTTGCATGGTGTGGGGAGGACATGGGCCTTTTTCCTAGTACTTAGTTGAATTATGTATTTCTATAGATGTATTTACAAAGTATGATGCCAAGTAGGAGAATTTTATGATTAAGGTTCCATCAACCTTGTAAATCCTATGTATTTAATCACTCCTATTATTATTTATAAATCATTCATAAGGGATGAGGGATTTATCATCAATAGGAATTATTATTTATCATTAAATTATTTTTTTGGTATGGTAACATTTATTTATTGAGGAGTAGTAACTAATTTATTATTGAGAGGAAGTTACTACTTACTAGAAAGACATCTTGGAGGTTATGATGGTTTTGGATGCCCAATCTCTTGTGAGGTTGTTTTGGATACTTATAATTTTTGGATGGTTATAACACCTTGGGAAAGAAGAAAAAAACTACCTTGATATGTGAACAAACAAGGTGTCTGTAAGGAAAAACTATGTGTCATTTTAGTTAGTAAGTTGTAACCTACATTGGGATATGTAATTAATGCTTGAATTCTTTCAAGGAGGGAATTGGAATGTGTAAATAAACTTGGATTCCATAGTTGGTGTGAGAAAATGCTACTTAATAAGTGCTAAGGGAGGTAGTAGTATTGCAAAAAAAAATGTATGTAGGTGTTGAAGGATTGGAAACTTAAGAGGATAAAGGAATGATTACTTTTTTCTTGAAAGAGTTTCTCCACATAAACACTATATTATGTGTTTATTTCTTATATTCCATATTTTTTTGTGTTGTTGATTTAATTTCTTATAATCTCCATTGGAGAAACTACTAGATAAAAATTAGATAAATATAGTTGAATTTAGATTTTTTATTTATAGTTGTTCACCTTATTTTCTAACAAAAAACTACTATCCTAAACCAATAGAACCTTTATTCAGTATATTAATAGTTTTAAGTTATTTTCAAGTCTTTCATCCAAAGTATATTTTCCTCAAAAAATGGGAAGGGAAAGAAAATTATATAGACTACCCTATCCCTAATCCTTTCACAACTAGTACAATTCTAACTTGGTATTCATTTTAAATAATTTTATTCATCATGAACACAACATGCTATTTCTTTAATAATAATAGAAGGAGAGAGATTTAGATTAAGACATGAAACAATTTCCTATCCCTTGGATAATAGTTTATTTTGGTTCTCAAAATTTTTATGCAAGTTTTACAAAATTGTCTAGTAGTTGAAACTTTATCACTATGAAGCTTCCTCTATATATCCCTTTAATAAGAAAATCAATGCTACCACAAAGAACATTCCAACATAGCTTATACCCACTTTAATGTCAAATAACATTGCATCACGCTAGAGATTGTTATGTATATATTAAAAATTCCTCCATGATAATCCTAATATTCATTAAAGATTTTACATCCATTTCCTTTGCAAGCACCCACATTGTCAAGGTTTACAATCTCTTTGGATATACATTATATAAAATTCATTTACCTTGTAGTCTATTCTTGCCTTTTCCTTGATATATTCTTGACCTCATTGGCATTCCTCCACTGATCACACAAATAAGAAGACAATAGTCTAGAGGAGCTAAACTAACAAAGGGAACATATCAAATGACATCATTATATAACATCATCTAACACCTCGTCCTTAAAGTACAAGCCTTTATTCCACACTCTTAAAGTGATTAAGATATCAAAGTGGAGCCCTTATAAATTGCGAGTCCTTATATACTCAATTAATGTCATGAATATTATGTATCTCACCAAAAAAATGTACTTTAGTTACTAACAAAGAAAAATGTTAGCTTAATATAGACAAAAAATTCAAAGCAAAATTTGAAGTTATTGGTCTATTATTTGACAAAGGAAAAATGATTGATTCATTAAAATAATGTTAGGCATTAAATTAATATTTTACATTCTACAAATATGAATTCTAGTACTATCTAAAATATATTGAAAAGTACGAAGCACCTACACATCTTAAATAATAATTCAATATAAAAAAATCAAAAACTAGTATCTCTCAACATCTTTTAAATAAATGTATTTAAAACATATATACTAACTTGTTTATAAATTAGTAAGTAATCAAAAAAAAAAAGCACAAAAAATACAAAACATATTTATAACAATTTTTAAAACAAGTCCAAATATAACACAAAATAACCTTTCAAATTAATAAAAATCAAACATATCAATTACATACCAACTTTTATTAAATCTTATAAATATATATCTTAAACATACAGATTTATCATACAAATATTTACATAATCATCCTAAAAAAATCAATTCCTCACAACCCTTTTAACTTGTTTATTTTATAACCAACACATATAACTCACCAAAACAATCAACATTATTAAATCTTATAAATATATATCTTAAACATACAAACTTATGCATAGAAATACTTACATAATTATTCTTAAAATTTCAATTCCTCACAACCCTTTTAACTTGCTTATTTTATAATACCAAAACAATCAACATTATGTAATAAAACAAATTGTTTCCATATATAGCTTACCAAAACCACATTTTGGAGTAATTAAAAATCAACTATATTGCAAGTGGCTATTAAAGTATTCTCTTATTTCTATAATATTTAGCATCGTAACCTTAATCTAAAGGAGAGTATTCCCTTATATTATGTCGTATGATAGATAAGACTAGGTAAATGGGCCAAGAAATGAGTCAACACTCTATTTTAGAAGAGCATTGGAAGAATGAATGTTAATGATGACTAAGGCCATTGCCTAGGGACCATAAGAGTATCAGGTATTGGGATTGGTCCCTATCACTAACCCCACCATATCATGT
Source organism: Sequoiadendron giganteum (assembly GCA_007115665.2). Taxonomy (NCBI): domain Eukaryota; kingdom Viridiplantae; phylum Streptophyta; class Pinopsida; order Cupressales; family Cupressaceae; genus Sequoiadendron; species Sequoiadendron giganteum. The sequence goes on along the minus strand of CM021100.1, from coordinate 64,893,403 downwards.
TTTTCGAGGGATTTTTCCATGTGGTATGTCTGCTAAGAATGTTGGGTGCATCATCTATGTTTTTGTTAAAAACTGCCCTTATTGAAAATCCCCAATTTTAAAATACTATTATTTGGAAAATTGTGTCTCATATGTTTTTGGGAGGAGTAAATAAAGGCCAACATGAAGAGATGTCTAGACATTCTAAATCAATTTGATTGGAAGATGACTGACCCCCAACATGGAGATGTCTATTCCATTCCAATACTTATGACATCCCATTTGCCCATTTTTCAATTATTACCTTGATAGATAAACTCATGTTGGTACTAAAACAATCTTTACAAATAAAAAAATGCCATCAATGAGAATATGACAATGGGCAAGGTGGACATCATATCTTGTAGAATTTCAAGACCCCTCTATAATGGAAATTTTATTTTTACTTAAAAATTTATTAAATGATACATTGTATTTTATTTTATTTTATAGATTAAAATTTTGTTTATGTAAATTTTTATTAAACGATTTTTTTAAAAAATGTTGTAAAGTTTCTAAAGTTTTGTTAACGTGAGTTTTTATTAAATGGGTCTTCATTAAGAATGTTATAACGTTCTTTTCAACTTTGTTTTTATATTTTTTAAAATTAAATGATTGTTCATTAAAGGTGTTGTAAGACTTTTTTAAGTTTTGTCTATGTAAGTCTTTATTAAATGGACTTTCGTTAAAAATATTGTAAAGCCCATCCAAACTTTGTCTATATAATTTTTAATTGAATGGGTCTTCATTAAAATGTTATAAAACCCAATAAATATTATCTATACAAATCATTATTAAGTAAATCTTCATTAAAAATGAAATAAGACTTTTTTAAACTTGTCTCTGTCAACTTTTATTTGTAAAAGCCATTTGTCTACATAATTTAAAAAAAAAAACTAAAAACTCGTTAAAAATATTATAAAACCCAATAAATATTATCTATATAAATCCTTTGAACCTTATCTATATGAATCTTGATCAAACAAATATTGATTAAAAGTATTGTGAAGTGGATTCTATGTGGCTTGTGATTAGGGCTTTCTTGACGCACATTATAGAAATCCAAGGGCTTCCAATTGCGGGGTCCACCATGTTAGATGGAAGTGTTGGGGACATTTTATTGACCATTCTTGGATAGTGTAGAATATGATATTATCCTTCCTTGTGGACCGGCATAGATTTTTCTTTCATAATCATCAACTCCCAAGTAGAATCTTTGCATTCTTAAATAATGCCAAAAGCCAATTGAATGCCCAACCTTCTATGCAGATCAAGTGGATGTCAAATCAAAGACCAGATTGCTCCCAAGAAAGTGTTGTCTTTTCTATTATTTCCTTCTCAACCATCATTTCTTTTCTAGCTTTAAACTCTTTCAAATCCACTCATTAATGCATTTCTATCATGACTGCTCCAAAATCTACATAGGTAATTGATAATTTTAAGAAATTTCTCCAAGTTGAATGAAGTTGCACTATTCAAACTTGATCGTGATATAGTCTTCATTTCTAGGTTTTTTCTTTTCAACTATAGGTTGATTAGCTTTGTATGGGTTTAATCCCATTGGTTAATTAATAAAAAATAAAAAATAGTTACATACTAATTTAGATAAAGGAATTAAAATTTGTTATAAGATTATAAAAAATAAAATTTGAGTGTTATTTTTTATTTTGATGTAAAATATTTTATTTAAGTATTAAAAATGTATCTGTTAAGATTTTTAATTTTGTATTTTATTGTTAATGTGGAATTTTGGTTGTGTATTGTCAAATATCAAATTCACAAATATAAAGGTGATTTGATGTATGTAAGTGATCTTGTAATTCATAAAAAAGATTTGGCACTTCACAAACTAATGAATTTTTTTTGTCTTGATTTCTTGATGTCTACAAGCATGTACAAATTAGCGGTGTTTATAAGCATATTCCGGTGGTTTGTTGAATTGTGGGGGCCATGTTGTCTTTTGTTATACCCCAATAGACTAGCTTTTTGGGTTTGAACAAAAGATTGGAGGCAACAAGCAAGTGTGCAACAAACTTAGGATGATGTGCTTTAATAAATGCTTTGATAATTCTCCTAGAACACTTTCATAAATGTTTTGTCCATAAAACCCTAGCATGCTCCTTTGAATCTCTTATATGACTCTAGATGAGTGAATTAATGTCTTTAAATACAACCACCAAGCCCAAAAATTAACAAAATGTGTGCTAGGTCGACTTACAACCACCATTGAAAATATTTGCAAGGTAGGAATTTTGAATTTTAAAAATTCAAAGGTCTCAAATCTATAATTATGGAAGTGACCTAGGTTAAGTCCACACTCATTGATATGATATAGGTGATGAAAATTAGGTTTATGGATTAATAATTAATCTTTGGGGATCAAGATGTATGATGTCATGAGTTGAATTTACACAAAAGTGTGCATTTAACCATTAAATTTTACCCCCACTTTGATGTGCAAGTAGATATATGTTAAATTAAAATAAATAGTCAACATATAAAAGTAAATATTTTTTAGACACTCAAAGGATACTAATCAATATAAAGTAACAAATCATTGTTCAATTCTTCTTGCAATGAATATTTTATTGAAACTTGTAAAATGGAGAAATATATGTAATGAGTAGCATTTGTCATACGATTTAAGATAATAATAAATTATAACTTACTTAAGAAATCATTATTTTTGAAAAGGTAAAAGTAGAGAAAATGAAGGTAAGAGATCCTTCCTATTATGAAAAGTGATAAATTTTGTATTATGCATAATATTTTGACAAAAGAAATAAAAATAGTCCTTAGACAAGGGAATGGGTATGAGCCTACCACTATAAAACATAACTAAAAAGGATCATTTAATGACATATATGCCCCATCCAATTGATTGCATAAATGGGATGCAAGGAATTGGATGAGAGAAGAAAACATACATAAGTATGCTAAAGCATGTAATGTAACAAAAGATACCATTGCATCATAAGTATGTAAGCACATAAGATGGAGACAATCATCAAAGAATTTATAAAAGGTTACCCACAATAAGAAAATGACAAAAAAGGATAGCAATGGATGCTAGTTAAAGAACACATAAGAAAATCAAGCATGTAGTAAGTTATCTAAAAATAATATCATGTAATAATCTCAAGAAATGTATGGAACTTGATAATTATGCAAACACCCAAAAGCATGAAAGAAAGTAAATAAGGTTGCCCCCAAAATTGGAAAAGTGATAAGATGAACTCAAATGATAGGTAATGATCATGGAAGACATAAATAAGATGCAAAAGATGATATGGGTTATAACATGGACAAAAATATATGACCATGATAAAGCTTATAACATGTAAGTATAGGATCTAGGCATGATAAGGATTATAAACATAAAATATAATCATGATAAGGATCATAAACATGAAATGAAAACATGATGAGGATCATAAAAATGATAAAGATCATAAAAATACTATTTAAGCATTCAAAACATTGAAATAACATAAACATATGACATGTAAATAACATAAGTTATAAAAAATCATAGACAATGTGATGTAGGAAGACATAAAGTAATTAGGTGAAAATATGTGAAAACCAAGGTAGTAAATGTAAAGCATGTGAGGAACATAGGAATTAAAAATGTTAGGACTATGTGTTATTGTACACCTTCTAAGTTCTAATGTTTGTATATATTTGATAAGTTGTTAATGTTGGAACCTCATAGAAAATAGTACCACACATGAAGGGGATCTCAAGATTCTTCGAGTGATACTCTCCATAATATTTTATTTATTGTATGATATGTGTAAGACCATCCATGTCATATAAGATGTGTAAGATAATTTATACTATATGTATTAGTTGACTAGTCAAGACCATCTTTTAGATAATTGATAATATTTATATACATAAGAGGATGTAAGAAACAATGAATGCATCTATGGGATGCTTGGGATTTACTTGTAAGAGGAGATATATTAAATTATACGAAGCTTCACACATGTGAGGATTGTTATAATTTTTACCATTAGTTTGGAATCCCATTAGGCTGATGGTTTTGGCACATGGTTTGAGGATAATATTGGTGGTTTCTAGGGTCTTATTGCCCTATATTGAGGGCTTGAGATGAAGATTGAATATATAACTTTGAGAAATTTTATTATGTAGGATTTCCTCTATATAGAGTGTTGATCTTGACATAAAAACTAAGGATTTGTGAAGTATTTTAATCTTTCTTAAAGAAAAATACATTTGGTGTGTTCTTTGGAGGTTGATTTTTTTTTCTTGCAAGGGTTTTCCTAAGGTATATCTTTTGTTATGCATTGTTATTCTACTAAAATTATTTAAATACATATTACATGCATTGTTATCCTATTTGGGTTATCTAGGAATTTATCATTATTTCCTTTCAATAATGCATGTCGGTTGGCATGAAAAATAAAAAAGGGAACATAGGAAAGCGTAGAAGCTAAACATGATACATAAGAAATCATAGGAGTGACATACAAAATATGCATTCTAAGAGAGTAAGAAAATAATAAAACATAATATCATAGGTGAAATAAGCATAGACAAGACATAACAAACATCACATAATTAAAATGTCAAAGTGTAAGAAAACATAAGAAAAATCTCATATAGAAGTATATAGATAAATGATAATGTTCAATGTCTCATGGAACATACGAATAATCTAAATACAAAAATATCATCATTATCCAAAAAAGTAACATCATCATCATATTCCTCCTCAATTGTATGATTTTCCTAATTCCAAAAAGTAACATCATCATATTCCTCCTCAAGAACATGACGTTCTTATTTAATGAAATCGATTTCTTTTTTATAAGAATGTGCACTCTGTGAAAATACCATCAATTGGCGTAACCATATGGAAAAATATATTTATCCATATGTCTTATTTAATTTTATATTTTTCATATAAATATTTGTATTGGTTGAGCTAAAGTATTGATTCTTTGACACCCATGAGGAAGAAGTTGTCAGAATTTATAAAAAATCAAGAATAACCTAGACTTAGTGCAAGGATAATCACATCAACTATATTTGACAAATGATATTAGAAATAAAATATTGGAATATAGAAATATTCCATAAGAAAGATATGAGAAAAATATTACAAGAAGAAATAGATCAAATAAATATGAATAAACCAAAGGCTCACAATAGTTCAATAGAAAACATGCAGGGTGAGAAAGTATATATATATATATATATATATAGTAGTTGAGTAAGAAAATACAACCAATAGAGAATGTAACTCAAAAATATTATAAAATAGGAGGGACTAACTCCAATGGAATATGTTGAAAACTCACCTAACACATTAAGAAAACTAAACATATGTGTAGAAAAATAGTATCACTTAAAAATGATGAAAATAAAAACCTATACTAACAATAGTGTTTTTAACATGAAAACAAAGTTTTTGAAACACAAGACCCATATGCTTCTTAGGTGGGGGAGAAACTAAAACATGCTTAGTATAGCCATATGCCTTTCTAGATTTGTCTTCCTTTTTCCTTTGTTCCTCTAACTTCTCTTGATATACATCATAAAGAATATTTTTACTTTCATATGGCGGTTCTGCACTTGGGCATGTATATAAGTATCTAAAATAAAATGGGTCAACTTGACAAGAGGATCATGTATGATTTTTTTTTTTAAATTGAATATTATTTCATGAATATATTTAACACATTGATGCACAATATAAGGATATACCATTAAATGCTCAAGCCATGGTTGACCTAGTAATATAAAGAATATATCAAATGGAGGAATAAAATGGAAAAAAATTTGCACCTATTTAGGACCCACTCTAAGAGTTAAGATAAGACAACCCAAAATATGAATCATTATTCCATTAGTCATGTTCAAAGATACCCCCAAATATGTATAAGATTTTAGTTGCAAGTGATTACATTCTAAGAAGTCTCTAATACAAATATTAAATTAATTTGTAGGATCTATGAGAATGCAACTAATAACCATGTCATGGATTCAACCCAACCCATTTAATAATCTCACAATTATTTAATGGGATCTCATGATATAATGTAATCAATAGATTAACATGGGAAGAAGAAGGGATATCTCTAATATGTATCATGCCTAAAAAAGTATCCATATTTGCATGTTCATGAGAATCAATAAAAAATAGTCCATCTAATTTTTAACAACATGTGAATGATCCATACAAAATAATATTTCTCATGTACAATGAATTAATGTCACTCTAATAATTTGAAAATGGGTTGGTATAGATATTTAGACTTTAATTAGGGGGAGAAAGGAAATAATTTACTTGTCATTGAAACATTCTTGATGAATCATATTACTATCAATATTTTTTTAACCTTATGTTTTAGATCCATGAAAAAATGTTTGTGATGTCCACTAACCATATGGAAGCTACAAAAGGAACTTTCATTATAGTTCATAGGTATCTCTCTAACTAGATCTAGTGGATGTATAGGTGGAAGAGTAATCAACTTAGAGCTCAATAAAGTTTGAGCATAGTATCTAAGGGACCTATCATAACTTAGTAAAATTCCTAAAAGCACAATACTTGAAATATTGCACATTGGAAGTATTATCCACATTATCATTTATTTCCTTAGTGTCACTAACCTTTGAAAATATATTAAAATTTTAAAAAATAGAAGTGTAAGAAGGCATAGTAGATGATGAACCATACTTGAGTGCATTAGATACAATAATTTTAATTAAATATTCTTAAACGAGTCATAATAAACAATAAATGAATTTTAATGAGAATGTTTAATAAGAGGTAATGATATAGCCATGGAGGGAGAAACCATAGGATATAAGATGAGGAAATCATAATTTGAGAGGGCGTGATGGTATGATAAACATACTTGTGTGTGATGATGTTGGTAGGTGTACAAGTGGAAGGATGAGAGTTGATTGGGACCAACACACAAGGAGAGGAATTCTTAACTAAGGAAGTTGACTACAAAATGGAAGTCATAAAAAAAATTGAAGGAGACACACCAACACCACTTATTGAAAGGGTATGGAGAATAAATGAGGAGTAACACCAACTTATAGATCAAGGGAAGAAAGTATGATAGGATCTACAAGAAACATCTAGGTGGAGAAGGGACTCCCACCCCATCAATAACCAGAGGCTTGGAAGCATTTGAAGTAGGATCATCCTCAATAACATTTACTATAAAATGTTCATGTAGGTAATTATTACACTACAATATTGAATGTATATGTTGTCATTGATGTAAAAGGTGTGATGTTAAAGGTGTGACGTGAAATGTGCAGGCTAAAGGGTTAGCAAATCAGTGAGAATTAAAAATAATTACTTTTATCATGTCATGTCTGAGCACTTGAATTTTGAAAGTACAATGACAAGTGTGAGAATGGTTATAGTATGATTTTAATATCATGTTGTATCTATTCTAGTTGGTGGAAGTGGTTTGGAAGTATTTGAGGTAGTGTTATGTGGTTTATTTCTCAGAATCAAAAGATGCAGTATATTAAATTATCATTGTGTTTGGCTCTGAATTCTACCATAGTTGAATGATATGGCTTGTAGTTTGGAACTAAAGTAAGGTTATCCATAATGTACTAAATTCTAGAGTTTCAGAGGTTGAGCTTAAATGGACAAAAAGATAAAAGTGATAAAGTATATTCTGTCTATTGATTGACTATGATTGATGTCTGAGTGTTTGTGCCTGAGAAGAGAAGCATGCACCAGTTGGAGGAAGCATGTGAAGATAAAATAGGACTAGTTTAAGACCTTGGAAGGAAGCACATAATGTATGTGATTTAGGACCAATCTAACTACATGTTTCATATCATTTTTCATTAAGAATTATCCTTGGTCAACATGGCTAAATGTGAATAGTGTTTAAAGGTTCTAGGTTGACATGAGTTATTGTTAATATGTTGGAATGGGTATTATTGTAAATCATTTTTATAAAAATGATGTGAATCGAATGAGATGGGTGTCTATAATTCTACATGGAAAAGATGTAAAATGATGTGTGAATAGAAAATACAAGTCAAGGATGTTGAGCGAAAATGAGATCATTAGAAGGTGTGGTTTCCTGTTGATTCAGGGAAAGATCTATATTATTTTTTAATGTTTAGGTATCTTAATTTGAGTTGGTGTTCAATGAATATGTTATAGGGGATTGGTGTCTCCTATGGTTTGGTACCTACAAATCAAAAATTAAGGAGATTGGTGTCTCTCTTTAAGGTTGCAATTCTTGTGGGTTGGTTCCTATTAAATCATTGTAAGTTCTATATTATTTTGTGAGGCTAGATTTGGATAGTAGCTCTAAGCATCTCTTCTCATCAAGGTTTTTCCCATTATGGTTATCCCCATAAATCTGGTGTTTTTGTGTGGATGTGTGCGTTTGTGTTGCTTAAGTGATTCATCATTAAGGAAATCAGTAATTGTTTCTTTGATGTTTTGGATTTCATGTTTATAGAGGTTATTAATGGAAATTAATGTTTAAAATTAGAATATATTGATTCACCCCCCTCTTAGTATATTGTGTGCCCTTCAATTGGTATTAGAGAAAGGTTCCTCGAAAGAAGCTTAAAAACTTGAGGTAGATTCAGAATGGTACACTCAATGGCTCAAGAAGGTTTGTCTTCAAATAAGGAACCAATTTTTGATAGTTCCAATTATGCCTTTTAAAGTGTAAGGATGAAATCATATTTGATGGCCCTAGGGTTTGAGGTTTGGCAATCAGTTGTGGATGGTTATGAAATTCCTAAAAGTCCCCCAAGGGATCAGGTTAGAAAGAAGGCTTGTGAGAATAATGCCAATGAAAGAAGTGCTATTATATGTGGTTTATCTAACTTTGAGTTTGTGAAGATTATTCATTGCAAGAAAGTGAAGGAAGTGTGGGTTAAGTTACACAACATCTATGAAGGTGATGACAAGGTCAAACAAGCAAATATTTAGACCTATCGAGGTCAATTTGAAAGTTTGAAAATGAAGGAAGATTAAAACATTGCTACATTCCTACTCTGAGTTAATGAGGTTGTCAACTCCATCATAGGTCTTGGTGAAGAAATGAAAGAAGGTATAGTTGTGAAAAGGTACTCAGATCCCTTCCCTAAAGGTTTGATGCCTAAGTTTTGGTAGTTGAAGAAGTTAAATATTTGAATACTCTAACTATGGATGAGTTACATGGAATTTTAATTACCTATGAGATGAAGATTGATAGTGACAAATTTGAAAGGAAAGAGGCATCATTCAAAGTGTCCAAGAAGCAAGATGATCAAATTTTGAAAGATGGGTAAGATTTTGTTGAATACTTAAGATACTGAGAGGGAGGGGTGAATCAATATCTTCTTTAACTTATTGAACAAATACCATCCAATTAATCCAATAAATATAACAATAAAAATGAGCAAGAGCATTAACAGAGCATAAAAGCACACAACACATGAACACCAACATTTTATGTGGAAAAACCAGAATGGGAAAAATCACGGTGAGGATTAGCTCACAATATAGTATAACCGGTTATAAGATATTACAAAGGGTGGCTCACTGCCAGGACTTACTATCCAAAATGAGAGGCCCACTGCCTACAAAGATACAATAACAAAATGGCTTACAACCAGAACATGAACTGATGGAGTTACACCTCACAAGTGCAGATTCAGTTCCTTTGATGCTTAGTAAACTCACATACTAGCAGACATATATTCACATTGATTCAAATTAAAATTCATTCCATCTCATTCCACAATATTCAATCTCAAAACTATCCAATATATATATCCGCAAGAATCAATTAGGTCAGCCTAATTAGATGCATCCCTTATTCAACAAAAAGATAATTGTCGACTTCAAGCATGTACAAAATATTTCTAAAAATAATTCAAGTGTGTAGCATGTTGCATCATGTTGGCTTGGACCTAAGATAGGTCGCTCATATATCCGCAATACACAAATTAATCCATTATACCACCAACTGTTTATTAGGTCGGCCAGAGATAGACCTAATAGCAAAATGTAACAACAAAATGATGCCAACTTGTCATACGAGCACTTGAATACATGATATTATGAACTTACAAGCTTCCAACATCCAAAAACCATTTCCCAAAACCACAAGCAATGATGATCATCAAAGAAGGATTATAGACCAAAATACTAGAGGACATTTGTGCATGCCAGTTCAAAATACTAGATCAACTTTGAATTTTAACTGCATAATCTTCCAACGATCTCCCCCTATGTAATTGATGGTAATATGTGCCAAAAGAATCTACAAACCTCCTATGTATAATACTCTCCCCTTTTCTCTCCCCATTTAACATCAAGGATAAAGGGAAGTCCAAAAAAATATATACATGTATATGCAAGGACAGTCTGCAACATTGTACGAACAAAATAATCAAAGTTATTAACTCCCCCTTAGGAGTTTGTCCCAAAAATGTATAAAAAGGTATTACCCTAAGGAAGGTGAGCTTTGAAGCTCCTTGAGAATGCCTTGCCATGTTGTTTTTCCATTCTCCCAACTTTTCTTAGCAAATATCAACACCCTATTTAGAGATTCCAACTCTATCAGGCTCTCTTCAACATCATCCTATGTACCCGAAGTTAGGTTGATATTGTCTAGTTTTTTTGCATTCACCAAGGAATTGGCCATCAGAGTGTACTCCATTCTCACACTGTCACCTAGCATACCAAATTTTTTGATGATATATTCCTTCTACTTCTATAACATAAAAAAAATTCTTTGTGAGTAGTGGTGTCATTCCAAGTTGACCTGACTCTATCTTTGGATGCATTGTATGTATTGGAAACAGTTGTCAACTAAGAATCAATGAAGTCCATCATATCTTTGATGCTCTGTGTGGCATCCAACCACCTTGAGCAATAAGAAAATACAATATTTGATTTGGACTCACAAGCCTTTACATTTTCTAGGCTCTTTTCTACATTAGTGTGTGTCAGAGCACACTTGTCATGAAATGCCAAAAGCCTTTTTTCTGCCAATTTCTCTTCAACCTCTTGCCTTGTCTTCTCACCAAGTTTAGAGGCATACTCATTAAAAGAGTCCAATAAAAGTCTCAAATTCTCTACCAGAGTGAGAGATGTACTGGGTGTGGCCTCCTACAAATCTTTGATGGCATCATCAATAGGCTTTGTTCCCTTTTGATGTGTTTCTAGAATTTATCTTCTTCCAGATACATGCAATGTATCCCCTAACACCAATTTATGAACAAGATAAATCTTGTCCAAATCCACACTACCTTGAATCATGGGGAGTTGTAGAAGTTCCAGAGAAATCACCGGTTGATGTTGGAATTGTGTGCCTCAATCCCACTGGCCTAAACCTCTAAGAGAGCAATGTCGATGTGATCGCTGAGATGTCTTGCTGAATTGAATAATTGTTAAGTTCATGCTTGTACTACTAGATGATTATGAGAGAGGTGTAGTAGCATAGTTATCACCATATTGCTGGAGTCTTCTAGCTTAGGTGCGGTAATGTGGTGTTACCGCCATACCACGAGAGTATTCATACAGAGGTGTGGTAGTGCAGTGTTACCGCCATACTGCAAGAGCCTTCATACATAGGTGTGGTAGTGTGGTGGTACCGCGATACCGTAGGTGTCTTCTCACTAAGGTGCGGTAGCGTGGTGTTACCGCTATATCACATGACCCTTCTTACTGTCTAGCGGTAATGCGGTATATACCGCTATACTGTGAGAGCCTCCTAATTTCCTAGTGGTAGCGCAGTGTATGGTGAATGAGCACAAAATTGTTCACTATTGAGGTGACGTTGAATAGTGGAGGATGATTAGTGACTTGGAGATGGTAGTTTGATGACTGGGAATTCTGACAGTTGTTCAACAGAGGAAATTGAACTAAACCATCTGTACAAAGAATGAATCGATTATGATTGTTGCTATACATTGCAACGTACTGCAACTGTTATGGGTTTGATGGTTGTATGCTCGAATGATCAATGTGAGTATTCAAGCGGTATGCACATAGCATTGTAATTGTGAGAACACTGAGACACACAAAACAAAGAAGAATGTGAACCTATGGTGGTCGTGAGGCTATGGTGGTCGTGAGGCTATGTTGGCCGAGAGGTTGGCTGAGTGAATTGACTGGAAATGAATCTGTATTGTATATTGTGTGAGAACATTGGAACAATGCGAGGGTTTTGAATAATGTTGTTGTTTGTATTCTCTAGATGGACAAGATGAAAACTCTTGAAGAGCATAGCTCTAAGATTGTATTGTAACTGTTCTTGTTGTTGATTAATACAATTGAGCTGGGTGTTTGTGAGGTTTGGGGTTTTTCACCTGAAAGGGTTTTCCCTATGTAAATTTGTGTGTTCATTTGTTTGTCTTACATGTTGTTTTGGCTGTGTATTTTGAATCTGTGCATAAGTGTTTAATTTGGTTAAGTTGCATGTGCTTTTCTTAGAAGGGTTAATGTGGGAAATCAACTGTCCCAGTTTTCGCTTTATGGCATAGTAGTTAGTGTCTTTGAGGAAATTTTGAAGGAATTAAAGTCTCCAAAGGCACTGCTATTCTTAGACGTTTCCTTCTAAGATGACCTGATTTCTCAACAAGTGGTATTAGAGCCTTCTTCTGGTTGCTGGTTCTAGGTATTTCTCTTGTGAAGATTTATTAGTCAGTCAAGCTTGAGGAAATCCAAAGGAATTAGCTGATGATTGATCCTTTTTGATGAGTAAAAGTTATTTCTCTTTTGAGACAACACACAGCGTGAAAGACATTGAAGATGGAGAATTTGGAGTTGATCATATTGTGATGATGTGGTTTGAGGCTCCTAGTTGGTAGTGAATGATCCTAATGCAAGGGGTGTGATTTTATGCTTATGGTTGTGTTGCAACATAGCGTGGTTCATATTGGGTGTCTGTGTGAGAGGATCCTTGATGGTATAGAAATGTTTGAGTTGTTTTTCAGCCATGGAGTATTGTGCTTGTGCTGGATGTTTTGACTTGGCATTGAAGGCTTTGTTCTTTGTTACCTTGATTGCACAAAGGCTATGAAGTTGATCTTTAGGTGGTCTAAAAACTTCTGAATAGCCTGGCTCTCTCAAATGCATGTGCATGCTTGTGGTTCTAGAATTGGTCTGGAATGGGCCTAAAATTATTGTACTACTTGTTCCTTTTTTGGATACCTTGTACTAGCATGTTTTAGATTCATGTTCTTTGGTTTTGAAGGTTGTTTATAGATTTTTCTAAAAAGTATATGATGCATATTCATGTTATTTCATTGTTTTGGTTAACCATGATGGTTGTGTTCAGGCTCTTGAGTTGTCTAGATGTGTAGTGGATATGGACGTGCATGGCTGTTTTAGAAACATGGTGGTTTTACAAGTTTTGCATGGTCAGGAAAAAACTTGTGGTTTTGTGGAGCTACTGGTAAAAACTATTTTCTAGACCCTGGCTGTTTGGGGCTTTATTGGATGAGATAGTTTTAGTTCTACATGTAAGTGTTTTCTTGTTGGTTTCCTAGAATATGGTGCTTGAGTTGTGGATGTGATTGGAAAATCGGATTTGGTTTTGATCTGGTGTTTGAGTCAAGTTTGTCTACATTGTTGTTCTCTTTGAGATCTTAGTTTTGTAGTTTCCATTGTGATGATAGTTTTGCACTTTTGTTGTGATTGGTCTTCAAGTTATGCGGTTGGTGGATTAACTACCCATTGGCTATAGTGAGATAACTCAGAAGAGGACTGTCTATATCCATGAGGTTGATTCAATGGTGGTGCAAATTTGTTAGTTGGCCTTGTTTGTGGTCACTTGTGCATTGGCGTGGTTGCTTTTGGATGAGAGGAAGGATGGCCTTGAGTACCTAAATAGTTGATTGTGGGGACTTTTAGCATGTGTATCATGATGTCATGGAGAGCTTGATACACATTATAGTGTAAGATTTTGATAGTGATGGTGTGGTCTATGGGGTTTGGAGATCTTAGTGTTGCTTGGCATTGTTGTTAGATGGACTTGTTGTCAATCGTTCCTAGAGGTTTTTTAGATCTACAGATGTTTGGTCATGATGCTTGGAAAGCTTGGATGTCATGGTTGAGTGGGAGATTTAGCAGTGATTGTGAGTTCATCACTTGGTGGTGAATGATCTTCTTTAGTATTGCATATGTTACTAGGAAGGACTCTTAGATCCTTTTTTCTGCAAAAGGGTTCTTTCGCATTCGCATGGACACTATTTGAGGATGTACAACATCTTGGAACCATGGAGGATGTTTGGAGTCTTTGGTTGAGGAGTTGGTGGTACTTGACAAGTGATGGTGGTTTGGATTTTGTTTGATTGATGTCATGTATACCCTTGCTTGTGCATTAGATTTTTGGCATGAGGATTTTCTCTTGAGACCGTGGTGAAGTCACTTGGAGCATGGTATCTCCTAAGGGGGATTTCTAGATTATAATATTATTATAATTTTCTATTTCAGATGTTTGGAGCTTTGATAGTGGTCTAGAGTTTCTCTATGTTTTGAGTACATTGGTCATATGCTTGAGAACTTCATGTTAAGTGCAATAATGCAAATTGGAGTTTAGCATGAGATGATCAGTTGCTGGTGCTCATGGATACATGGAGAATGAGGTGAGGTTGTGATTCTCTTATGATGAGAAATATGTTGATTATAGTTGAAAGTCCGAGTAGCCTACGCCTTGGTTGAACGCGAGTTCAACAAAGACCAATGAGGATATTTCTCTTGGATGAGTCATGTGGGCTTGTATATCCTGGAGGAGCATTCTCCTTTCCCACTCTTGGTCTTCTCAACTGTGAAGTCTATTTGAGAGGTATTTTCCCATTATATCTTTCAAATGTGTTTCATGCTTTATCTTTCATAATATGGATCTTGAATTGTTGTTTTAAGGTTCAGGAGGATTCATAATGGAAGGTGGACAACATAGTTTATCTCCTTGAGCCTTTTTATGATTGTATCAATTAGTGATGAGAACTAGTAGGAGATAGTTATATGGGTTGTTTTCCTGAAAATGGAAATGAATTAGTTTGATCTTCTTTGAGAGGCTTACATCCATGATTGGTTACATGTTACATATTTTAATTTTGAATGGTTGGGTGTTGTTATGGATTTTCCTTTGGGATGTGAAGGAGATCATACTTGTCATAGCTGGCTTTTAGAGGTGTATGCAGGAAGATGTTCTATAGGTATATGTTGTGCAAAGTTTCTCTCTTTGGTCTTGGTTGTCTTCCTCAAAGTTTGATTTCATTTTACATTGGTTTGAGATTTGGTCAAAATTTTTGTTTTCACTCAAGTTTTGAGTTGTAACTTGGAGGTTCTTTATCTTTTTCTTATGTTGGGTGTTGAAGAATTTGGAATAACTCTAGAAGACTGTTGAGATAAATGATTCTTGTAGCAGTTGGTTGTAGGTTATGCACTTCATTGTGGATATGTCCTTGGTACTACATGGTTATACTTTCTATGTGCTGAAATTGGTAGACTTGTTATGTTGTTGATCTTTTAGATTTGGCATTGCCCATGTAGTGGGAGTACCTGGATGTGTTTGGTCTTCTTCGATTGGTTTGTACATGATGCTTGTCTCTGCGGTTGATGGGTTGGCTATGCTGCTAGCATGAGTTTACTAATGTGGATACCTTGAAGTTATGTGTGATTGGATGAACTAGCACTTGTTGTCGGTGCTATTTTATATCACATGGGTTTATCAGTTAAATAGGAGTAGTCGGACTGATTGTTGTACTAGTTGATGTTTTTTATCCTATTTTTTGGAGCGATGGAAATTTTTGTTGTTGATATCACTGGGATTTTTTGCTTGTGTTTGTTGGAATGGTGTATATTCACCTTGGCTTGTACCTTTACTCCATAGGTGGCATGTTGGAGGATGAAAACAATTATTGCCTAAACAGTGGACCTCTTAGATGTTGTTTCAGAAGTCTTGATGGAGCATGAGAGAATAGTTGAGATCTATGTGGTTTCATGGAAGATTATGATTGGTTACAATGTTGGATAGTTAGTTGCAGTTGGATACTTGATTATGTTCTGATAGATTGTTATATGTGGAAACGGGTTGGTTGCGTGTCCTGAATGTTGTTAAACAGGGTTTGAACTGGTGGCGCCAATGTGATATTAGTAGTTCTTGAGTCCTCTGGAGGTTCTAGTGTGATCTTCGTCAAGTGGGAGATTGTTGGAATTGTGTGCCTCAATCCCACTGGCCTAAACCTCTGAGAGAGCAATGTCGGTGTGACACTCTGAGATGTCTGGCCGAATTACATAATTGTTAATTTCATGCTTGTACCATTGGATGATTTTGAGAGAGGTGTGGTAGCACGGTCACCTCCATACCATGGGAGTCTTTTGGCTGAGCTGCGGTAATGTGGTGTTACCACCATACCATGAGAGTCTTCATATAGAGGTGTGGTAGTGTGATGTTATCATCATACCTTGAGAGCCTTCATACAGAGGTGTGGTAGTGTAGTGGTATTGCGATACTGTGGGTGTCTTCTCACTGAGGTGCGGTAGCGTGATGTTACCGCCATATCATGGGACCCTTCTTACTATCTGGTGGTAGTGCGGTGTATATTGCCATACCGTG
Organism: Sequoiadendron giganteum; assembly: GCA_007115665.2. NCBI lineage: Eukaryota > Viridiplantae > Streptophyta > Pinopsida > Cupressales > Cupressaceae > Sequoiadendron > Sequoiadendron giganteum. The sequence goes on along the minus strand of CM021100.1, from coordinate 64,876,790 downwards.
AGAGCCTCCTAATTGCCTAGCAACAGCGTGATGTATGGTGAAGGAGTGCAAAATTGTTGAATATTGAGGTGTATGTCAAACAATGGAGGACGATTGCTAACTTGGAGGTGGTCATTCGATGACTGGGAAGTTTGACAGTTGCTCAATAGAGGAAACTGAATTGAACCATTTGTACAAAGAACGAATCGATTATGATTGTTTCTATACATTGCAACGTACTGTAACTATTATGGGTTTGATGGTTGTATGATCAAATTATTAGTGTGAGTGTTCAAGCGGTATGCACATAGCATTGTAACTATGAGAACATTGAGACACACAAAATAGAGAAGAATGTGAACCTGTGGTGGTCATGAGGTTGTGCTGGCCGAGCGGCTGGCTGAGTGAATCGACTAGAAATGAATCTGCATTGTATGTTGTGTGAGAACATTGGAATAATGCGAGGGTTCTGAATAATGTTGTTGTTTATATTCTCCAAATAGACAAGATGAAAACTCCTGAAGAGCATAGCTCTAAGATTGTATTGTAATTGTTCTTGTTGTTGATTAATACAATTGAGCTAGGTGTTTTGGAGGGTGGGGTTTTTTACCCGAAAGGGTTTTCCCCATGTAAATCTGTGTGTTCATTTGTTTTTCTTCCATGTTTTTTTAACTCTATATTTTGAATATGTGCATAAGTGTTTAATTTGGTTAAATTGCATGTGCTTTTCTTAGAAGGGTTAATGTGGGAAATCAACTATGCTAGTTTCCACTTTATGGCATAGTAGTTAGTGTCTTTGAGAAAATTTGAAGGAATTAAAGTCTCTAAAGGCACTTTTGTTCTTAGATGTTTCCTTCTAAGATGACCTAATTTATCAATAGTTGGAACCTGATCTGCTTAGATAACAATCCTTTCAAAACATCATCATCATCGAAGGATTCTTCAGAGGACCTTTGTGATTCCATGATCTAACTTATTCTTCTCCATTCTTTCCAGCAGATTCCCCATTTCCTTCTTCATTCTCTACTCTTTCTTCTTCCCTTTCTTCTACCTTTTCTTCTTCCTGTATTTTCTATTCTTCTTCTTTTCCACTTTCTTATTTTTCTCCTTCATCCTTCTCACTTTCATCTTTATCATTTTCTTCTCTAGTATGCTTCGGAGGAACAACATCATGCTTCTTTGATTCAACATTTTCTTCATTTTGTTTCTTAATCTCCGAAGGATTATCTATAAAATTTATTTTTGGAATGACACCTGTATTACCTAGTTTTGAAGGAATATCTGCATCATTTATTTCTAGAGGAATGTTTGTATCACTTATACCAAAAATAATTTCTTCCTTAAACTCTGTAGAAACTTCTTCTCTTGACTTAGGTGGAAAATTGGATGGGAGTGCACCAAACATGCCATATTTATTAGCCATGTCCCTGATGGCTTATGTAGTTTCTTTCTTTATTTTCTTTATCTTCTTCTTATCTCTTGTCATCAAGGTGTTTACTCTTTTCTTCATCTAGAACATTTTTGAACAAACCTTCTTCAAGGTTTCCAAGTCATCTGGGGTCAAAGAGGACCCAATTCCCTCAAAAGCCTCATTTATTATCTTCTCTTCCAATTAAAAAACCTCTAATCTCCTTTTCATCAGGGCCTCCCACAATTTTTCAGGCACACTGTTCTTAACATAATCCCAACTGGCTTCCAAAGTGATAACATATTGAATAATAGCCAAAATTAATGTTTTTTTGTCTTCTCTACCTACTTGATTATAATTTTTTGTTGTAGGCTGCAACATATCTTCAAAGTGTATCAAACTATTTACCAAATCCTCTAATCTAAGAGGAGAACCACGTCTTACCAGAGAGGTTTTTGTTCAACCTAGTCCAAAAATACGTCTTTTGCAACTTTAGCCTTCTTTGCTTTTGGTTTGGTGTGCACATGAACACCAAAAATCTGTTCTTCATATTCTTAAGAGGATGATACATAATGAAATATTTTAGAACCAACACTTGCTTCTTGTGAAGCACCTTCACTAGAGGACATGATTCCTCTCTTCTTTCTTATCAATTTTGCTGCAAAGTCTTCCTCCTCTTCCTCTTGTTCTTCAATGATGTTGAGGTTCTTATCCCTTGTAGCCATCTCCTTCTTTCCTCACTTGATAGGTACCACCAGAGGAATTACTTTTCTTTTACCAAATCTTATAGTAGGTCCAAAAGAAGTCGGGCCTTTGCCTTTACTAGGAGCAGTGGGTTCAATCTTTACTGTTGCAGAGCCAAAAGCTAGTTTTGAAGTAACATTCCTTCTGAATCTCCTTAGACTTGATGATTCTCTAGTATTTTTCTCTCCCAAGGATCTTCCTTGTACAATTTTCTCATCAATGAACCCAAAATTTCTAAGCATCTCATCTACCTTATTTTTCATCACAGGCTTCCTATGCTCCAAGTGAACTTTCATAGATTTTTCTGCATATGTGCCAATTTTAGGTTCACTGGTATCTTTCAAAATTTTCAAAAAAACTTGTACATAGCCTTCAACTTCATCCTTTGTAATCTCATACCCCAAGGGTTGAATCCATACAGTCTAGGGTTCAAAAAATTCAACCATGTGCTCATCACAAGAGACATGAAATATGATATCATCCTTATACTTCTCAACAACTTTCTTTGGAATCCTTCCTCTTTCATTCATGTTTCTTTTGAAGACAACAAAGAATGCTATCAGAGCATTATCCCGACTCTTCAAATCACCCAAATTGTGAAAATAATAAAAAAAATCATGTGCAAACGGTCTGGATGTGTCCCAAATTACCACATCATCTCTTTCAAGAAGTCTTCTAAGAAAGTAGAATAACAAACAAACAATCAAGGAACCAAACTTAAATGCATATTTCTTTTCCTTTGACATCTTCAGGATTCTCAAGCAACTACTGCCAGATAAGTTCACACAAATCGTAATTAGCACCACTAGCTTCCATGTTATACCCAGTGTAGATTGTTGTAGCAGACATTGAATTTTCTCTATTTATGAAGTAGATCTTGTGTTTGATCATTATAGATGCATACTTCATAGAAGGATTAGTAATGGGCTTTGTTGATTTCCATCACTACATTCTTCACAGACTTCAACACCGGTACTAGTCCGATGTCATAGAGTTTTAAAATTACCTTAATCACTTCCTTAGTTACAAGATGGGGTCTGTCAGTCCACAAAAACTTTTCATATGTTCTACTGAGAGTTGGTTTAACATATTTATCATCAATAGTGGAGCTAAAGTTAGGAAAGGAATTCTAGCGATCCAACTTCTTTGCAACAATATTTGAATACTCGGGTTTTATCAAGAAATTATCCTCGGTGAGATCATTCTTCCACATGTCTATCAATTTTCTATGATCATATTCCTCAATTTTAACTTGAATGTACAACCTAGTGTCTTCAATGAGCATGACACTGTGAGGAATTGATGAGAAGGTGCCCAAAGGATCATCTTTGAAAACTTTCATAAAATATTTATTATAGGAAGGTCCAGGTCTTTCTAATGCTTTCACTACTAGAGGGGTTGCCATTTTTCACACACTAAGCTCTAATGATTTTAGAAGGAAGATTTACATAAACCCACAATAACACATTAGAGTAAAATACCTTTTTCTTTGTGAAAAAACCAAAACTAGGGTTTGCACAACTTACTCTCCAAATCGCCTCAAGAATTCCCCAAATCGCTTTCCACTTTCTTCAAATGCACAAGTTATTAAAAAAACTTTACAATTTTTCTTTATAGATCAATGTGATGCCCTAATTTGCATTAAATGCGATGGAATTCGAAAAGCTGATAAAAACCCTTTTGTTGCACTAAAAAATCCTAATTTACTTTGCAAAATATCATGCCTACATGTTTTATTCTAGTTCCTTTTGCATAAAATTTTATTATCCATTCCTTACAACATATATTCATGTCAAAGTCTGACACGCCAAATATCCAAGGGTTCAAACAATTTTTTGTTAAAGCTCCCCCTAAGACCATGCTAGGTCTAATTCTCAGAGGAATTGTCTCCACCAGATGAGGGCACAAATGCATATGAAGTTTATGGCTCTTCTTTCTTTTTCCATATATTTTTCATTTCTTTTTTAACCTCATCTTTGTCAATTTTCTTCACTAGTTCATTCTTCTTTACCTGGTCATATTGCTTTTCCCCTTTACTTTTGCATATTCTTGAAATGTGTTCAGGTTTATTGCAGTTGTAGAAAACAAAACTTTTCTAATTTGTTTGACCTCCATTAACCCTTGACCTACACTGATATTCTTTGTGTCCAAACTTATTATATGTATAGCAGTATCCAACAAAAGATTGATTCATTCTGCCTCCATTAAACCAATTCATCATCTGAGTTCTGCATTCACTAGCTCAATGTCCAACTTTTTTGCATGCAAAACATTGTCAAGAGAAGGGTCCGACATACTAGTTTATTCTAATTCTACATTGTGTTGCCTTGTGACCAAATTTATTGCATGAAAAACAAACACCATTGAAGGATGGGTACCTTTGAGTATTTGGTTGTCTGATAAGCAGTCTCCTAGTAAAGTTTCTAGGATTTCTTGTCCGTTTTCCTTTACCCTAAGTCTTTTGATTGTTCACTATGTTTGAGGTCTTCATAGCTTTTTAGATTTCACCTGTTTCCAATCCCAAACCTCCTTTGTGTAGATGGTTTATGTCCTACAATCAATTCATCAAGCTTGGTGGAGCTTGTTTGAAACTATCTTCACAAACTTTTTCTTTTTCTAGATTTGTTCTCAAGTTTTCCACTTCTTGTTCAAGCCTTGAGCATTCATTAGACTTTCTTTGCACCAATGTATTCAGATAATCTTCAATTCTCTTCTTTTCCTCCACTTACACCTTCAATTTGATAATCTTTTCATTTTCATTTTTAAATTGCTCACTTCTTTGTGTCTTTGAATTTTTTCAATTGCTCTTTCAATTTTTGTATACATTCATTTGCGTCATCAATATTTTCTTTTAGATCTTTGTTTTCATTTTCAGCTTTGTCAAGATCATAAAGAGTTGTTTGGAGTTCTTCTTTATCATCCATTTGTTGAATATTCAAGATCTTCCTCAAGCTGTTAGGCTTCTTCAGAGGAACCAAGCTCTAATACCAATTGTTGAATACCCAAGATACTAAGAGGGGACTGAATCAATATCTTCTTTAACTTATTGAACAAATACCATCCAATTACTCCAATTCATATAACAGTAAAAATGAGCAAGAGTATTAACAAATAATAAAAGAACACAACACATGAACACAAATTTTTTACTTGGAAAACCCAAAATGGGAAATACCACGGTGAGGATTAGTTCACAATATAGTATAACTAGTTATAAGATATTACAAATGGTGGCTCATTTCTAGGACTCACTGTCCAAAATGAGAGGCTCACTGCCTACAAAGATACAATAACAAAATGGCTTACAACTAGAATATGAATTGATGGAGTTACACCTCACAAGTGCAGACTGAATTCATTTGATGCTCATTAAACCTGCATACCAGCATACATATATTCACCTTGATTCGTATTCACATTCATTCCATAATCTTCAATCTCAAAACTATCCAATATATATATCCGCAAGCATCAATTAGGCCGGCCTAATTAGATGCATCCCTTATTCACGAAAAAGATAACTATTGGATTCAAGCATGTACAAAATATTTCCAAAAACAATTCAAGCGTGTATCATGCTATATTATGTCAACTTGGACCTAATATAGGTCGCTTGTATATCCCCAATACAAAAATTAATCCAATATACCACCAACTATTTATTAGGTCGGCCAAAGATATACCTAATAGTAAAATGTAACAACAAAATGATTCCAACTTGCCATACGAGCACTTGAATACACGAGGTTATGAAATTAAAAGCTTCCAACATCCAAAAACCATTTCCCAAAACTATGAGCAACGATGATCGTCAAAGAAGGAATGAAATCCAAAATACTGGAGGGCATTTTTGCATACCGGTTCAAAATATCAGATCAAATTTGAATTTAAACTTACAGTTGCAACTCATATAACATGGTGACATCAATGACAACACAAAAAATTCATAATGATATGTTCTTCTTCATTCTTCCAACAAATTTGGAGGAAGCATACTTTGTCATAAATTTGTAGAGGGGTTTCAAAATGTATAAAGGTAAGTTTCCTTTAAAATGCTTTAATTATGGTGAAGTAGGATATTTCATGGCTAAGTGTCCTTACAAATATTCTAACAATGATGATTAAAAGAATGGAAAGAAGTCGTTTCCAAAAGGGATTTTTTCTTAGAAAATTCATAAGATTTTTTTCATCAATGATGAAGACTATTCATCTGATGATGATGACCAAGACACTTTCAAGAATGAATGAGAAATAACACTATTCATGGCTATGGAAACTTATGAAGGTGATTGAGAAATGAAGTTCAAGAATGATGATGAGGAGGATTTAGACCTCATGGAAGAATTGAATTGTGTTGGAAAAGAAATTAAAAGACTAAATAAGAGGATTGTTGAAGAAGTGAAAGTGAAAGACAAATTATCTTAGAATCTTCAAAAGGTGGAGAAGATGACCATTGACTTGAATATTCAAGTGGAAGAAGCAAAGATGATTGAATAATTTATGATAGAAAGGTTGCTAACAAGAGGTAAGGATTGCGAAATGATTGAGGTAGAGATTGTGTCCTTAAGAAAGGATCTATAAAATGTAATTTGTTAGCTAAAGTTGAAGTTTGGGAAGAGCATCGAAATCTTGGATTATATAATAGAAAATCAGAGATCACCACATATCAAAATTGACATTTGTTTCATTGATATAAAAAATAATAAGGTGACTAAGCATCCCATGGAGTTAGTAGGTGAGATTCCAGAAGAAAATGACTCTAAAAGTTCAAAATTTGAATAATTAATAACAACCAAGGATAGAAAGTTAGTAGAAAATAGATTCACTCAAGTGCATAGACAAAATAAAAGACAAGATTTAAGAGGAAAAGGATACAATAATAGATTCAATCATTATTTTTGTGGTTACTATTTTAATTGCAATCAATTTGGTCACAAAGGTATCTATTTTAGAAAGATTCCAACAAGAAGAAATAACTTTGTTAGCAGAAATGTATTTACATAATTGTTTGATTTCAATATTATTTGTCATAATTGCAATAAATTTGGGCACATATATAGAAATTGTAGGAGCAGTTTTATGAGTCCTCCTATGCCAGATACAAAAGGAGATAACACAAGTCAGAGTAGTAAAATACAAAAGGTTTGGAAGAAGAAACCAAAAGGAAAAGATCAAAGAAATCCATGGTGGATCCTACTACATTACATTCTCTGAAAGAGAAGAATATATTGATCATTGGTAGTGGATGTTCCAGTCACATGATTGGAGACAAGATCAAGTTCATGAAATTCAAGAATTTTTATGGAAGAGATATAACTCTTGGTAATAACTCAGTTGCTAAGATCACCAATAAAGGTACTTTGAGTCTTGATGCTGGAAAGATAAAAACTTATATTGCCCTATATGTAGAAGGGTTGAAACACAATATTTTGAGTATAAGTCAAATGTGTGATAATGGATATAATATCTCATTTAGTGCTAAAGGTTGTGAAATAAAAAATATTGATATTGGTGAGTTAGTTACAAAAGGAAGCATGACTGATAGTGATGTGTATCATCTTAGTGAGGTCAATGGGAAAATTTGTTTTTCCATACACAAAGAAGAGAGTTGGATCTAGCATAGAAGATTGGGACATATCAACTTTGATGATCTTGTGAGGATTAGCTCAAAATGAATGGTAAGATATATGCCAAAGATCAAGAAGACTCCATCTACCAGTTGCAAACCATGTCATGAGGGAAAGCAGACGAAGACTAGATTTTCCATTAAGGAATATTCTACAACAAAGCCATTGGATTTGATTCATACAAATCTATATGGACTGATGAGGAGAAAGAGTGTTCAAGGTGATAGGTATTTTATGATGCTTATTAATGATTATTCTATAATGACCTGGATTAAATTTTTGAAAGAGAAATCAAAAGATTTTGAGAAGTTTAAAGCATTTGAGGTGATGGTTGAGAATGAAACCAAAAGAATAATTGAGTGTTTAAGACCAAACAGAGCTGGGGAGTTTACTTTTGACAGATATGATGAATTTTGTGAGATGCATGGGATCCAAAGACAATAACCTACTCCTAGAACTCCTTAGTAAAATAGAGTTTATAAGAGGAAGAACCAGACTGTATAGGAGATCGCTACAACAATGTTGAGTCAAGTAGAGTTGTTGGATATGTATTGGAGAGAAGCAGTTCAGACAACAATATACATTTTGAATAGAGATCAAATACTACCAAGACCATTTGAACTGTGGAAAGGAAGATCGAATTTAGTCAGGCATCTCAAAATATTTGGAAGCAAATGCTACATCAAAATGGATGAAGAACACTTGGGTAAATTTGATTCTAGATTTGATAAAGGTATTTATCATGGATATTCTATGATAAGAAAGGCATATATATGTTATAACAAAAGGTTGAAAAGGATTGAGGAAAGTTTCAATGTGAGTATTGATGAGACAATACAATCTACTAAGACTCCAAATGAAGAAGATAATGATGATTTAATCTATAGTAATGATGAAGGCTTAAAAAGTGAACCAAAGAATGCAGTTACAAAGACTCTAGCTAAGTATGACCAGAAGAACTATTCTGAAGATCAAATCGTAGGAGATAAAGACAATGTAGTTTAGACCTAGAGAAGAATTAAGAAAGAAAATGAAAAGGTACACTTTGCCTTATTATAAAAAATTGAACCAAGCTCTTATGTAAAGGAAATAAAAGAAAAAGGTTGGTTAGATGCCATGGAGGAAGAGTTAACTTAGATTAAGAAAAATAAAACTTAGGAGTTAGTTTATAGACCTAAAGAAAAAATTGTAATTAGTACCAAATGAGTCTTTAGAAATAAGTTGATTGAGGATGGAAAAGTGATCCAAAATAAGGACAAAATTGTATGCAAAGGATATGCTCAAGTTGATCAGGGAGTTGATTTTGAGGAGACATTTGCTCCAATAGCAAGATTAGAGGCAATCAAAATACTTTTGTCATTATCTACATTTAAGAATTTCAAGGTATATTAGATGGATGTCAAATCTGCATTTTTGAATGTAGAATTAGAAGAGGAAGAAGTCATTGAACAACAAGAAGGATAACAATGTTCAAACAAACCAAATTTTGTGTGTGAACTAAAAAAGGCTCTTTATGGACTCAAATAGGCCCCCAAAGCATGGTATTCTAGATTGGATAGATATCTGCAACAACAAGGCTTTAGGAGAGGTAGTGCAGACAATAACTTGTACATAAAAATAAAAGGTGATTAGTTACCGATTGTTGTTGTTTATGTTGACGACATCATCTTTGGAGGTAGCAGTGATACAATGTGTAAAGAGTTCTAGGATGAAATGCAAACAGAGTTTGAAATTTCATGCTTAGTGAGTTGAATTTATTTCCTGGTTTACATATCTCTCAATCAAACAAAGGCATATTCATTTCTTAGACCAAGTACATAAAAGAGAGTTTGAGTAAGTTTAAGATGGAAGAGTGCAAACTGGCGAGTACACCTATGGTTACTGAGTGTAAATTGAGTAAGGATGATGAATCTAATCTGAAAATAAAACTTTGTATAGGTTAATGATTGCTAGTTTGTTGTATATAATTGCATCTAGACTAGATATAATCCAATTATTAGAGATGGTAGCTAGTTTTTAGGAAGTGCCTAAGGAAACTCATGTCAAGGCAGTAAAAAAGATATGTAGATATTTAAAGAATACAATGAATTTTGATTTGTAGTATCCTAAGAGTGAAAAATTCACATTGATTGCATACATAGATGCAAATTGGTCCAAATTTATAGATAACTAGAAGAGTACAAGTGGTGGAGCTTTCTTTCTTAGTGGCATTTTTTGGGAAAATGTGTCTCAACCTTGTAATTATATAAGGTACTGTTGATACGTCGATGACGGTGGGGCCCCCTGTGAGGGGTTGACCCATGGGGATCATCACCTCAGTGGGGGTCTGGGAGTCGTGCACCCTAGCTGGGACAACACCCCTAAAAGGAAAATTCTATTTATATTTTATTATTGTAAACTTGGACCATTCATCATTATGTCTCAAATTTGATGGTCGATATTTTATTAATTTAACTTTCCCTAGAAGGAAACCCTATGTTATAAGGGTGTTGTATTAGGATTGTGTATTGTGATGTATTCTGAGAGTTTGATAACAATCATGTTTCCTCTAGATCAATGGTTGATGATAGTCCTGTGAAAAGCTTGTTCTGCAAGTATATTGTAATCTTTATGATTTTTGAATAATATAGTGGGAAGCTTTTGGAGTGTGGGGTTTTTCTCCTGAAAGGGTTTTCCCCACATAAATCACTATGTTGTGGTATGCATGATATTTATGTTTATTTTGGTTTAAGTTTTTGTAATTGTTAAAGATTTGTAAAGTTTTGTATTATTCTCCTCTTAAGATTAGTATAGGAAGTTGTTCCACTACCTTAAATTTCTTACAAAAGTCTTGTATCTTGGTTGAGCAAGAAGAGAGATTCAATATCATTATCTACAACAAAAACATAGTACATTGCAATTGTTTCATGTTGCACTCGGGTGCTATGAATGAAGTATAACATGAAGGAGATAAAAATAGAGTTTGATGAGCCCATTTCCATTCTTTGTGACAATACTAGTGTTATAAATATTTCTAGGAATCTAGTGATGCATTCAAGGATAAAGCATATTATAATTATCATTTTTGAGAGAGAAGGTTTCAGGAAAAGAAGTGAAGTTGGAGTTATTGAGACTAAGGATTAAATTGCAAAAAAAATTCAAAAAACCTCTTCCCAAGGATACTTTTGAGTATCTCTAACAGAAGCTGGGAGTGGTTGCTTCCTCCTCTTGAATCAAGAGGAAGTATAGGGTGAGGGGAGTGTTGAATCCCTACCTCAAGCAATCTTGGTGGAATTGTAGAACAATATTGTCAAAGGAGGAGAAAGGAATCCTTAATGTTATATGATTCAGATGAGTTTTCCTTTACCATTGATCTCAAAGGGGGAGAAAGGAACCTAAAATGCTATATCTTTCAAGTGGCTCAAAATTTCAAGAACTTTAGTTGTATCATAGAGGGGGAGTTTTAAATAGGTTTGGTTTGTATTGATGTGCTATCAACATTTTGTTGCTCACCATAAATGACAAAGGGGGAGATTGTTGAACTTATGTTGTCATTGATGTCAAAGGTGTGACATCAAATGTGTTGGATAAAGTGTCAACAAATCAATGAGAATTAAATGTAATCACTTTTTTCATGTCATATTTGAGCATTTGAATTTGGAAGTACAATTCCAAGTGTGAGATCAATTGCAGTATGATTGTAATATCATCTTGTATCTATTTTAGTTGGTGGAAGTGGTCTCAAAGTGTTTGCAGTAGTGTTCTGTGGTTTGCTTCTGAAAAGAAAAATATACACTTTATTAAAATCTCATCATGTCTAGCTCCTCATTCTGCCATAGTTGAATGATATGGCTTGTGGTTGGAACTAAAGTAAGGTTATCCACAATATATTAGATTCTAGAGTTTCAAAGTTTGGGCTTCAACATATAGAAAGATATAAGAAACAAAGTATAGTCTGTGTTTATTGGTTGACTGTGATTGATGTCTGAGTGTTTGTACGTGAGAAGGGAAGCATGCACTAGCTGGAAGAAGTGAGTGAAAATAAAATAGGACTAGTTTAAGACCTTAGAAGGAAACACATAACGTATTTGATTTAGGACCGAGCTAACTACATGTTCCATATCATTTTTCACTAAGAATTATCCTTGGTCGACATGGCTAAATATAAATATTGTTTAAAGGTTCTAGGTTGACATGAGACATTGTCAATATGTTGGAGTGGGTATATATTGTAAATCATTTTTATAAAAATAATGTGGCTTGAGTGAGACGGGTGTGTGTAATTTTGCATGGAAAAGATATGTAAAATGATGTGTGAGCAGAAAAGAGAAGTCATGGATATTAATAAAAATTGAGATATCATTAGAGGGTGTGTTTGCTTGTTGATTTAGGGAAAGATCTATATTCTCTTATAACGTTGAAGTCTCTTAATCTAAGTTGGCAGTTTGTGATTGTGTTATAGGGGATTGAAATCTCTTGTGGGTTGGTTCTTGCAAATCAAAATTTAAGGAGATTGGTGTCTCTCTTTAAGCTTGCGATTCTTGTGGGTTGTTTCCTACAAAATCCCTATAAGTTCTATATTATTTTGTGAGAATGAATTTGGACAGTAGCTCCAAGCAACTCTTCTCACTATGGTTTTTCTCATTCTGGGTTTCCACATAAATTTGGCGTTCTTTGTGTGGATGTGTGTATTTGTGTTGCTTAATTGCTTCATCATTAAGGAATTAAGTAATTTTTACTTTGATTTTTTTTTAATATCATGTTTAGAGAAGTTATTTATGGTAATTAATGTTTGAAATTAGAATATATTGATTCACCCTCCCTCTTAGTATATTGTGTGCCCTTCACATGAGGAAGATCTAGATTCCTTTAGCTATGGGCAATGCAATATGTTAAATGTCCCATAGAGAATATCACCTAAAACAAAAGGGGATGCATTTTCAATGCAAAATTAGACTCCAAGAGGGTTCATCCACTTGTAAAACGAACTCTACAAATTATTTTTCATTATGTTAGAAAATGTCTCATTATTATTAGATTGTATAGACATAATGGGTTTTAGGTGAGCCCTCCTTTGTAATGTCAAGAATATTGTCTTACCCTTGTATCCTACTATTCACATATAATTTATGGGATATAGATGCCATTTTTAGCCTTCTAAATTACTATAACATGATTTAAATAGATAAACTAGGTTATGGTGATGTAGATCTCTGAAATCTGATTTTAGAAATAGAATCTATCGGGTTCTGGATTAAAAGTTATGGCCTTTGGAAACTATGCCTCCCACATTAGGAATGCAAGAGAATCTACAACACATAAGAAGAGTTGTAAGAGAGAGTTACACATGTTGAACAAGAATATTCACCAACCTATGATATGCCATTATGAATTATATAAATCATCTTTGGATTTTTTAAATAAGAAAAATAAAAGTTCCCAAATTGAGGAGGATAACTATAACATATTCATGCATGATGAATCCATGTGATTTATATTAAAATGACATAATTCTTAGCCAATTATTAATTAGTATTTACAATTTTATTTTGTCAATCAAATTCGATTTAAACTCACACTATTTTTAAATGATCATTGAAATAAATGGTAAATTATAGTCACATCTAATTTATAGTCATTGAATGATTGAGATAATTCAAGTTTTATTTATTCAAATCCATCAATTACAAACTCTGTTAAATGCACACTCAAGCAATTTAATTTCTTTTCATTTATTCCTGTAATTCTACTTTTCTCTGATTTTAATATGCTCTTTTATCAATTTCAATGCCCTCTTTCTCTCTAGAGTTTCTCCAAAATTTCACTCTATCCACTCTGCAATTTCTCCAACTGTATGGACCACACTTGCTTTCCCTTAATGCTATTTTATTTTTTTAATTTTCGTATCTTTTTATCCTCACACCCCCTTTGCCATCTCCTCTTCTTTGGTTTTAAATCTAACCTTTTGACCTTCTTGGTAGTCCCACACCCTCCTTTTCTCTTATTTTGTTTAAAAATTTAATCTACCTTTCATGATATTCATTTACCACAATTATTTAATCTACCTTTCCAAAATGGCTCTTGAGTGCCTTGAAATTTTATGTGAGGCCTTGGGTTCCACCATTCAATGGCACAAGACTCTTTGTTATAGCCAATATTTCTTGCCCACTCCCCATTGGTTACAACATTTTGGTGGAAGTGGATTGGAACAGGGGATTTTTTTTGTTTTCTGGGCATTCCCTTTGCTTTATAGGCTTCGTCGACTAAGTTATGGCAAGCCGTTATTTCCAAGATTGAGCAAAATCTGGCCTACTAGATAACCAAGCCTTTATCTCTGGCTAGAAAATTTCAAGTTCATTCTAAAGTTCTGGCTGCTACTCATGTGTACTATTCCTCTTGTTGGGCTCCCTCGAAAGCTGCTTATGCCAAACTTGAGAAGCTGCTTTGAGACTTTTTGTGGGCCTCTACAGAGCTCCATAAAGTGTTTCATCGGGTGGCCTGGGAATTCTGCTACCTTCCCAAAGACTTTGGAGGGCTTGACCTGATTTCCACCCAAAGACAAGGAACTTCCTTGTGTGTTAAATGGATTATTAGAACCCTTTCTGGAGATGAAGCCAAGAAAATTCTTCTTAGGCACTGCATTTTCAGTCAGGCTTTCCTACCAATATAATTTCTTGGAAGGGGATTGGATTTCAAACCCTTATGGTCATGAAGGAACCAGTTCAAATTATGGGCACTTTTGTGGCCAAGATCATATGGAAAGCCTAAGAGGCTGTTAAGCCTTGGCTCCGCTGGGCCGGCTCTGGCTTTCGTGATGGGCTCTCTCTTAATCAATAGAATATGTGGTGGTTGCCTCTCTTTGCTAATAATGGTTAGCCTTTGGCCAAGTCTCCCTATCTCAAGGATCTAATATTTCATAAGGCATTCAAACCTTGCAACAATTGTTTCATAGATCCACAATGCGCATTATGCCTTGGGAGGACTTTCGGGCACTTTACAAACTTCAAAACCAAGACTGTGATACTTTTGATAGTTTGGTGAATGCTATTCCTGAAAAATATTTGCATAAGGTGGGGATTCATGGGTCCAAACCCTGGTGGAAGGACTAGAAGTGGTACCTAGAGACACCTTTCAGAAACTACAAACCAAGGCTTGGCTATTTGTGGCTTTCACCACATTTTCCTATGATTGACAATCTTAACTAGAGATGGCTTTTTCAATGCCCTACTTATGTCTGGCGTAAAATATTTTTTGCCATATGGTTTTCTATTGGTGAGCCGAAGCTCACCCACTTTTCTTGGTGTATTCTTTTCCAAGGCTTGCTTGTGGGGGCTCATCTCATGCACTTAGGGGTCCAGGACCCTCGATGCCCTTTTTGTGGGCAAGCTGAGTCTTTTAAGCATCTCTTCTAGTTCTACACCAGAGCTCAACAGTTTTGAATTTGGATCCATGATTTCTTTTAGCCTTTCAGTCCGGAGCCCTTTTCCTGGCACATGGTTTTGCTGGGTGACTTGCCCAAACTTTTGACCAAGTATACCCATATTTGACACACTTTTAGGTTGGAAATCCTCTTTAATATCTGGAAAGATAGAAACACCTACATTTTCACTCACACATAGATGGATACAATTGTTTCTTTGTATTCTAAAGCTATTATTTTTTCTAATGTGCTTCTATAGATACAAGTTCAGGTGAAAAAAGTTGCGCTTGAGGATGTTCACCTCCAGGTTCTCCTGGACCATTGGGGAAATGGCTCGTGTACTATTTCTCGGGTGCTTGGCTTGCCCTCCTCTTCTCATGGTTGGTCACCCTCTCGGGGCTGGTAGAGGAGTGGCTCTGCTTGCCCCCGCTCTCAGACTCCTCATCATGGCTCCCACCCTCCTCAGTGCTCTTACACTCATCCCCCTCAGGCCATCCAGGAGTGGCCTTTTAGAGGGGTCGTGGGCAGTAGCAGTGGTAGCTCTGGGTGGCCCTTTGATACCACTCCTGGTGGCGTCTCTGGTTGGAAAAGCTCTAATAAGAATTTTTCGTGCTTGGCGCTTGCAATCTCACCACAGTGCGAGGAAGATAAAGATAAAGAAAAGGAAAATTATGATGGCTAGGGTCCTCCTCCTGACGTCACCGCCAACCTCGCTGATGTATGGGGAAAGAAGATTGATGACAAAGATCCTCCTAGCTCTACTGGCACTACTTTGGCCGCTTGATGACCTTTTATTTTCCTTCTGTTATTATGGACTTCTGGGCTTGGCCCATGTAATTATGTTTTTATGACTTTCTGGGCTTAGCCCATGTGACTCTCAGGGAGCGCATTCTTACCACCCACCTTTTTTTGTGAATATGTATCTTATCTTTTAACTTAATATAGATATCTGCCTATTCATAAAAAAAATGGCACAATTTCTCTTGATTTCATCAACAATTAAATTATTTTCTTCTCTATGCTGGTGCCACTCCTTTTTTGTCTGCCTTTCATTTTATTTTATTTGTTTATTGTCTTCAAATTTATTTCCCTATTCTCCCAATCTGACTATGCCTCTTCCCATTCCTCTCCAGTGATGACCTAAGAAAAAATTCACTCTCTCTTATACATTTGAATTTCCTCTTGTCTTTAGCTACACCTAGTATTATTTATTTTGTCTTTTATATTCTAAATTTCAAACATTTGATCCAATTCCTCCTTGCAAAATTAAAATAAAGCATGGCTCATTTCATACCAAAGAAGGATTGAATACAAATAATAATATGATTTAAAATAGATATTTTGTCAAATTAAATTGACAAGAATGTTGCTATGATCTACCACCAAAACTCCAAAAACTAAAATTCAAATCCCAAACCAAAAATGAAAAATCACATTGAAATAAAATTTGTAGATGTAGATTGCCAAACTCCCTGGATGCTCTGAAATAATTTTTTAAAATGTAGATGTTCCATGAGTGAGGAGCTGATGAACATTTGGGAAAGATTGGAACCATAATTCCAAACTTCTCCAAGTCTAAAGCGCTGACCCATGAAGCTTCATCAGTTGCTTGGTTCTTCCAACAAACTAAATATTCCCAATAATCCTCTCCCCTTGTTATTTTGGCCACATGGGAATCAGTTATCTCCTCAATTTCTTTAAACCTCCTCTTTGGAAACTATTGTATCCACTCCAGTGTATCCAACAAATCTGATTGTTGATTTCCTTGTCTAGTTGTTTCCCCTTCATAATATTTGTACAAATCAAACAACATTGAATATGGTGAAATATCAATACCGTTTGGAAGTTCTACCTCGTATGCATTTGATAAAAACTTCCTCAAAATATTACATGGATCAATATTTTCCCTCTTCAACTTGTTATAAATTCCTTGCAGGAATCTTTCATTTTGTAAATGTGCCATCACCAACTTGCCAATATGAAAATTTTGTTCTCTTCGATGCATATCAACATACTCTTTATATTTCATAACACTCTTCTCCAAATTCTTCTTCACCTCCTTATGCAAATCATGGATATACAACAAAATATTTTTCTACAACACTCTTCCTACTCAAATCTACACTATCCCTCAATTCATCCAATCCTCTAGGGTTGTACCATACATAATTTGAAATGGAATCTTATCCACACTTCAATTGACTAAATTATTATATACAAACTCTACCTATGCCAATGTCAAATCCAACTGATTCAACTTATCGCCAACCACACACCTCAACAAATTACCCAAACTTCTATTCACCACTTTGGTATGTCCATCGGTTTGTGGATGATAGACTGAACTAAAATTCAATCATGTTCCCATCTTCTTCCACAAAGTGCACAAAAAAAAGACCAACAAATTTGGTATCTCTATCGAAAATAGTACTCTTCGACTACCCATGCAACCAAACCACTTCTTTGAAAAATAAAGTTACTATATGTGAAGCATCACTACACTTTTGACATGGTATGATATGAACCATTTTTGAAAACCTATCCACCACAACATAAACATAATCATTACCTCTTTGTGTTTGTGGCAGCCTTAAAACAAACTCCATATTGATATGTTCCCATGGTCTTTTCAGTATTGGAAATGGATGGTATAATCTTTTGTTTTGCTTCACTCCCTTGGTATATTAAAAAACCCTACAACTTTGTAGTAATCTATTTACATCTACACTCAAACCCAACCAATAATAACTCTCATTCAGATATGCTAAAGTTTTTTCCACTCTAGACTAGCCACTCAAACTTCCACTATGTTTCTCCCTTATCAAATTCTTCCTCATTGAGACATGAGGTATGCACAATATCTTCTCTTTGAAAAAAAAAACCTTGTACAAAATACTCCAACCATGGAGTTTTATCCATTTCTACTAGATCTTGCATGATATCCATGCTTTTCTAAAATCAACATCATCTTCATACAATTATTTCATTGAGTCAAAACCAACAACACTTATTTGCATCCTGTAGTGTAGGAAAACATATCCCTTTTGCGAATGAATAATAATAAATAAAATGAGCTTAATGATGCCTTTGTAATATGTGATGGGCTAAATATATGTCCTATTTTATTATGCAATTTCAGTCTATATCTCCATAAGTTTTTCCTAATTTCGCCATGATAAATTGATAAGATTGTAGAAATTAATATAATTAGGTGGTATAGTATATATTTAAGAAATAACGATTATTCAATACTAATGTTGATGGTTCTATGTGTAATGTAGAGTTCCTATGATCACAAGCATGAGGATAGTAACCACCAAGAAGAAGACAAGGATCAGTTATGAGAATTTGTTAAAGAGCTTGCGGTGTTCATGTCTTTTTGTATAATTTTGTTTAAGATAGTTTTAGAAAAGGATGGCCATAGAGCACTTCATCCCCCTCTTAATCAATTTATCTAATTATCGTTGACTGTATTCGACCTTTAGAATAGTTGGTTTTGATGGACAAGGCTATATATATGCCCGTTCCTTCATATGTAAAACATCTACTATTGCTATTATTGTCTATTTGATCTGAATAAATAATTATTCCAAAAGCTCATTTGAATCTATGAATATTTTTCTCACTCGGCTAACTGGGAGGCAGGGCCCCCTCTCTAGTTAATTGATTGAATTTTCATTTTGATTGCTTTGTTTGTGAGTATATACATTTTGATTGATTTAATTTTATGTGTGTGCATTTGTTTATTCAATTTGTATGGTGATTTATTTATTCTTGAATCTGAATACGATATTATCTCATGTGAATGCAGTATTATCTTATGTTCATATCTAATCGAGATTATAATTATAATTTTTGTAAGACGATCTTTGTTACATAGGTCTTGTCGCCAATTCCATAGCTCCTGTCACCAAAATTTTATCAACCATAACTATTGTAATAATTTTATGTATAATTGAGACTAAGAGTATTTGATTAGTGTTTTGTGTTTAATTCAAGTGTGATTATATTATCCGATTTAAGGAGTATTCTTATTAGGACATGAGTTTTCTAAAGAATGAAAGTTAGAACAAATTTTAGTGTGGAAGTTGAATATTTGTTTTTCATAGAGTGCATCACATGTTTTCTCAACTTATTATCTTCAACCCTTAGGCAAATAGCCCCAATACCTTTCATCAGTTTACGATCCCTGGATTCAAATTCAAGAATAAACTAAGGATAATTCATGCCAATTGGATTCATAGAACCATTCAATAAGATTATAAAGATAAGTTTACCCCATTTATAATCCATAGTTTTACCCAACATTTTGCTGTCGTTGCCGGGGAAAGGTGTTAAAGGCCCAAAACCATAGTAAGTTGAGTTAGGACTAGTGCACTGAGGCGAAAGTATACATGAAAATCAACCATGTTTGGATAACTACCTTTAGTCTTATCTGTTAAGAATCATATAGGTGCATGAATCGTAGTAGGGATAATCAAGGGAGATTTTTTAAAAAGGATAAGGGAAGTAGTTCACAACAAGAAAAACCAAAAAGAAAATTAAAGCCATTGGTTGTGCACACACCATCTAAGGAAGGGTTAGTTGAACTGGATTTTGATAAGTGTCATTGAGTCTACCATTTTTGAGATTCCTTCGGGTACCTGTACAAAATCCTTTGAAGAATTATAAAAAAGGGTTGAAAAGTTATTCTAAGAATCTTATGAACTTAGAGCCGGTCCGTCCTTAGGAAACCAAAAGCCATTCAAAACATTCTACACCTCTTGGGAATTTGAAGTCATGGTTGAACTCAACAAAAAAAAAACAACAATAATAATAATGAGAGGGCATTGGTCCACAATAATCTGGTCACTTTTGAGTTTCCAATTGCATATCCTGAGAATGATGCTCCCATGAAAAATATACCCCATTTCGCTTTGCCTATTTTTTCCGATCTTTCTGTTGAGGATCCTAATATGTTTTTATTTGAGTTTGATGTGTTGTACCACACTTATGACTATCAGAGTGATGCACAAAAGCTCAAATTATTCCCAGCTACATTGAAAGATGCAACACTGTGTTGGTTCACGAACCTTAGAAACATTAGAACATGGGATGAGATGAAGGAACTATTTTTGACAAAATACCAGGAGTATTGTAAAATGAAAGAGGTTTGGTACAATATTTTTTGTATGGCACAGAAAGAAGATGAATTTCTGGAAGATTACCTTGAACGCTTCGTGTTTAACCTACTGTTAGAAGCATAATTTTCATTAAAAATCTAAGAACTTTTATCCATTTGAACCCAATGTTTTGTTATCTTTTTTCATAAAAAAATCATTTTACCGCCATCAATAATGCTAAAATTCCTTTTCCCGCCATATCACTACCTTATCATCCACCCTTCTTGTCCGATATCATTTACCTCCGTACTGTGGCCCCTTGCAGGGTGGCTCGCGGTGTCACGGTTAGCACAATTGTGATAACCCTTACCGCCGCACTACAAGGAGTTGGAACAGAGTCCGCAATTGCACGGTGTACAAGAAGATAACCACTATACTATAGAGGGACAAAATAAGCATTGTGGTAGAGCGGTAGAAGGATCAAACTGTTGAAAAAGGTGCATACCGCTATACTACGTAGGGTCAACAAGTAGCCCACGATAGTGCAATGTGTAAGGGAGCGTTAATAGGAAGATACCGCCACACCGTGGAGGAATGAAATAAGCATTGCGGTAGGGCAGTAAGGAGTGCGAATCAAAGATAGGTCACCGCCATACCATGGGAAGACAAAATGTGGTGCGCAGTTGGGCGGTAGAAAGCAATGCAAGGTAGAGCCCATGGTAAAGCAATAGAGAATTAAAATACGAAGAACACCACGGTACCATGGGGAGGCAAGAGGTAGACCGCGGTAGAGTGGTATGCAGTGGAGTAACATGAAATGCTATTGTGGTACCACAAAAAATAAAATGATGGCACATGGTAGCGCGATAAACTAGCTATTTCGACTATGACAGTTCTGATGGTTATTTTCAGTTGTGAAATGATACGACTCTTGGCCTCACATGAGCATGTGAACAAAGCAAAATGTAGATTATGGTTAAAATATTTAATTTTCCAAAAAGGCAACTAATTAAATATTTTATTTTTGCCAAAGAATGCCAAAAGGTTGCACCGAAACAAATGAAGGGTCATAACCCTAAAATATGTATTTTATATATGGACAGAAAAATAAGAGAGAAAGGAGGGAGAAAAGGGAGAATAGTTAGACAATAATAAAAAATAAAACAGGGGATGCATATAATATACAGACTTTCTTGAAGCAAAAAAATGGAGATAATGTTTTTAACTGGTGAAGTCCTTTCTTGGTGTTCAGTTGTTGTGATGTAATGATTCATATTTTTATCTGGTTGTCTCCAAATTGAGGTCTTTTAATCATTCAAATCAGTATATCAAGTATATTTTTGATTTGTCAAAATGTATTCTCATTTTGTGCGATTTAATTAATTGGTGTTTGCAAGTCAGAATTAAATTCTCTTAAATAAGTCACAGTGATTTAAGGATTTCTCTTGGATAATTAAAGAAGAACCTAGTAAGAAAACATTATAGCATGATTTATGCAAGTCATAAATTTGGTGAAGTTTTATGCATCATAGAATCTCATTTTCAAAGTGCTTAGCAACTAGAGTAAAGCCAGAGAGGGAAAAACATATTATTCTTGATTTTTTACTCCATTGCCCATGTGGATAGAAGACACTAATCTATCACAGCCCAAAAGATAAATTTCATAAAAAAAAACATATATAAATACTTTCATTTTATGCAGTAGGAGTAGTTGTTATGATTTTATCTATCCACTTCCAATTTCAATTGTGGATAGATTGCTCAAGCAGGAAACATAGTTCAAATCTGCATCATTTGCATAGGTACACCCACCTAGATTTAGCAGAGCCTAAAGAGTAGAAGGTTCAATTACATTGATTGGCCTTGTATGTTAGCCAAAAACGTTGTGAGAGCTTGGCAACCTCTCATGGTTCAAAATCGCGTTTTTGAGACTTAACAGTTTGGCGACTCCACTGGGGAAGAATTTGAAGATGTCTAGTAGCAAACCGTCTTTCCTTATAGAGTCATAAAATTTTCACATTTTCATTCACTTGAGTTCATAGGGGATTCCATTGGGTAAACCAAAATAATATCAAAATCCATTTCATTTTCCTACTTTTGGGAAAAGTAGGTGGTGACTTAGTTTAATATTGATAAATAATGCATAGATATTGTGGAACAGTAACACTTTGCCAATTTTCTTGTCAAGATGTTAGAAGAAGTGAGAAGGCAACAATCAGTAAGGGAGTTGAAGGAATTGAAACAAAAAAGGCTACAATTAAACCAACAAATGCTATGATTGGATCAAGAACTGCTACAATTGGGAATTAAACGTGTCCCAGATGAATCACAAAATATACCATCCTGTAGTGAAAATGAATACAAAAATGCTAGTAGATCTTGGACACCTCAAGTGCCACATAATGAAACTATGAATTTTGGCAATGAAGGTAATGTAGTTTATTCACAACAGAACATTTATGTACCACAATCATCACAAAAAATGAATACTCATCTTGTCCCTACTAGTCATAGGTTAGCAAGCTATCAAGATTATGAATATAATTAGTATGGTGGCCATTATCAATATCACACTTTATGTCAAGACCTGCAAAGAAATTTCATCCTCCATGGAAGTGAATCAAAATCTACAACAAGGTGCATGTTAGAATCAACAATCTATGAAGAAAAATGATGAGTGTCTTCACATTCAAGAGAGAGGCAAAAATATTTTGGATGCCTTTCTTAACATAAGGAGATATAAAGGAGAATTTGGGTGCTCTTTGTTCAACAGAATGACAGATATTTGTAGTCAAATACCTATTAATTTACCATTTAATAGGTCCGAGTACATTGAGCAGTTCATGAAAGTGTATGGGCACAATTCAATTTATTGGCCTGAATCATGGGTACTAGTTGCTTATAGTCAAATAGATGAATGTAATGACATGGTAGATAAGAAAAAGTATGAGGAAACTATCAATGTTGAAACCAATAGTGGTACCACTAATGAGTATGAAGATAAATTTGTTGAGGACCAATCTTCCACCTTGGGAGATGATTGTAGCATTAATAATGTTGTTGGGGACACACCATCTGGGAATACATCAACAATGATTCAGATGATATGGAGTGACAACCATGTATTCACTCTCATAACATTGACAATAATGCATTAGAAGATGAAACATAAGAGGATATCTGGCCTTCTAGTAATGAAGATATAAAGAGTCTCTCCTGCATAACAGATTGTGACAATGCATGTTATGAGGGATCCATTGAATATTTAGATTGTGAAGATGAACCTATGGATTTTGATCTACAATAGGGTGATTCTTGCAGTTCTTATGGAGATCAAGAAGTGGGAGAAATAGTAGAAGATCTGGAAGAAACATGTTCACTCAGCAGTGAGCAAGTTTCAGATTTGTTAACTTTTGAATACAAGAAATGTGCATAAAAGGATGATTTTAAAGTTTTGGGTCCAACCTATATTTTCTTTGAAAGTGAGAGTACTGTGTGTGATGATTCATATGAATCCACATGCATTTATCACAGTGATGAAGAGATCTTTTAAGCTGATCAAAAATTTGTATCTGTCGAAGAAGAGGTATGTGACATGAACAATTTTTCCTATAGGAGAAAGATATTGGTTTGCATATCATTGATGTTGAGTGTTCAAAATTTATTGATTCAAATATGTGTAAGGATGACTGTATGGATCAAAAATACGTGTCACTACCAACTAGTGGTGGGGAAGAGATGGAAAGTATTTATGACTTGATTTCCTCAGAGGATGTGGATGAGATAGAATTTTTAGATTTCTAAGAGGAGCACTCAGATTTTCAAGTCCCGGTATAGCTGCAAGATCATTTAGCAATACATAATAATGAGCAAGATAATAAATGTTCCATTGGATTTGGATACACTTTGTATGATGAATGTAACAAAGATTTATCATATGATAATAAGAATTATGAACTGTAGAGTGGTGAAAGGAACATGAGTCAGGTTGAACACAATGATTTTCTGAAAGTTTTCAATGATAGTACATGTAGCAGGGCAGATAGAATGAACATTTTCAAGAGGAACGTGATGAAATCAAATCAGAATAAATTTTATGATAGAGGAAATTATAGGTCATTATTTTGGGTGGCCTTGGGCCATCATTTATGGTTTGAATTTTAGACCATAGCATATGCAGAGGATTAAGGATTGCCAGTGCATGGACAATTCTTTAAACATTATTTTTCCATGCACAATAGTTTAGGAATTTAAAAGAGGTTGGTATTTTCTAGTACATGGACAATCCTAGAGTTCCCTCACTGTGAACATTGTTTTCTTTCCATGTACAATAGTGTAGGGTCACTTCCATTTTCCATGTTCCTTCCTCCATTTTTTGCCTCCTAGAATTTTCATATCCTTTGGCATCTTGGTCTGCTCTCCCAGTGATATTCTGGATTCTTGTAGTGATTGGAAAATCACTCATCCCCAACAAGAGCCACCCAAAATTTTCATTAAAATTCTAAGGACTTTTATCCATTTGAACCCAATATTTGGCTATCTTTTTTCATAAACAAATCATTTTACCGCCATCCATAATGCTAAAATTCCTTTTTCCACCATATCACTGCCTTATCATCCACTCTTCTTGGCCGATATTGTTTACCTCCATACCACGACCCTTGGTAGGGTGGCTCGCGGTGTCACAGTTAGCATAGTCGTGATAACCCTTACTGCCACACTACAAGGAGTTGGAATAGAGTTTGTGATTGTACGATGTACAAGAAGATTACCACCATACCACAAAGGGACATAATAAGCATTGTGGCAGAGCGACAAAAGGATAGGACCGTTGACAAAGGTGCATACCGCTATACCGCGAAGGGTCAACAAGTAGCCCGTGGTAGTGCGGTGTGTAGGGGAGTGTTAATAGGAAGATACCGCCACAACATGGAGGGATGAAATAAGCATCACAATAGGGTGGTAAAGAGTGCAAAGCAAAGATAGGTCACCACCATACCGCGGGAAGATAGAATGTGGTGTGTAGTTGGGCGGTAGAAAGCAATGCAAGGCAGAGCTCGTGGTAAAGGGATAGAGAATGAAAAGATGAAGAAGAACATCACAGTACCATGGGGAGGTGAGAGGTAGATTGTGGTAGAGTAGTATGTAGTGGAGTAACATTAAATGCTACTACAGTACCTCAACAAAGAAAATGATGGCGCACGGTAGCGTGATAAATTGGTTGTTTCATTTGTGACAGTTCTAATGGTTATTTTTCAGTTGTGAAATGGTGCGACTCTTGGCCTCACATGAGCACGTGAACTAAAAAAAATGCAGATTATGGTTAAAATATTTAATTTTCCAAAAGGAAACTAACTAAATATTTTATTTTCGCCAAAGAATGCCAAAAGGTTGCACCAGAACAAATGAAGGGTCATAACCCTAAAATATGTATTGTATATATGGACAAAAAAATCAGAGAGAAAGGAGGGAGAAAAGGGAGAATAGTTAGAAAATAACAGAAAAAAACGGGGGATGCATATAATGTACAGACTTTCTTGAAGCACAAAAATGAAGATAATGTTTTTAATTGGTGAAGTCCTTTTTTGGTGTTCAGTTGTTGTGATGTAATGATTCATATTTTTATCTGGTTGTCTCCAACTTGAGGTCTTTTGATCATTCGAATCAGTATATCAAGTATATTTATGATTTTTCAAAATGTATTCTCATTTTGTGTGATTTAATGAATTGGTGTTTGCAAGTTAGAGTTAAATTCTCTTAAATAAGTCATAGTGATTTAAGGATTTCTCTTGGATAATTAAAGAAGAACCTGGTAAGAAAAAATTCTGGCATGATTTATGCAATTCATAAATTTGGTGAAGTTTTATGCCAGTCATAGAATCTCATTTTCAAAGTGCTTAGCAACTAGAGTAAAGCCAGAGAGGGAAAAAAATAGTATTATTGATTTTTTCCTCCATTGCCCATGTGGATAGAAGGCACTAATCTGTCACAACCCATAAGATAAATTTCATAAAAAACAACATATATAAATACTTTCATTTTATGCAGTAGGAGTAGTTGTTATGATTTTATCTATCCACTTCCAATTGCTATTGTGGATAGATTGCTCAAGCAGGAAAAATAGTTGAAATATGCATCATTTGCACAGGTACACCCCCCTAGGTTTAGCAGAGTCTAAAGAATAGAAGGTTCAATTATATTGATTGGCCTTGTATGTTAGCCAAAAACATTGTGAGAGCTTGGCAACCTCTCATGGTTCAAACCTGCATTTTTGAGACTTAACACCTACAACGATCACGAAAAGCATGGCTAACTCTTGTTACTATTAAAGTGTTGTTTCTTAGGTGAATAAGAGATGATACTATGGATGCATTGAATTTAATAGGTAAAGGTAACATCTCTAAATTGAACTTTGATGATATTTGCAATATTTGCAGGATTTACTCGAGGTCTCAACATTCGGGGAAGAATTATTCAAGTAAGCTTTCTTCTTTAGGAAATGCAATAGGTATAACAAAGCATGAAATATGCAATTTATTTGAAGGTATCAAAACTGATTTACTAAATCATATGGGTAAGCAAATTGATACTCTATATACTCATAAAAAGCAAGAGGAAGTTGAAAAGGCCTTGGTTGTATTTTGTCTAACCTATCAAAAGAAACACAGTAGTGAGGATTGCCCTTATAATAGGACAAATATTTCATCTTTAGAGGAAGCCAACAAGAGTTCTATCTTAAGGCTTCTTCCCATAGGTATAACTAATATTGGATATTTTGAAGACTTGTCTACTACATGGCCCCAAGGCAACCTTTTCCACCTCGATTAATGCATCCTAGGATGATGAATGATTATTTTTCTCCTGGACCTAGCCAATCCAATTATTTTTTCAATCAACTTGGATGGTATGGGGGTTGGCAACAAGCTCCACACTACCCCAATGGACTCAACAACTAGGGTATGACTAATCTAGTAAACTGATCTTTCTTTGTTTATATCATCAAGTTGTGCCAATAGAGCTCCCAAAGCTATCGTTGTTGTGGATACACATAAAATCATTGCTTTATCTTGAATTAGAGGCATCAATATAGGGGGACTGAGTAGATATTCTTTAACTTGTTGAAAATCTTGATCACACCTTTCGTCCTATTTGAATGTTACATCTTTATGGAGAAAGTGTGTGAATGGATGGATAGGCTGAAGCTTGCCTTGTAAACTACACAGTTATTTCAATGTTCTCAAGGGAGGTATTTCTAGGATAGCCTTGACCTTAGCGGGATCCACCTCGACACCTCTTCTAGATACAATGTAGCCCAATATTTTCCCAGATGTTACATTGAACACACATTTCTTTGGATCTAGATGCAATTTATACTCCTCTAGTTTATCAAATATCCTAGCTAAGTTATCCAAGTGTTCTTGTCTTCTGATTGATTTAACCAATAGATCATCTACATAGTCCTCCATGGTGATGTACAACATGTCATGAAATATAGTAGTCATTGCTCTTTGGTATGTAGCTCTTACATTCTTCAAGTCGAATGGAATGACATTCTAACAAAAAGTTCCCCAAGAATAAGTAAAATTCATTTTGTGTCGATCCTTAGGGGTATCTTTATCTAGTTATACCCAAAAAATCCATCCATTAGTAAAAAAAATTCATGACCAGCAGTTAGATCCACTATTATGTCGATGTTGGGGAGGGGAAGTTCATCCTTAAGGCATGCCTTGTTAAGATCTATGAATTTTGTATAGATCTATATGCCCCTGGTAGGTTTCAACTCTGGTATGAGTTTGGATACCCATTCAGGATAATATATAGGTCTGATGAATCCAACATCCAATAGTCTCTAAAGCTCCACCTTGACTAAAAGTTCTATTTGCAAGTGCATTTTGCAAAGCTTTTGTTTAATCAATTTTTTTATAGGGAATACTGTTAGATGATGTACCACTAAAGCTGGATCTAGCCCAGGCATATATGCATATGTCCAGGAAAAGTTGATCTTATGCCCATGGATGAATGTCGATAAGTTGACTCTTTCCTCAAGATCTAAGGAAGCTACATGATATGTTACCTTAGGTGCCTCTATTGTTCCAACGTTGATAGGTTTAGATTCTTCAACCAAGAATTCTGATTGTTCTTGATAATCTATGATTGGGAGATTGAATTCTCCATCCTTGGGTGCCTCAGAGAGGTTTTAACCCTCAGATATGTCCTTTTTTTTTCCTTTTTCACAATATGATAGAGCCACATTGTGGTTTTCCCTTGGGGATCTCATTTTGATTATATTTTTTATTTCATTTTTGTGACTGGAGGACATAATCTCCCCTCCAAAGTATGCTCCTTGTTCAAGTTCCATGACAAAACTAGCCTTGTGATCTCCCTGTGCTATACCATTTCGAAGTCCTATGAACTCAACAATAGCTTCATTGTTCTAGAATAAATCCACAATAGGTGTGTGATGTTGTTGATCCCAATCAATTAACTACATGTATATGGGTTGGAGCTCTTGCATTTGGGATGTAGGTTTGAAGTATCTGGTAGTGATGGTGTTTATGCCAAGGTCTCCAAATAGTTCTATGATATTTAATTCATCATCAATAAGATTGTAGTTATCTGATGTCTCAAAGATGGTAGAAGGAGCTATTTCCTTACAAGAGGTAGATTCAATGCTTGGGGTAACCATGTCTAGCAAACCATAACCTAGTCCCAGATTCTTCTTATGCTTTTGCATTATGATGGGTTCTCTCATACATTATTCATTTAGACCAAGGCCATCTTTTCTAGTGAATCCCATACCTTTTTCCAACTGATAGCCTTTATTGTTAAGATCAACTGGAATGGGATGTAGTTTTTTCTCTTCCTCTTTTTCTTCTTCTTTGTAAATCTAGGAAGATATATTTTCTTCAAACACTACTTTTTCGTTCATGTCTCCCCACTTGGTGAAAATAGTAGGTTTGACTTCATAGGTGATAGCTCGAATATGCTTGATTTCCTTTGGTCTCCCATAGGATCTTGGTGATGGGCCATGCTTCCCAATGCAAAAGGATTGATTAAAATGGTATTCTATGCAACCCTTGCCAAGTACTTGGATCTTAAGGTCAGATTTTGGTGGATCGGTTGATGTGGATGGAGTTGAGGATGAAGCAAGTGATTTTGGATTGATATAGGAAAATGAGTGGAAGGATATTTTATTACTAGGTATTTGAAGAAGCGTCTTATATTTCTCCTCCAAGTTTGTGCTATAATGGAAGGGTTCAGGATCGACGTATATTGTGACTTCCTTATCATTGTAAGGAAATTTTAAGCATTGATGGAAGGTTGAAGGGACCACTTGCTTTGTATGGATCCATGAGTGTCCTAAGAGAAGGTTATATGGTAACTCAAGATCTAGTACACGACAAGTCAATTCTTCTATTTTTGGACCCACTTGAATTGGAAGTCTAATTGTGCCCTCAGATTTTCTCTCCATATCATAATAGGCCCTTATGGTGATAATTTTTTTTTTGTCGATCATGCCATCAAAATATCCCAACTGCTTTACTAGTTTCAAGGTACAAATGTTTAAGCCTGCACCTCCATCTATTAGGACTCTCTTGATATTGTGTTTATTGATGCAAACATCAAGATATAGAGCTTGATTATGAAAGGATCCTTGGGGAAGTTATTTTTTATAAAATACCAAGTGATGGGTGGAAGTGATGGTACCAACCATAGCTTGAAATTGATTGGTGTTAATATCGTTAGGCACTAATGATTTAATGAGAGCTTTCTCCAGGATCTCTTTATGTGTTGGTGATAACTTTAGAAGCTCAAGGATAGAGATTAGTGTTGGATTTTTCCTTAATTGGTCAAAAATACTGTAGAAATTTGAAGGCTTAATGGTTGCTTTTTCTTGAGGCGGGGCTCCTTGGATCGTGACTTTCCCTCTTCATGTAGTAACATTACACTCAAGGTTTTTTCCAATTATGGTTATACCATTGATACTGCGATCATCTTGATAGATGGTTCCTATGTCTTCATCATAGGTGTAGTTAGATTTTTGGTAATCTTGTCCCTTACCTTTGTCATTTCCTCTAGAATGATCGAGAATTGGATCCTTGTAGATTCCCATGTCTCTATTTCTAAAGGGCCTAAGATGATGTTCAATGTCAACCTCTCCTTTGTCTATCAAGTCTTGTACGATATTTTTAAGCCTCATGTAGTTGTTTGTCGTGTGACCCTTGCTTTTGTGGAATTCGCATTGATCATTCCCATTGTACCAAGGGGGTTTAAAGTTTGGTTTGTCATAGGTTGTTTTATCAAGAAGCTTGATAAGGTTCGTTTGAATGAGTTTACACATAACCAATTCGAGAGGTTCTCCCAATGGAGTGAAATTTCTTAGAGATTGGTTACTTTTCCTTGGCGATCCTCTTTGATTATCCTAACCTTGATTTTTTTGTTGGTTATTCTATTGGTTGTTTTAAGGATATGTAAGTTGGTTTTTTTGTGTGTTGTTTTGAGGATAGTTCTTTTGATTTTATTGGACATTATTTTGTGGATTTTTAGGAGGTTGTATGTTTCACACAACTTTAGCATCAACCCCTCCATCATTTGTAACATTCTTGTTCTTTTCCCATATTTTAGGTTTGTCATTAGAACTAGAAGCTTGGTCCCTATTGTTATAGAGTTTAACGAATCCTCTTGCTATGAGATCTCTTTCAATGACTAAACCTTTTTTGATGATTTTTTTTAAACTATTAGGGAATAACATGATTAGCTTGTAGCTAATGTTTTTTTGAATGTAGAGAAAAATATTTCCACTAGTTGTTTTTCAGGATTGGGCGACTTACACTTACTAGCTTTGTGTCTCCATCTCTATAGGTATGAGTCAAAGGACTCCCCTTGGTTTTGTTTAATATTGTATAGGTCAAGGACCGCTATGCATTTATCTATGTTATGGGAGACATGGTTAACAAACTTATCTGATAACACATCAAAGGTTTTGATACCAGGCGGTAGATGAGATAACCACTCAATAGCTACACTGCCGAGACTTCATGGGAAAAGCCTCATTAAGTAGGAGTCATTATTTTATACATCCATGCAAGATACAAAGAATTCTCATATGTGTTCTATTGGATCTCATCTTCCCTTGTATTTGTCAAATTTGGGTATTTCAAAGTTCTTAGGGAAGGGTATAATGGATATGGAACAATCAAAGGGGAATGGAAATATGTCTTGTAGAGCATAGTTCTTCTTCAATTTTTCAAGTTGAATGTCTAATATCCTTCGGTTTAGATTTTGGATTTGTATGGTTAAGTCATCTCTTGGTGTGTTCATTTGATTAGGAGGGATATTATAACCTTGCCGGCCCACAATTTTTTGTGTGTTATATCATGGGGTTTGTATATATGAGGGTCCTTGGGCCATTTTGTGATTATAGGATGATGGATTGGGTCCTTGAGGACCGATGTGAGTGTGTTGGGGATTGATGGTATGATGTTGTGACATGTAAGTTTGAGGTTGTTGTTGAGGTGTGATGTGTTGTTTTTGATGGGCGTAGGTTTGATATTGTGATGGTGGTTGTTGCACACCAATGTTGTGTTGTGGGGGATAGGGTGCTTGATTTTGAAGATGTGTGCTTTTTAGTGGTTGAACATACTTTTGATGTTGAGGATTGATTATTTGTGGTGATAGAATGTATGTTTGATGTTGAGGATTTTGGGTAGATGATGATCCATGTTGGTATCGTGTGTTAGGATCATAGTATTGTTGTTGTTGCATGTATTGAGTTTGATCTTGGAAATTTCCTTGGTACATGCTTTGATCTTGTGGGTTATTGGTTTGTGGTGGTTGTTGATATATGGGTGAATTATTTTTTTCAATGGAGGATTAGTTTAATTTGATGTAGTATATATAGGTGATACCATATGTTGTCCTTGAGGTGGATTGTTAGCATATAGTTGTGGTTGCAAAGGGTTCTTTCCTTGTTGGTTCACTACATGTTGTGGTGGTCTTGGTGGAAGATTTCCCGTGTTTTACATATTAACATTAGGACCTTGTTATTGGGTGTTGCAAGATGTCTCATATAGGTTCCTAGATATGTTGGGTCCCATTGTATTAATTTCCACATTATGTGGTGGCATGTTTTGACTTGTTGATAGATTTAGATTTTCTTGAGCATGTTGAGCTGCCACAACTTGTTTGACTTGCGAGAGATGTCTATACAATGGACTATCCACATGTTGTGGGAAAGATTGACCGTGTATAGGTGCTTTTGAGAAAAAGGTGGTATCTTGGGATCCACCATTGGTTTAGGTATTTGTCCCACCATTTTTTGGTCTCCCAAAGGAATGAGAGTAGGATCCTAAAGAGTTTCAACGTTGAAATATGTAGGTAGCTTGGCACCATGTTGTACTAGTTTGAGGACATATGTGTTTGGATTTTTCCCAATCATTTTGTCCATTAGTTTTTACATTTTAGGATCTTGAGAGTGCTCTAAGAGTTCTTCATCGCCAATTTCCTCGTTAATACCATACTCCTATATGATCAAATCTTTAGGATTTGGAGGTTGATTTTTTTTCCTAGCAAATCTGTCTTGATGTCTAAGGAGTATTTAAGCATCACTAGGTGGTGGATTTGGTTGAGCTTTGAACGTTGGTTGTTCTTGAGAAGTTGATACTGTATTAGGATCACAACCCCATGGTTGAGGTTCCTCATTGGTGGTATTGGTGTTTGGCACACTAGAGCTTCTTTTGTTGGCTTCCATTTTATTTTTATGTTGGGATCTTGTTGTAGTCATAAATGAGCTCAAAAAACCTTGGTGAGTTTGAGATGAAAAATTATGGAAATGGGACGGTGTTTTGAGTTGAGATTTTTTTGGTGAAATGATGTACAAAGGATATGTTTGTAAACCTTTTGGACAAAGGATGCTGATTGTTTGATATGGATTGATGTTGATGTTGGATTCTTTGATATTTAAGGATGATAAGATTTTGCTACTCAACCCTATGATGAGGAGATGAGCCGATTTTGGATGTTTTTTGATAAATGATGCTATGATGTTGGATACTCAAACCTTAGGATAAGAGTATGAGTGGACGTTTGATGTGTTGATTTGATGCTACTCTAGGACAAAAGATGCACAAGACTTAGATTAATGTTTTGCTATGTCTTAGAGGATATGGTGATTTATTTACTTGAACTAGATTTGATGTTGCAAGTAAAGGTTTCTACTAATAGCCTAGAAACTTAGTGAGGTGCTAATGTGTGCTAAATATACAAGACTACTAGTGGATATGGTGACGTGATGAAAATAATAGCAAGATGATGGTTTGATTTGTTGTGTTTCGATACGTGTCCAACACTAGGTTTATGTTTGATTGTTGATGGTGATATGAAGGACGTTGATAGGATATGATTCAAGTCTGATTTCGATGTTGTGTCCAAAAGGTAATGGTTACGAACCCTAGGTAAACCAAGTTTGAAGTGTAGGATGGTGATGTTTGATTATGAATGTACAGGTCTAATGATGATAGTTTTTTTTGGAAATTATGTAAGGTATCATCCTAATGTTTTGAAAGTATTATTTTTACAAATTCTAAAATGTACAAGAAAATAGGATAATAATGGCTACTATCTAGGATGATAGTCGAAAAATTATGACAATAGAGGTTTTGTTTAAGGAATGGCTACAACAGTCTTGAAAAGAGTGGCTATGTTTTGACAGTGACTAGTGCAAACAAATATTATAGTAGTGGTTAGATTTTAGGACTGCAGTAAAATTCTAAAAAATGAGCAACATAATGCACAATAGCGGATATGTTTTGGCAGTTTCTGATAAGTTCACAAATTTTTATGTTTGAAGTATAATGCTTTAGGAGATGTGTTTGATAGCAAGTGATGCATACAATGACCATAAATTATTACAATAACTGACTCAATAGTAAAGGGGGATATTTTGTGGTCCTTCTTCCATTAATATCCATTGGTATAGCTCAAAGAATATCAATCAAATTACACCCTAAGGAATAAAGGTACATTCTTTGCCATAATCTTACCTCAATGCCAAAAGAGTGATGAATCTGAATCTATAGTGGGGTCAAATAGGACATATCAAGGAAATGTACCATCTTGATACTCTTGGTTGTGTAAAAGAGAATAAACTCTTAAGCCTTATGCCTCAACTATATACTGGATGTGGTAACTTCTAGGAATGGTTCTATTCCCATGCACGAATTTGAAAAACATTTCAAAATTAATTAGATTGGTTTCTAGATACAAGGTGTGTAATGACAACCGTGAACACTAGAGGTATGTGTCAAATACGTGAGCCACTTAAGTCTCTAGCCTAGCCTGTGCAACTCATTACATTCGCATGAGGACTTTGGCATGTTATAAAATTCGTGCCCTAGATTCACACTACTTGCTTTCAATTTCATACAATTTATATAGCCTCTCGGTAAACATGCTTTTAGGGTCACCTATGAGCTCTCCATTTTGAGATGTCTCATCTGTAGGCCCATATCTAATAAAGGGATAGCCAAAAAATAATACAAAGAGCTCAAAGTATTTCTTGTCACCCAAGATTGTCAAAAGATGTAAAGGGAGAGGATACACACTTGAATTGCCAATCATGGAAGACATGGTGGATAATTTATCACAATTAGATTTTAAGCCCAAATAAAGTGTTATAGATAGTAATTTGTGTTTTAAAGCACCAAATTCAAATGTTAGAGACTTCAAACACACATAAAAATGCTTGAAAATAAAAGGATCTTTGAAGAAGGTGCTACAAGCCAATTTTTTTTCATTACAATTAGATTTTTAAGCCTAAATGAAATGTTATAGATAGCAATTCATATTTTTAAAGAACCAAATTCAAATGTTAGAGACTTCAAACACCCATAAAAATGCTTAAAAATAAACTAATCTTGAAGAAGGTCCTATAAGCAAATGTGTTAGTAGTTTTAGCCTTTGAGAGTCTTGGACTGTTCGTCAACCCTACAAGAAAATGATTAGTAGTTCATGAAACATATGCCATTACCCTAGAAGAGCTGCACCAACAAAGTCAGATAATCTCATAACACAACAAATGACAATTAAGTTAGGGTTAGGGTTAAGTAAGAAATTGAGAATCCAAGAAATTTTGACAAATTGAAAAAAAAGTAGGAAACAATACGATAGTGACTCTGTCACCTATGATAATGGCTCTATAACTGCGATGCAGGATCATCCATAGTTGACTAGCAATCTTGCATCAACCAAAAATATTTAATTTTAAATTTTTATTTAGTTTGGTCTTTAAATATTTTAGGTCAATAAATGTTTGTAATAAGGCCTAAAATATTTGACAAATATTTGGCCAAGTTGTTATGTTGTAGTTTTATGGTGATTCAGGCTCATTTTGTGGCTTTTTCAAGGAAAAATATTCAAATATACCTTCTTGGGCATGGGATTTGGGGAGTTGCAAGTTATCACAACTAATTTATTATTCCTCAACTCTTGCATGAAGAATTTGGACACCCAAGAGCAAGTGGTTTGGCTTTTACTATTGCGGGGCTCCTATTTGTGAGGAAGTGGTTGCTTTTTCTTGGCCAATCATGGATAGAGGTTACAAAAAGATGCCTGTTCAAAATTTAATGATTTTATATTCATTTTTGAAAGAATACTTTCCATTTCCAAGCATAGAAAATTGGGAGTTACAAAAAACATTTGAGGGTTCTTGCTGCCAAATTGAAGTTGGTGCTTCCCAGTCATGGCTTTTTAAAGAAAGAAGGTATAAGCCATGAATTTTCAGGTCTAAAAGAGTGTAGAGACACAAATGGAAGATTAACATCATGGTTGAAGGTGGATTCATCCACAAATTGAGGACTGCAAGTGCAAATTTTTGTTGTTTGAAGTTTGCAGTGAAGAGAGAAAAATTGCAACTATGTTTTCTTAGTAGTTTCATGTTTATAATCTGATTATAATTTGTTTTTACTACCGTATATCAGTCCTATAGACTATAATATCTGATATAATCAATATATGGATGTTTGTAAGTCATTTGTGCAAGTTTGAATTAATGGAAATTGCTTCATAGTTGTTGTTTTTCATTAAAATCTCTGGTATTTGTTAAATGGTTTTTGGGAGAGGATTTGATAGTGGATTTAGAGAGTATCCCCTCTTGAGAGGTCGAGTCTTCCTTTCCATCAAACTAGTACGTTTGTGGCTCTATCAGGCAATAGTGATAGACAAATAGGATGATAGCGGTTTTTTCACAAACAATAGCAGCTCTACAACAATAGTTAGTTTCAAACTCAATCAAAAACTTGTCAATAGAAATGACAAAAGTGATTAGTTTTGATGATAGCGGCTAGTTTTTAGGATGACCACAGTAGAAAAATAGAGTGATAGAAGCTTGATTCCCAAATAAAAGTGGCTTTGTTCCTACACAAAATGAAAACCTCTGACAAAATATTAGAAAAATAAGATGAAAACGACCATATTGATGCAATGGTGGCTAGAAAATACGACAACCGTGTTCGGATTGTAAGAGTATAGTGACCAAATTGAAAAAAATGATTCCTACAGAAGATGACATCAATCCATAACCTACAACTGATCATAAAACTTGATAAAAATTGTTAGATCTAGGACCTAGGTCCCATTGGGTGTGCCAATTTATGTAAGAGGGAAATATGGATAAAGATTAGTATCAATGAAATCAATCAAACAAAATCAAGACAAAGGATAAAACCCAACCTACTCATGAAATGGAATTTCCATAGCTATGAATTCAATAAACAAGGTTAGAAAAATCTAATTGAAACACAAATGAATTCAAATTACATAATCTTACCATCCCAAGTTGAAGTGTATTCATGTTGATCTTGATATGTTGGATTACTTTTC
Organism: Sequoiadendron giganteum; assembly: GCA_007115665.2. Taxonomy (NCBI): domain Eukaryota; kingdom Viridiplantae; phylum Streptophyta; class Pinopsida; order Cupressales; family Cupressaceae; genus Sequoiadendron; species Sequoiadendron giganteum. The sequence goes on along the minus strand of CM021100.1, from coordinate 64,839,653 downwards.
AACACAAAGCCTCTGTGATTTGGGAAAGCTTGATAATGATGATGATGACCTAGAATGCAAGAGTATTTGCTCAATTTTCTCAAGAATCACACTGACATGACTTATCCACCAATTCTCTCGATGAATTATGAGAGGGATGAGGGTTATTTTATATATTTTCTTATTTTAGATGAACAATCTAGATGCAAAGATCAAAGATCAAGATCAATGGTCAATGCCCATTGAGAGGAAATAGATTGAGTAGTTAACTGGCCTGATTAATCTAATCAAGGGAATTGACTACATAATTAGTGGAAATTTGATATCTTAATTAGTGGATTGGAATAATCGATGGAATTAGAAAATTAGATTGAGTAATCAATGAATGTGATTTGATCAATCTAAATGTGTGAGGATAAATAATTAATTAATCTTGAGAGGAACGTGCAAGATGAAATTGATTTTATAAATAAAAGTTTATTTATTAATAGACCATGTTGAGTGAATTTTGGGAAATTAAATAATTAATTTGATTATTTAAATAATTAATAGATCCATGTAATGTTTTTGCAAATCATGCTATAGGCCCCTATTAATAGGGTTGATTTTGTATTAACTTGTATCTGATTGAGTTATAACCGAAGGTTTTCTTCTCGGTTCTTTTTTGCCAATATGCTCTTTGAACCAGGTTTTGTAATATTCTATTTAAATATAATATAATATATTATAGTGACTTACCACTTTTGCTGTTTTTTTTTTTTGGAAGAGGGAAATTAGATTAATTAAATAATTAATGATAACTATTTAAGTAAATTAGAAGAATAAGTAACATTAGAGACATAATTAAATAATTAATGTTTATTTAATTAATCAAGAGGAATAAGGTTAAATTAGTGATGACATAGTGAATTAATTAAACAATTCAAGATTATTTAATTAATAGAGGAAAATAGGGTTAATGATGGAAATGATGTTAAAAGGGGATTAATGATGCCAACAATAAAAAATATAGTTTTAGGACGTGTGATATATGCATTAAGCCATTTTTACATGTCTACAACAACTAATTCATTCAACTTAGTTATTTAATTCCTTCTTACTTTCATTTATTTAATTTCTTTTAATTAAATAAAATAAAATAGCAAATCCTTTATATTTAAGAAAAATAAGCTCTTTTATTTTTATTTTCTTTTCAACCATTTAAAATATATATTTATTTATGTTTTTTGAAATAAGATAAAGTAATCAACATGAGATGTGACATCAATAGAGTTGTGTTATGTGTTGAGTGTTCAATGTATATGCTGAAAGTATTGTATTAAAGGCAAAAGAATGAGTGTGAATGTGTGAAGAAGTGTGTGAGTGAGTGTTGAAGATAGTGATCTAAAATCATAAGTGTTTGAGTGAATACTAAAGGTAGTGAACCAAAGGTAGAAGTGTGTGAGGTGAGTGTTGAAGGTAGTGAGTCAAAAGAAGAAGTGTATGAGTGAATGTTGAAGATAGTGAGCTGAAAGCAAAAGTGTATGAGTGAATGCTAAAGGCAGTCAGATGAAGGTAGAATTGTCTAAGTGAAGTGCTGAAGGAAGTGAGCTAGAGGTAGAAAAAGTGTTGTAGTGGTAGTTGATCATCTGATTCATCAAGTGTTGTATGTTGAGGTTGTATCCTCTTCCTCTAAGTGTTATATTTGGTGGGGAGTTGTAAAATTCCTTTGGTTGAATCCATAAAAGTATGTTGTAAATAGTGTTTCATTTTGTGAGGTTAGATTTGGATAGTAGCTACAAGAAACTTTCTCACCATGTTATTTCCCTTGTTGGGTTTTCCATGTAAATTTGGTGTTGTGGTTGTGTACTTATGCTTTGAATTTTCTATCTGATTCATGCAATAATAAGTTTTGATTGTTAGAATTGAATTGGATTAATTTGAGGGATATATTGATTCACCCCCCTCTCAATATATTTGTGTGTTCTAACCATTTTGTATCAGAGCCGAGTTCCTAAGTACAACCTAACAACTAAAGGTAGATCTTGGTTTAGAACACATCGCTCAGAAGGAGTCCTCTTCTAAGGCACCACTTTTTGATGAAAACAACTATGCCTTTTGGAGTGTCAGGATGGATGCCTATCTCTCCTCACTAGGTTATGATGTTTGGAGAGCTACCAAAGATGATTATACTGAACCTGCTCATCCTATCACAAATCCTAATGCACACAAAACTCATGAGAACAAATCTAGAGCAAAGAATGCTATCCTAAGTAGGATAAAAAAAATGATTTTTTTAAAGTATTAGAATGTAAGACAACCAAGGAGATATGGGATAAACTCAAAAATCTCTAAGAAGGAAATAAAAGTGTGAAGCAAGAAAAGTTGTAATCTTACAAAACATTATTTGAGAATTTGTAGATGAAAGAAGAGGAAAACATAGCCAACTATTTTATCCAGGTAGATGAAGTTGTCAATGGAATAAGAGGACTTGGTAAAGATATAACTGATTTAGTAGTTGTGAAGAAAGTTCTAAGGACTCTCTCCCACTATTTTGACTCAAAATTTTTTGCAATTGAAGAAACCAAAGATCTGACAAAGATTATTATGGAAGAACCATTTTGATCTCTCACAACTTATGAGATGAGGAATGAATTTAAAGTTACACATGAGAGATAAGTTGCATTCAAAGATTTGAATAAAGAAGAATCATTTGGTTCATAGTGAATATGAAGAAGAAGAAGAAAAATTTGTAAGAAAGCTAAAGAAGGGATTAGGTAAGTACAAAGGTAAATTTCCTTTCAAATGTTTTAATTGTGGAAGAATTAGTCATTATGACTCTAAATGTACTTTTGGAGAAAATTAAATTAGTAGCAAGGGTTTCAAAAGAAATAATTTGAAAAAGAATCTTCTTCCCAAAGAAGATTATTGCTCCTCAGATGAAGGAAATCCTTGCACATTAGATAATGATTGAGAGTAATCCCTATTCATGGCCATTGTGATCTCTAGAAGTTCAAGAAAAAATATGGATGAAGAAGAAGATGAAGTTGATTTTGAAGGTGAACTTGTCTCTGCTCTTGAATATCTAGAAAAGTTAGAAATTCAAAAGGTAGATGTTATTGAGCAAGTCAAGGAAAAAAATAATGAGGTTGAAAATGTTGAATGAACAAGACAACCAAGAGGGGGGTGAATCAGTTGTAGCAAATTAAACCTTCAAAAAACTCAACGTAATAAAATCCACATGCATTCATTAAACCCTTATTCTGTTAATGTGTTTAAACTTGAAATGTAGATAACAAAAACTAAAATAGAAATACCATATAGAAGAGAACACCAGATTTACATGGAAAAACCAATGAGGGAAAAATCACGATGAGGATTAGCTCATAATGTAAGTAATTCCAAAATCGGTACAAGGGTTCATTGCTAGAATAGGACGAACTATCCAAAAAGGCTCATAGATAGGGCTCACTACCACAAAAAGAAATACAAGAAGATAGAAGAGAAATGTTACACAAAGAACACTTTCTCAATGCAATAAGGAATCCACCACAATGCTCCAAAACGCTCACAGTCTTGCTTGAATGATTTTGGATGCCTTTAGCTCACTGCCTTCACGAACCCTAACATTTAAATTTGCATTTCTCTGCTCAAATTCGTATCAAACACATCACTCGCATTGATCTTACATCTCCCTTTCTTCTTTCCCTATCCTTCCTCTCAACTCCACACTTATTTATATCAACCTCAACCTCAAAAAACTTCTCCACTATCGAAAAATAGCCATTATACATACAAATTCAAAATAGGTCGTCATCTAAAAATTCCAATGGTGGATAAGAATGAAGGTGACCTACATAAATCCTTAATTAGGACCCAGATAGATCCCAACACACCACAACATGATTTTACAAGCCTCACATGTAGCGCTAACACAAGGTTAGCCAATACCCATGTAAAACAACATAATCATTAAGTAAACACTTCCTTAAATCAATCTGAGACTTTCAAATGATAGAATTCACTTGAACACGATCTATAATAATCCACAAACTACTTGAGATTCATCAAACACTTCATCCAAGCTCACATCATTCAAATATTTCAACTTAGAACAATTGGTAAAACCTTATTCACATAATGACAAATGAAACCTACTTTGTACTGCACCAAGTGAAGTAGGCTCTTGAATATACAAAGATACAAAAATTATAAGAAACTTCCCAGATCTGCACAATGTGAAGCCAAACAATGGAGAATCACAGAGAAAATACATTTCTCCCAGGCCACATAAAACATCATCGAAAAATTGGTTCACACACTAGTGAAAATATCTTGCTGTTTAAAACGATCCAAAACCAAAATTTTGAATATAGAAACCTCTAACAACCATAAACAACATATAAAATCTAAAAATGCATAGGATCAATACAAAATAAACACAAAGCATAATACCAGAGCACACTATGAACACTTGCACAACACAATTACTTTGTTTATCAAATTTTCTCAAAAGCACTTGAAAACCAAGTACAAGAGATATCATCTCAGCTCATTGCTTCATTCCACCTCATCTACAGACATTGCAAAAAAAAAATAGCTCCATGTACTCACAACACTTCATGAATATCTCAACTATACATGCACAACTTGCAACAACTTGTTTTACTCTTTTTCACAATTTTCTCAATATCCTCGAAAACTTCATCATGCAATAACTTCCTTAACACATGATTGACACCAAAATAAACACCTATCAATAGAATTATTATTGACATCAATGATAAGACCTTCATACTTGTAACAACTTCCTTAACACATAGTTGACATCAATGAAAACACCAGTTAGTAGACTTCCTATTGACATCAATGACAACACCTTCATACTTACAACAAAAAAACCAATGGTTGTCCAAGCAACATTTCATGCTCAAGGACAAAAAATATCTAGGTAATAGATAGCGATTGATCAAGTCACATGAGTGGTGACAAAAATAAAATTCATCAAGATGGATAAGTGAAATGGCAGATCAACATATTTTGGAGATAATTTATCAACAAAGATATATGGAAAGGGCACCATAAGTATTGATGGGAAATCCAAGATAGAAGATGTTATCTATGTTGAAATTATCAAGCACAATCTTTTCAGTGTAAGACATGTGAAAAAAAAAGGATATATTCTTATATTTCATGATCAAGGGTGTGAAATTAAAAGAGAAAGTTTTGGAAACTTGGTGGCAGAAGGAGCTAGGACAAAAATCAATTTATACAATCTAAAGGGTGTTAATAGAAGAAGCTATCTTTGAGGGAAAAAAAAAGAGTGCTAGTTATGGCAAAAGAGTATGGGAAACATTAAATTTGATAAATTTGGTGAAGATTAGCTCCATGCAAGCAATGAGAGTGTCAAATTGGGAAGAAAAAAAGGATAAGGTTCAAGACCAAGTATTCTTCCACAAGACCTTTGGAACTAATTCATATTGATTTTTATGAACCTACCAGGACAAAGAGTCTTCAAGGTGAAATTTATTTCATGTTACTCATTGATGGTTTCTCTAGGATGACATGGGTTACATTCTTAAAGGAAAAATCAGAAGCTTTCAGTAGGTTTAAGATTTTCAAGTCAATGGTTGAAAATGAAATGAATGCTAGAATCAAGTGTTTAAGGTCTAATAGAGGTGGTGAATTCACATCAAGTGAATTTGAGGAATTTTGTGAAGAGAATGGAATAAAGAGGCATTTTTATGTGGCTAGCACTCCTCAACAACATGGAGTTGTGGAAAGGAAAAATATAACTTTTCAAGAAATAGCTAGGACAATGTTGAATGAAGCCCAATTTTTTGATGTATATTGGAAAGAAGAAATCCATACTATTATCTATATTCTTAAGAAAGGTAAACTAATGGTGGATAGCATCAAAAATCATTATGATATTTGGTATGGAAGACCAACAAATATCAAGTATTTCAAAAAAATTGGAAGTAGATGTTTTATCAAAAGAGATGAAGAAGGATTAAAAATATTTGACTCAATATTTGATGAGAGAATCTTTCTTGGATACTCAACTAGGAGAAAAGCCTATAAGTATTACAATAAAATATTGAGGAAGATTGTTGAAAGTGAAAATGTTAGATTTTATGAAGAGTCACATCAAAAAAAACATAATTGGAGACAAGAATGAGGGTGTGTAGAACAAAAGAAGATTTGCAAAGATAAATGAATAGGTAAATTTATCTTTGTTATGAAGAATAGAATCTAAGAATTTTTTTGATGCTAGCAAAGATGAAGGATGGATTCAAGAAATAGAAGAGCTAAATAATATATAGAAAAATAAGACTTGGTAATTAGTACCAAGACCTATTGACAAGAATGTGATAGGAACAAAATGGGTGTTGAAAAACAAACAAAATGAAGATAGAGAAGTTGTGAGAAAAAAAGAAGGGCTAGTGTGCATAGGTTATTTGCAGGTGGACGGAATCGAATTTAAGGAAATATTTTCTTTGGTGGTAAGAATGGAGGCTATTAGAATATTTCTTACCTTTGTTGTTCATTGGTGCAAGAGCACCTAGATCTTGTAAATGCCTTCAAGAGGCTAGATTGCCAAATTTGAAATGTTCAAGTCAAAGTAATGTGTCAAATCCATTGTAAAGGATAAATTTAATGTATTTAAGGTCATGAGTAAGTCTAAGGTGGTCAAGGAAGGGAAAAGTGCAAATTAGTAATATTGTCATATTGACAAATATGTAAAAAGAGCAAAAAAAGAAGGAATGTGAAAAGACAAAGTGGAATTTGAAGGTATAGGTCATTCAAGGAAGTTGAAGAGGAAGTTAATAGTTTAGAAATATCTATAAGAACATTGTAAAAGGTGAGGAAAAGCAGATCTTGATATCCTTGTAATCAAATTCAGAAATAAATCCCTATTTTCCGTGTTAACAATAATATTTCCTTTGTTTCTACCTGTATCTTGATTGTTTAGGAATTTTAAATAAAAATTCTTGTGTGATCATATTTAGGAAAGTTTTAGTCTTCATTTCAGATAGTTGAGAAGTCAATTTTTAAGAAACAAAAGAAAAAAGGCAATTTTCAGTGCCCAGATTGTGTTCTTGAAACAGTGATTTTGAGAGTCCATTAAAGAACCAAAGGCCATTCCAATGATATAGGGTTAGTGATTCAGTGGGATGGATTTATTTAAGTATCTTTTCAATGTAGATGTTTCTGTGTGTGCAGGGGTATCAAGAGTTTGAAGTTGTGTTGTTGTCTCAAGACCAAAATTTGAGTTTCCCCTCTTGAACAATGGAGGTTACAACAGGGTTTTGAAGTAATGGTGTATGCATGCACTTGGAAATGATCTAAAATGATTTTGTAGACATATTGTGACAAGTTTCAGGTAGTGGCAAGGTGGTATGATGTTTTTAAGTGGCATTTTCTATAAACCCCTATTTTACGTAGTCTCTAATGGCATACAATGAGGGTTTTTAAGTCTAATGCATAAATGATTGGTTCTCTGAGAAGTAATGATGGATTTGGTAGTTTTAAGACATGAATAAAGACTATTTTGAGTTAAGTTGGTTTTGGAGGTACTTTGAGAGTGCTTACTTTGTTGAAATGGGCTAAATGAGGCTCCTAGACAACGTGTGGTGTATTGATTCTCCGACATTCTCTGAAACAAGTGATATCTTTTTTGAAGTATGTTAAGTAGGACTGTAAAGGGTATCTTACATTTTTTTTTTGAAGGGAGGCATCGTGGTTAAAGGGAAATCACCCATTTTAAGGGTTTGGAACACTACTAAGTTTTCTGACCTGTGCATGCTTGAATATGAGATTTTGTGAAAAATGTGGTATTAGTGATTGTTTATGTGTTGAACCTAGTAGAAGAAAGATTTTAAGGATGTTTCAAATGTTTTCTAGGAGTCTAGAAGTCTAACTTGATGAATTTGGTATCTTGGGCAATGTAAAACATATGTGTACAATGGAGTTTGACTGCAACAATTAAAGAACCTAATGATGTAAAATTTTGTAAGCAGGTTACTGGTTTATTTGAATCAAATACAAGAAGATTACAATTCCTTGGAAGTATGAGGAAAAATTGAAACAAGAAAGAGTGATTTGTGGTTATTTTTCCATGTAAAGCAAGTTGAATTGATGAGTGATTTGTTGAATAGTGAAGAGTTGTTTGGTTCACTCTATCTGATTAGATTTTTGTGTTCAGTCATTTTGATGGCACTAAAGATGAGTTGAGTCTGACAATATATATGATGAATTGGTTTGTGGCATAAAGTGTTGCCGTGGAAAGTGAGTGTGTTGATGGGATTTGGTTTTAGTGAATGAGTTGGAGAATGAACATAAATTGTGAATGTTGAAAATAATGATCTAATTCAAAGCTTCGTAATGGTGATATGAAGATTACTATGTTGAAATGGATCTCCTCATGGTTTGGTTTTGGGTCTAAAGTACCCCTATTAGGTTGTGGTTGGTAGTTAATACTGCATTAATTGGTATTAGAGCCTGAAGATACTCTGGGAAAGTTGGTTATGGTTAAGTTGTTGCTGATAATAGGTTGAGATTGTTGGTTGGTTGTAGGTGCTTATCCATCTAAGCTGCAGAGAGGAAGAACTCTGAGGACCTGTATATTGGCAGAAAAGGAAAGGTTTGTGGTCACCATCCTCCAATGGAGATTAAGCTAGGTAGAAGGTGCAAATTAAAGAGAGTGTGGCATCTTCCAGGATCTATTGTTGGGTAAGACAAATGGTTTGTTGAGTTGTGTTGTGTTGTAGTTAGAACCTGATGGGTACCTGATTGAGAAGCACTGAAGAGTTGCAACCATGATGAAGGATACTCCACTGATGGGAGTTGATGAAGAGTTGAGAATATGAAGAGAATATTGGTTAGAGGAAGGTACAAGGAAAAGAGATGAAGATATAGATGGAGAAAGAAAATGACAAGAGAAAGAAAGGTGACAAAGATGAAGACAAGGCAAAGATAAATGCAGATGAAGCAGACAAAGAACAAGGTAGTTTGATTTTTTCTTTTGTAGGTACAAGTATGTTTCCAAGAGACTTGGAAAACTTTGTTGGTTGGTTGTATGGTGCAGGAGCACCTAGATCTTATAAATGCCTTCAAGAGGCTAGATTGTCAAATTTGAAATGTTCAAGTCAAATTCATGTGTCAAATCCATTTTAAAGGCTAAATTTAATGTATTTAAGGTCATGAGTAAGTCTAAGGTGATCAAGGAAAGGAAAATTACAAATTAGTAATATTGTCATATTGACAAATATGTAAAAAGAGCAAAAAAAAAGAAGGAATGTGAAAAGACAAAGTGGGATTTGAAGGGATAGGTTGTTCAAGGCAGTTACTAGTTTATAAATATTTATAAGAACATTGTAAAAGGTGAGGAAAAGCAGATCTTGATATCCTTGTAATCAAAATTGGAAATAAATCCTTGTTTTCTGTGTTAACAACAATATTTCCTTTGTTTCTACTTCTATCCTGATTGTTTAGGAATTTAAAAACAAAAATTCTTGTGTGATCATATTTAGGAAAGTTTTAGTCTTCATTTTAGACAGTTGAGAAGGCAGTTTTTAAGAAACAAAAGAACAAAGGCAATTTTCAGTGCCCAGACTGTGTTCTTGAAACAATGATTTTGAGATTCCATTAAATAACCAAAGGCCATTCCACTGATATAGGGTTAGTGAGTCAGTGGGATGGATTGATTTAAATATCTTTTCAATGTAGTTGTGTTTGTGTGTGCAGGGGTATCAAGAGTTTGAAGTTGTGTTGCTGTCTCAAGACCAAAATTTGAGTTTCCCCTCTTGAATAATGGAGGTTACAAGAGGGTTTTGAAGTAATGGTGTATGCATGCACTTGTAAATGATCTCAAATGGTTTTTCAGAAATATTGTGACAAGTTTCAGGTGGTGGCAAGGTGGTATGATGTTTTCAAGTGGCATTTTCTATAAACCCCTATTTTATGTAGTCTCAAATGGCATATAATGAGGGTTTTTAAGTCTAATGCATAAATGATTATTTCTTTTAGAAGTAATGATGGATTTGGTAGTTTTAAGACATGAATAAAGAATTTTTTGAGTTAATTTTATTTTGGAGGTACTTTGAGAGTGCTTACTTTGTTAAAACGGGCTAAATGGGGCTCCTAGACAACGGGTGGTGTATTGATTCTCCTACATTCTCTGAAACAAGTGATATCTCTTTTGAAGTATGTTAAGAAGGTCTCTAAAGGGTATCTTAAAATGCAATTTTTTTGAAGGGAGGCATCGTGGTTAAAGGGAAATCACCCATTTTAAGGGTTTGGAACACTACTAAGTTTTCTGACCTGTGCATGCTTGAATCTGAGATTTTGTGAAAAATGTGGTATTAGTGATTGTTTATGTGTTGAACCTAGTAGAAGAAAGATTTTAAGGATGTTTCAAATGTTTTCTAGGAGTCTAGAAGTCTAACTTGATGAATTTGGTATCTTGGGCAATGTAAAACATATGTGTACAATGGAGTTTGACTGCAACAATTAAAGAACCTAATGATGTAAAATTTTGTAAGCAGGTTACTGGTTTATTTGAATCAAATACAAGAAGACTACAATGCCTTGGAAGTTTGAGGAAAATATTGAAACAAGAAAGAGTGATTTGTGGTTATTTTTCCTTGTAAAGCAAGTTGAATTGATGAGTGATTTGTTGAATAGTGAAGAGTTGTTTGGTTCACTCTCTCTGATTAGATTTTTGTGTTCAGTCATTTTGATGGCAGTAAAGATGAGTTGAGTCTAAAAATAGATATGGTGAATTGGTTTGTGGCATAGAGTGTTGCCTTGGAAAGTGAGTGTGTTGATGGGCTTTGGTTTTAGTGAATGAGTTGGAGAATGAACATAAGTTGTGAATGTTGCAAGTTGAATTGATGAGTGATTTGTTGAATAGTGAAGACTTGTTTGGTTCACTCTCTTTGATCATATTTTTGTGTTCAATGATTTTGATGGCAGTAAAGATGAGTTGAGTCTGATAATAGATATGGTGAATTGGTTTGTGGCATAGAGTGTTGCCTTAGAAAGTGAGTGTGTTGATGGGCTTTGGTTTTAGTGAATGAGTTGGAGAATGAACATAAGTTGTGAACGTTGAAAATAATGATTTAATTCAAAGCTTCGTAATGGTGATATGAAGATGAATATGTTGAAATGGATCTCCTCAAGGTTTGGTTTTGGGTCTAAAGTATCCCTATTAGGTTGTGGTTGGTAGTTAGTACTGCATCATTCACAAGAACTTTAAATTATATCAAATGGATGTGAAATATTGAATGGTGACTTGGAAGAAGTGTATATAGTGTAGCCTAATGATTTGAACTATCAAAGGATCCAAAAATGGTGTGCAGACTCAAGAAGACTTTGTATGATCTAAAAAATCCCCTAGGGCTTGGCACACAATTTTGGACAAGTACTTACTCTAGAAGGGATTCAAGAAAGGTATTGTAGATAGCAATCTATATATTAAAATTGAGGATGAAAGAATTATAATGGTTGTTGTGTATGTTGATATAATATTTGGTGGAAATGATGAAATGTATAAGAATTTTTCTAAAGAAATGCATAAAGAATTTGAAATGTCTATGATAGGTGAGTTATCATTCTTTCTTGTACTCCAAATTTCATGGTTAGATAATGGTATCTTTTTCTCTCAAGAAAAGTATGTCAAGGAAATGGTAAAGAAGTTTGGTATGGAAGATTGTAAACCAGCAGTACTCCCATGGTAACATATTGTCATTTGAGTAAAAATGATGAGTCACCTAAATGAGATTAGACTCTTTATAGGTCTATTATTGGGGGCCTATTATACTTAACAACATCAAGGTTTGATATTATGGAAGTTGTCTATTTGGTTTCAAGGTTTCAAGCTGATCCAAGAGAAACTCATGTAAAGGAAATCAAGAGGATTTTTAGATATTTGAAGAGCACTCTGGATTATGGACTATGGTATCAAAAAGATGAAATTTTTTCTCTAAGTGCATATACTGATGTTGATTGGGCTGGGAGTGTTGATGATAGGAGTACCAATGAAGGCACTTTCTTTTTGGGAGAAAAATTGGTCTCTTGGTTTAGTAAGAAGTAGGACTCAATGTCCCTATCAACAATAGAAGCAAAGTATATTATTACAACATCCTACTACATCCAAGTGTTATGGATGAAGTAAAATTTGAAGGAAATAAAGGTGATATATGATGAACCCATTCCAATTTTGTGTGATAATACAAGTTCCATCAATATTTCAAAGAATTTAGTGTTGCATGCTAGAACCAAGCATATATCTATCAGACATCACTTCTTAAGACATAAATTTGTGAATCAAGAAGTAATATTGGAATATGTTCCTACAAAGGAACAAGTTGCAAACATCTTTACTAAGGAACTTTGAAAGGATGCATTTGAGTAACTCAGACATAAGTTAGGGGTTGTTTCCCCTCGTTCTAACTAGATGAATAATTGGTACATCGATTTAGGGGTAGAAATTCAAGACACATTTTATCCTTGGATTGATGAGGGCTACCTCTCAGGGGGAGCCGGTAGAAGAATGTTGAGGTTTATGTAGACATAGGAAGCTTTTATATTGCTACAACCTCAATTGAAGACCATATTCCCTTTTTCCTTGATGTCAAAGGGGGAGACATTAAATATCTCATCAATTTTTCCATCAATGCCAAAGGGGGAGATTATTGAAAGTATGTTGTAGGTATTATCATTGATGTCAACAAAATGAAGATTGTTGCAAGTGTCATCTTTGATGACTACTAACTAGTAATGTATAAAAGGTTGCATGTGATGTAATCAAAAGTGTCAGTTATGATGTTGTATGTCATGAGATCATGTTGTTCATGTATAGGTGAATGATGTTGTGAATGTTGTATTCATTATCTCTTGTTGTAAAGCATTACATAATATGTGAAAGAAAACATGAAATCTTGTCATGTAGACAATGGCTTGGGAAGTTATACTGAAAGGCTTTGGAGAATGCTTCAGATTCCTTCGCATTGCTTCACATTTGAAGATATTGCCTTACGATTAGGAATTTTGGTAGATGCAAATGTACAATATGTAAGTTCTTGATTTCAAAGCATAAAAGTTACCACCGATGTTTCCAGAGCTAGCAAAGTGAAGATTGTGTTGTTGCAGTCAAGAAGGTTTAGAGAAACACTCTACATTTCTCCATAGTCAATGTTGTGGTCTTACGGTTTTGAGGATGAGTTTAAAATGTCTATTTTTTTTCTTCCTTCAAGTTTCAGATTTTGATGTGTACTACAAGTTGAGTTTTTTAATGATCTATCTCAAGATTATGTTGTTTGAGTATGCAAGAGATACTGGTTTTGTGTGTGTTTTCTTGTGTTAGCTTAATGTTGCATGAAGTAGTAAAAGGAGGGCCTGGAAATTATTTTGAACATCACTTAATGTTTGTAATGTAATCCACATGATTCTATATGGTATATTTGATATCGCTTATGGTTTGGAGTTAATATTTGGAGGGTTGAGCATTTTCTCAACTGATTTGGTAATTTAAAGTGTTTGTGCTAAGTTTTTGCTATGTGCATCAGGAAGGAATTGTGTGTAGATGTAAAATAGGTCCTTCTTATCTCCTTGCTTTGACCACATTCAATTTAATTTCCGTATGGATTATTTGGATCTGACTCATTATGGTCATTGTACGTTTCATTAAATACATTTCATTTTGGTCAACAAGGAGAAATGTTTTGAAGCTTGCAGAAGGTATAAATGGAGGATCAAGTGTGTGATCAATAGAGATGTGTTATGTGTTGAGTGATCAATGTATATGCTAGAATAAGTGTGTTGAAGGTAGAAGAATGAGTGTGAATGTGTGAAGAAGTGTGTAAGTGATTGCTAAAGATAGTGAGCCAAAAGTAGACGTTTTTGAGTGAATGTTGAAGGTAGTGAGCTGAAGGTAGAAGTGTGTGAGGTGAGTGATGAAGGTAGTGAGCCAAAAGAATAAGTGTATGAGTGAATGTTGAAGGGAGTGAGGTGAAAGTAGAACTGTATGAGTGAATGTTGAAGGCAATGAGCCAAAGGAAGAAGTGTGTGAGTGAAGTGTTAAAGGCAGTGATCAAAAGATAGCCAAAGTGTTGTGGTGGCAGTTGATCATTTGATTCATCAAGTGTTGTATGTTGAGGTTGTAGCATCTTCTTGTAAGTGTTGTAATTGGAAGGGAGTTGTAAAATTCCTTTGGTTGAAGCCATAAATCTATGTTTATAATCTTGTTTCATTTTGTGAAGCTAGATTTGGATAGTAGCTCCAAATAGCTTTCTCATCATGCATGGTTTTTCCCTTGTTGTGTTTTCCACATAAATTTGGTGTTGTGGTTGTGTACTTGTTCTTTGAATGTTCTATTTGGTTAAGGTAGTGATAAGTTTTGATTGTTAAAATTGAATTGGAATAATTTGAAGGATATATTGATTCACCTTGCCTCTCAGTATATCTATATGTTCTAACATTTACCCCTTAAACCCTATCCATGAAAATATTTGGGTAGAGATTAGTAGATATGAGTAGTTTTATGATGATCCAATTAATTTTGAATATTTTATATCTAATTCACACAAGCTAAGTAGATTACTTAGCAATATAGTGGGTTAGTGGGTCATAACATTTAGAATGTGAGATTTGTGCTAGTTGTGTCTCAATGATTTAGCTTCTATAGAGTCCACTAGTTTGAAAAATTTGAGGAATTTTTCCCAATGTAGAAGGAATTCTATAGTTATATTTGCAAAATTCACCCATAGATTATTATCTATAAAAAATTTAGACAATTTGTTATGTCATCATGACACCTATACCATTATAATCCTCTCATCAAGTTGAATATTTTTTATATAACTATAGTGCATATCTTGGTATAGTACTAGGAGATCAAAATGGTTAGCTCTCACCATTCTTAAGATATCAGTTTGGAAAAACTTGGTATAAAAATCAAGATAATTGATGAATCACTTCTAGCCCCAACTAAGTTAAACAAAATTGATAATATATAAGATTGAATTTTATTTTATAAAGTGTAGTAAAAAACACGACAAGATGTAGGTTTCCATCAATTACAATAATGTGGAAACCATAGTAATTAGGACAACTCTTCCAACACAATTTTATTTAGGACATCGTGAATTCGGATGAGGGTGTAATTTTGTGAGATTTCCACAAGATATACTCAAACTTGATTTTCTCAAATTTGATGGAGGTGATCCTACCATATAGATTTACTAAACATGATAATAATTTACCTTGAATAAAACCCCCTGGTGGAAGAAAGTGTCCATTGCCTCATTCAGTTCAGAAGATAACACCATGCAACGGTAGCACTTCAATTCTAGTACATGTGATGGATTCATTGGAGAAATAACTAATCTCTTTCAAAATTGTTCTATCTATAAGTACAAAATATAGCTTAAATGTTTGTCCAACAAAAAAAAGAATCAATGTGTAATGATGAAAATTTCACCCCATAAAAATTTGCATCACATAACCTCCCCGTTATGTTAGTTATAGTTGATAAAGAAATTCCCCTTTTATCTAACCTTAATTTCATCCCTAAACCCTTTATTTTTGGTTGTCTAAAGTGAAATTCTATCATGAACGCTAGTGAGACACACATACATCTACACAACCCACAAACATCTCAAAAATATTCTTGGTTTTATGGTTATTGGGACATTAAAATTCCACCTACCTATGAAGTATAACACCTCTTTGGTGACAAACGCACTGAAAACACCATTTTACATTCCTTCTCTTCAATCCTTCAACTATTATTTCATTCAATTCAATCTCATTAAACTCTATTCACCCAATATTTCATTCTATTCAATCCATCTCTCATTCTCTCACTCTCATTCTCATTATACACCATATTCTTGCAAGCTTTATTACTCTTTGGATTCTACACTAGTAGTTTGGTTATCTTGACATGTTTAGGAGGTTGCATGCTCTTCCTTTTGTTTCTCCCGTTCACAAAAGGATGGTAACTGTGATCTCTCTTGTATTATCATCTTTATTTTTTGATAGAATGTTGTTGTTCTAATTTGTCTATTATCTCATCTATTTATTTCTTTATCTATTGTCGTTCTTGTTTATCTATCTAGCTATCTGTGGAGGTGGAAAAACCTACACAAGGGTTCAAATAAGGCAAACCCCTAAATAACCCCAACCTTTTTCCTCATTTCCATGTGTGTAGGTTGTTGATTTAGAGCATCACAAGAGGTTTCATAGCATTGGACCTAGTGGAACCCCTCAATCTTTGTGGTCCATTGATAATTATTGCATTTTTGGCTATCTCTTCTGGTCTAGGGTGTGTCCCGAGGCTTAGGGTTTTCATTTTATCCTTTTTTATAGGGTTTTGTATGCCCTAAACCATTTGAAAAATCCTAAGTGTTGAAAACCATTGTATGTGTTCTATTTTGAAGTTGACTGGTGTTGGCCCATTCTTAGGTTTTTAAGTTACCTCTAAATCCATCAAAATCGTTTATCTACCAACCCCTTATGCCTAGTCAACCGATTGCTACCCGTCAAATTATTTTTAATCTTGTCAAATGTTATGCGGGTTTGAATTGTATCAAATATTTACAACTATTTCCTAAGTCTGAATCCACATTTTTCCTAAGTCCTATTACCTTGGCAACCTAGCAAAAGACCCCTTTTAAGTCATAAATAAATGCACATGCTTTTAAAAAACCTTTATGAATGGTCGTCGGGTCCCACTTAGTGCATCTTATTGGTTGCTCACTAGCTCATCTAAATAAAATAATTTGAAGAAAGAACCAATGATATAGTGGGTGAGTGACACCTATCCACCTTTGTGGTGGGTCTTACAACTCTTCAAAAGCATTGGCAATAAAATGTTATGGTATCAATGACTAGGATGAACTCTGACGGATCAATCTTGACCATTCCTTGCTAGCCTACGAGGGACCCATTGTCAAATCTTGTCTCATTGAGGGATAATGGGCGAGCACCATGTGGCATCATCACTACAGTCTATAGAACTATTGAAGGCACTAAATATTTGATGAAATATTTCTCAACAACTATGGAAGGGTTAAGAGACATGCTACTAATAGAATTTCTAAGCATGTGCACAATTTCTCCTTGAGATGTTTTTATCTCAACCATTCATCATAGAAGGAAGATAATCATCTGAGTGTTAGGCTTGAAGATTAAGGGGTGCACATGTTGAAGGTCACTAGGTTGATCTAGGCCATTTACCGCTAACCCACGATCATAGATCTGAACCTTACAGATTCCATAGGGCTAAGGGGCTACTAAGATGTGGATCCTATGGAAACTTGTTAAATGTGGTAGGGCCATGAAGCTAGTGAAATGGATGTACACATGGTGAATAATTGGATAACTGGGTGTCGAGTCAACAAAAAGAAAAATGTTCAAACTTTGTTGACTCCATCTAAGACACACGCTAGTCCACATCATAATGAGATCAATGACAGGAATTCAAAGTTTCTAAAAAGTACATCATGGAGCCATTCTAGTTCGTGCGAGTGAGTAGTAATGGTGGAGATGATGATTTTTTTCCCAATTAAGGGTTTTATTTTCCATAAAAGCTTGTTTTAAAGCTTGTAGTTTATTACAAAAGCATTTCCAACATATCCAAAAGTTGCTACTATGTATTTCAAGTTCTTGGTATCGTCAAACCAGGGTTTCTTGTGATTCAAACCAGTGAGTAAAATTCACATATGTTGAGCTTGAAATTACCCTAGTTTTCATTCAATTATGGTTATCATCTAAATTTTAGTAGAGCTTATTTTAAGGTTTGACGTTCATTGAGTCTGTTGCAAATTTTAAGAATTTGGTTTTTTTTGCATCAAGCTCACCTTGAAACATAGAGAGTCCTAGTTTAGACCAGTTAAGCCTTGGGTTGAATTATTTGTTATAATGACATCGAAAGTCCAAGCCTCTAATTCAAAATCAAAAGTAAGGCCCTTGGTCAGGGATTTTATTGATCAATTTCCACCCTCAACCATTGAGAAATGGATAGGGCAACCCATGTTTCATCGCCCTAGGGTTAAAGAGGGCATTGTAAAAATATAATGTACAATTAAAGATGCTACATTTCCATATATTGGATGGACTCTATTCCAAGGATGGTTTGGCAACAAAAATTCCAACATTCCAATCTGTAATCCCTAGAGGTTGGATATGGCTAAGTTAGTTGTTCCTAATATGTATATGGATATTTATCTCTTCAAGGTTGTTACTACCAACTATGACCCTCTTGTTAGGGTAGTCAGAACTCACTTTGGGCAAGATATGGTTTGGGCCACAAGGGAGGAAATTGTAGAGGTCTTCAAGCTGAACAAATGGAACAAAGACGCGGTGGAAATTAATGAGAAGAATTTTATGGAGGAGTATGAGAAAGTGAGGAATACATTCAGAGTCTCAGTAATCACCCACTTTCTAGTATCAATAGGAAAGGGGAAGGGGAGAATTATTCTAGGACCATATGATAAGGAATCCCTCCCCATCAAATACTTTGTGAGCTATTTCTAGAAAAATTTCTACTCCCTATGTAAAATTCTAGTGTTTGATCCCTCTTCAAGCATGTTGATTTCCCCAATGTATATGGCTGCAAACATTCAACATCCCAATATTCATACTTTCTATGATTTTTCTCCATATCTTTCAGAAGATATACACAAGGGTATGGTAGCATTGAAGAATGGGGAAAATGCAATCAAGTTTTGGCGATATTATATTTTTGTGCACATGTTTTTATACAGGGGTGTTGATTATTTTTGTTAAGGATATGGAATTGAAGAGAATAGAGGGTGGTGTGGTAATGCTAGTTCAATCATGGAACCCATTTTTGGATATGAACGAACACAAAACTAATTTTGTGATTTCCAAAAACATTTTTCCTCCAAGTTGAGAAGAGTTTTAATGGTGGATGTGCCTATGATCCCACCTGAACTACATGAATTCCTTAGGGTAGTAGAAAGGAGGATTGATTTGGATATTAGACATAATTGGGGGGATGTAATCCCATATCAGGATTGCGCTATTATCAGGGTACTGTTAACACGTAGGATTGCACCCTGATGCTAAGCTTGGAGGCTCAAAAATCTTGTGTAACATTGAAACACCTTTGAGCCTGTGGATTGCTCATAGAAAAGGTGAATCTATAGATTATGGGTTGGTTCCCCTTTTGATTTCCTAGAAACTAATTATTTTTTGGGAAAAGAGAAGAAGGAATACTAAAAAAATAGAAAAAATAGAAACTAGGAGGTGATGCACCTAAATGATTAAAAGACTTTGTACTTTCTATTCAAACTCAAAATCTCTCTCAAAAGGACAATTATATTCTATGAACAACTCAATATTTTGATCAACCTATACAAAAGTGTTTCAATGGGAGGTTGTGTTTTAGACTTTGTTGTAGGAAAATAGTGTGTTTTCATAACTACAAGCTCTCTGAAAAAATCAACACAAACATTTTGACCTACATAAGTTCTATATTCTTGCATGAAAATAGATTTAAGTGAGAACTAATTTGAGGATTCAAAACTGAAATTACAAAAACTAAATCAAATCATTCATGAAATTCTCAACAGAAGGATTCTGAGAAGGAAAAAAATTGCTTTTTGTATTGATAAAAGGAAATGCTTGTACAAATCTCAAAAAATAAACTAAAAGTTGTTGTATATCAAAACTCTAAACTGAGCTACAAAACTCTTTCTCTATTTAATTCCCAAGAGAGAAAAAAGAAAGAACTAGGAGAAAAACCTAAGTGTTTTCTCCTATAATACAAAAGGGGACTCCAAAGAATCTAGGTGAGTCAAATACAGTTAATTGCACTAAAAAATATCTCCAAAAATCTATCCCATGAGCAAAATAGAAAATCCTAGAAAAGGGGGGCCAAAATTGATCCAAATTAAGCTAAAAAAGCTCCAAACTCTCCCTCTCAAGCAGTTTGACCTTGAAGTAGACTCCAAAACCCCTCCAATTGACTAAAACTCAGGGCCAAAAGCTTCAACTTCACTTCTCTTCTTATTTTGCATGATTTTAGGACAAGGATAAACAATTTAAACAAATATTAAAGTAATCAATTGAGATCAACTTTAATATGTGATAGATTTTCTCACCTTTTTGCATTTTTACGACATTTATTAAAGTAATTTATAATGCATTACTTTAATAATGTTTACATTTTTATTTTTTTTCAACTTCATGCAAAAATAAAGAGGTAACTCAAAACATTGGCAGAGGTATTAATATTTATGCAAAATTGTTAAATCAAAGTGAAAATATCCCTATGTTGGGTTGGCCAAATTAGGGCATTTGAAACCCTAAAAGGGAAAACTTGGTCTCATACTTTGCATTTCACTTTTCAATTCATTTTTCTCATATTATGATGTTGTGTCGCCATCGAGGGTTTCAACTTGAAGGTTTGGAGATTTTTCTGTGCAAAATACACACTAGATCTACATGGTAAGCTTTCATTTGCATAAACAATGCCATTTTTTATTACCTATGGAAGAAAAGATTATTTTCTTGCTCTATGTTAACAGAAAAAAGAAGAAAAGCTTTCATTTCCTATTATTTCTCTTTTTTTTTTTTGGAAGAAAAGGTGGAAAACTCTTGCTCATGACTTCTTTGTTGTCTTTACATGTATTCTGCTCTTTATTTTGGTTGAACACACATAAATCTTCCTTTTTTCTAGAAGAAAATAAAACCCTTTCTCTTTGCCCGACCTTTGTAAGCATCTCATAGCTTTAATCTAGGTTTTACCTTTGCAAATGTTCAAGGGTTTACTCAAGGGTTGTGGTTTTCTCATTTTATGCAAGCTTTCTAGGTTTAAAAATCCACTATAGGTCATGGCTCTTCTTCATAAATCCTTCATTTCTTTTATTATTCTATTTTGTTTTTATAAATTTTGGGTTTTCAATATTCTAGACCTGAGGACTTACTCTTGAAACTCTAAGCACATTTTGTAGCTTGATTTCAACATGGTGTCATTTAAGCTCATCCTAATAGTGACTTGTAATGTCATAATTTTCAAAATATTGTTACTAACCTCTATTATTTTTTCTTTTATTTCTGGGATTTAGTCATTTTTCTCTATACTCAAGGGTTTGGATTCTGAAACCCTAGGGATTTCATGCTTAACCTGACTCTGAAATTACATTGTATGGATCTTCAACCATCTCAACCTTGTGAGATTGGGTTGTCACTGAGGCCTTGTACTTTGGAATCAAATATCATTCTCTAGAAGAAACAACAACACAATTGAAGGTGTATCACCATGTATTGGAGAACCATGTAAAACATTCATACCAAGAATGATTGTAGGTTGTGAGGATATTTCTGGTATGGAAGTATTATATTCTATAGAGATAAAAAATTTAAACCCACAAACCTTAGCATCCATTCTCAAGGCTACATTTGTATAATGTTGATCATTCATTTCCTTGATTTTAGTGTTCTGATTCAAAACCTTTGAACAATAGAATTGCACATCATATTACTTGTTGTTTCTTGTGTTAATGCTTCATTTGAAGCTTGTAGTATGGATATGGAATTTATCATCAAACTGTACCTTATATTGTTCTTCAAGATCAATATGCATTATTCACTTTCTCTTTTGAACTAACTATGCCATCATATCAAAGTGACTTGCTGCCCTGTCATATCAAAATGAATTGCATCATTGTACTATGAAGTCTGCCACTCTGATTGTTATGGCGAATTCCTTTCCTTAGCTTATAGGTGACTGCTATGACTTGCACCCATTTTAATTTATGAAATTTACACTTTATTCCTCTTTTGCTACTAAGATGATAGTATGCTAGGCTCAAATCTTGTGGGAGCCACATTTTCCTCCACATATTGTGATGTTGAACAAAGTAATCTTGCAATGGAAAATGTACCTATACCTACACAATGAACAAACAAGTTATTAAAAATAATAAAGCTCAAAGCCTTATTATGATTGATGATCCTATGATTTCCTCGAATACTTGTGATAGTTGCTCAACTAATTTAATGCTTCATAAAATCAGGTTGTATATTTGTTGATATTACATATGAGGAGAATTGGAATCCTGAGCTCTAACATCATCTCCTCTATTTCTTGTAGAAATTTCTAGAGCTTACCAATGAAGGGAGCTAGAGATGCAATAGATCAACACTGGGGTTCATCATCTAGGCAATGAAAAATTCCTTTTCCTTTCATGTGTTCATCATTTTTTTCTCTTCAGATGTATAATTTACTTTTATGTTGCATCATTTTAGTTATTCCCATGGATTGTGTGGGAAACTTATCGAGATACTTTTTGTAAAATGAATAAAAGAGCTATTTTAAGTAAAGCTTGTGTAAATTTTTCTGTTTCTATAAAATAATTGCATAATGAAAACTGAAATACTTCATTTTATGACATCTTTGTATATGATAATGAAAATCTAGTAGATTTTTTTTTGTGTAACTTTCACTCTTAAGTCTTCACTGCTATTCCAGCCCTACCTGATTGGGCTGAAAACACAACTAGGTAATAGGTATATGAAACAAGGCTAACGCCTCACATAATTTTGAGGGAAGTGCCATTGAGAATTGGTTTTCTTGAGGTTATGTGGCAGTTAAGTAATTTTGATGATGCTTTCTTGTTTGAGAAGAGAAAGGGAACCTTTTTCCATGTATACACCATTTTCTCTTATTTTGTCATGATAACCAATGGATGGAGAAATATTTGTGACTATAATCTCAAGCCATATGAAATGAAATATCAGACATATAGGAGTTATGATCTTGAGAGGTTTATAGTTTGGTTGTTGGATAGGATCAGAGGAGGGAAATTTGTTCACACCTAGTCATTTCCTAATGATCTCATTAGAAATATTTTTGACCTCAAGAGTCAGGAGGACAGGATGAGGAAATGGGTTGTTTTTGTGAAATTGGAGAAATAAAGAAAGGTTAAGGACTCCGAATTTAAGGCCTTGTCAGATATTGATAATAAAGATTTGAAAATAGAGACAATTATACAAAATTTTGACAAGGTTGTTTCAAGAATGAAAGAGGAGAGGGTTGTACAAGATAAGGGTAAAGTTGTTTCCATTGAAGATCATGATAGAAGAAGGACCAACTCAATAGCCTTTTAAGAAAGTGCACATTTATTCAAGGAAGAGAACGGTGGAGAAGAAATTAACCATTGAAACTTCCACCCAATTAGAGGGGTATGATAAGGGAAATCCCCCATGATAGAAGAAGGACCAACTCAATAGCCTTTTAAGAAAGTGCACATTTATTCGAGGAAGAGCATGGTGGAGAAGAAATTAACCATTGAAACTTCCACCCAATTAGAGGGGTATAAATCACCCTCTCCATAGAAACAATTACACCATTGTCACCACCAGATTTTTTCCCTTGTAATAATTGAGATGGATTCACTAGCTAGAAGACAATCTCCTCCAAGGGAGCCATCGATAAAAAGGCAAAGGGTTGAGACATCGAGCCTTGTTGATTACCCTATTGAAGATTTAGATGATGAGATCTTTGTAGTTCTGAAGATGAAATAAGGCAAGGAATTCCTTCCCCTCAAAGATATACAGTGCCACCAACTATAAGTCATAGATTAAGCAAAGGAGATTTTAGTGGGATCAACATATTAGAGGATGTCAGGGTTAAAGCTTGTGAAAGTTTCATGGATGATGATCAATTTGTTAAAACAAAAGCATTCCAAGAGTATGTATGGAGAGCAATGAAAGTTTTGTATATGTTAGATGTTGAGAAGAAGGAAAGAAAGATACTTGAGTTGCCACAAAAGGTTATAGAGGCAAGTAAGATATCCTAGTGGGATAATTTCTATTTGGGCCCTAGCTCCAAGCACCAAGAAGCCCGAGGTTTGCAGAACCAACTCTAGGAGTCAGGGGATGACTAATAATCAAGAGAGTTTCAAGCACATCAACCCTTGAAGTAGCTACAATGAGCATCAATGTAGCTCAATTCACTAAGGCCATAGTTGAATCCATAATTGAAGAGAGAGATAAATTTAGAACTCAATGTAATGATATAGTGGCATAATATAATATAATCCAACAAAAAATTGCATAAATGCAATTGCAAATGGCTTTGTAGAAGGAAAAGTTCTAGTCTATGTAGCTAGGACCATCTCAAGAAAAAAAATTTCCTCCCTCTTCTCCAATTCTTTCACAACCTCCAATCCAAAATGAGGATATGCCTCTTGATTTTGAGGATATGCCAATTGTACCATTATCTCAAGATACTTTAGATGCTCCTCAAACAAAGGAAAACACCATGGAGGATTTAATTGAAAAGTTAAAAGGTTATGAAGATAGGTTTAAGCAACATGATGAGCTTATTCATGTGATAAATTTGAAGATTGTAATTGTGGTGCTTGAACACCTAAATAAAGGAATTAAGAGCAGATTGATCAACATTCACTCCAACTGTTCTTTAATGTTTGATGCAATAAGAAATTTTGACAAGGATAAGGAGGTTTCTATCCCATTAATGGATAGATGGATCCCTAGGGCTCAAATATTGAGGGATATGGTCATTGGATCAACACATGATGTTAATAATCCCTCCAAAATTGTCTCGACCCTGAAGTTTGTGAATGAGATGAAAGATTCCCAAGGGTTGATTGAGCCTTTGAAAGTGAAAATCAAGGAATTGGTGAAGAAGTTTGATGAGTGGAGCTTCAGTTTGCTTTCAAATATTTTAAATGAGAATGGTGAAGTTAAATCTTTACACGAATTTAAGGACCAAGCAAACAAAGCAATAGCCACTCAAGCCAAATTAGTCTATGATGGGGTGGATAGGGGGATGTTAAAAAATAGTATGGATAGGTTCACCCACATAGGAGTCTTCCTCAAAGAGTTTGAAAAAGAGGAAAATTAGGTGGTGGTCAAATATAGCCCATATAGGAAACATGTAAATAAGATTATGGGGTTTGATTGACCTATTGAGGAAGAATTTGCACTACGAAAGTCCAAATATGTTGACATTTTGGACATATAATCTATTGTAGTAAAGAATGGTGATTTGAACTTTGATATTGTGTCTGCAATAACAAATATTTTGACAAGAGAAGTATAATACATGGCCTGGAACTAGTACATATTAGGCCATAGATATATCAACATTGAAATATTGTACTGTCTCAAATTCAAATGTGATGACATAGAATACAAGCGTGGAATTACTTTGGCATATTATTTTCTCCTTTTATGCTTTTTTCATCTTCAAGTTTTGGAGCACGTGGAACAAGTGCATTTCTCGTGGAAAGAATAATCTACACTGAGTGATGGGAGAATCTTCTTTAACAAATGAGAAATAGCTTTTGTCTTATGTGAACTTCTCCCTTAATTTTTTTGGGAAATATAACTGCTTTTGGATGTAAAAGTGATTGTGAAATGAAAACATGGCATGTGGATAATTTGGGTTGAAGCTTGTTTTGCTCCCTTGTTCTTATAAAAGGGAATTCAAGGCCAATTGAATGAGGTTGCTAGCAGATTGATCTCAGAGAAGTTTTGTAACAAGGTCTTGATAATAGAATGAGTCTGTTTTAGGTTCTAAGAGTATTTTGAGTCCTGTAATGGTGAACATGATGATAGTACTGTCATATTTTAGAATATAATTAGCAAAAAAATATTCAAGGCCAATGTTCTCCATTGTATACTTTGCATAGATTTTGAATACAAAGCAACTATTCATCTTATTATCTTTTCTTGAATGTTTATTCATTATTATTACGCTTATTCAAAGAATGAGTTAATCTGTATTAACATGAATGAAGGTTTATGTGAATGTATGCATGAATAACTAAGTATTGCTGGTTAATATTCCAGTATCAATGGTGTAAGTCATTATTGGTGGGCTTTATTATAACAAGAGTAATGCTATTGTATGTTCTCAATTATGCGATTTAGAATTCTCCACCCTAGGATAAGGAACTTGTCATTTCATGTTACAGTTTCTTAGATCTTTCACAACAACTACATTCAAAATCAATTTTAAAGTTTATTTTCTATGTGAATGTATGTTGAGCTTAATGTATAACATTTTCTCATGCTTAAGTATGATGTTGCCATGAAGATTAGCCATATCTTCAAGGTATTTCATTTTTTAAGCATTAAAGGAGAATTTATCTATTTATGTACAATGTATATGATAATTGACACAAGAGTATCTAAAGATACATTGTAGGTATCACCATCTTGGGTTTTGTAGAGCCCAAAGTGCAAAGGGAAAGCCTAGCAAGATTTCACCTATTTTGTTGGCCAATCCTCATAGTTATTGACAATTAAATTTGGAAAATTCATAGATAACTGATGAGATTAAGTTTGGTTCATTAAAAAAACACCAACAAATTGGTGACTCTGCTGGGGATAAAGCTAATCCAATGTCTCTAGGTCAGATATGGTACAGTCAGAGTCAATTAAGTTTATTGTTCTTTATTTTTTGAAGAAAAATTTATACAAATTCTCATCACAGGTTATATGTATTCTCTGTGGGTTAAGTTCTAGTTTTTTCTTCTATTTTCCTATCAGGGTATGTTCAAAATACTCTTTCAATCTACAAAATATTCTCAAAATTATGATATATTTTCATTTCCCCATATAGTGGATGATGACTCTGAAGTCTCTTGTTCAGTGAAAATTTAGAAGTTCAAAGAAAGAGAGAGAATTATTTTTTTAAGGAGAATTTTGAAGCCATGAGAGGAAGTCAGAGCAACATGAAGAAAAATCCTAAGCAGGAGCTGGAATCTGAGCTACCATGGAGTAAGAAGTCATCATGGATAGAAAAGAACATTGAAGCAATTAAGTCTACTAAAATTCTTGATCATGCATCTAAAAATTTAAATTCAAATTTTCCTAAAGAAAGATTTGATTACGGTATTCCCTCTAGTAATGATGAAATTCTTGCCACAAATGAACCCCCTATTACTACTAGTCAACTTGATCATAATCCTATAACATCAAAGGAATCTGAACTATTTAAATTCTGGGATAAGGAAGGTGAATCCCCAGCTAGATGGGCAAATCCTAGGGGTACCTCTATTTTTAATGATGATAATTTTAATCCAAGGGGTAGATCCCGTAGTAGAACTTCACATCGCTCTTCTGAAAGAGAACCAATGAACCTTAGTTATTATACCCCAAAACCTAGTGAATTTGATGTTACTCTGGAGGATGAAGAAGATATAATTAAGGATATGCAAGCTCTAAGAGAAGAAGAGATGAGATTCAAGGGTCTAGGATTGAAACAAGCAAAGAAAAGAGATGGAAAAATAAAGGTTGCATTGATAGAAAGAGAATCCTTAAGAAAGAGGGTTGAGAAGATGAGAGAGATGGTGAAGGAATAAATAATTCCTAAAGATCATTTTGAACCTATTGTAAGGGAAACCTTTCATCAACCTAAAGTAACTATTCCTATGGGAACCACCACTACAAGCACATATACCAGTTATGTGGTAGCAACTAAGGTTTCAAATGCCTTTGTTATTGTCAAGAAATCCCAACCTTTAGAAAATGGAAAGAAACCTATGGGTCAGCCCAAAAAAGAAAATACAAATGCAAAAACAAATTCCTTATCCACTAACACATCTACCACAAGTGATCAAACTAATTCTATACCATCAAATGCACCTCCTAATCCTGAAGTTTTGAGGTTGCAATTAGCTAATGAAAAATTGTAGCAAGAGTTGAGTAAGATGAAAATTCTTGCTGTAAATGTAGAAATAGATAAGAAAATTGCATTTCTTAAAACCTACATCCTAGATCCAGGAGCTTCAAGTTTTGGCCATTCTATCCTTGATCCCTAGTCACAACACACCAAATCAAGTGGAAATATAACTAGTGGTAGTGGCAGTGGAGGTCAATATGGTGGAGGTGGAGGTGGTAATAAAAATAAGAATACTCAATTTGGAGGTGGATTCAGAGGTGGAAATGGAAGTGGAAATGGTGGTGTAGGTGGAAATGGAAATGGCAATAAATAGTTTGGTAATCAAGATGAAAATGGACCTCATAATAATTAAACAAATCGGTTCACCAGAAGACCTATGCAAGTGGATAGGTATAGATAATTATGCTTTGTTAGGATTCCTGGCTACCTAAATTAATTTCCATATGATGTCAAGAGTGTATTGGTTAGATTGCTTGGAAATAATGCAATAAGTGGTGAGGATCACTTGAAATCATTTGTAAACATGATGGATGATTTTGAGGTGGAGGTTGAAGATTTTATGAAGAAACTCTTTATGTAGTCACTCATTGAGGATGTCAGGGAATGATATAGATCCTTATCAATAGAAAGCATTGGGGCATGGGATGAATTTAAGTGGATATTTAGAGAATAATATGGTGTGAAGACTAATACAAGGTTCTTGCTGAGTGAATTGAATAATATTTCTAAAGGTTCAATTGAAATGGTTTCTGATTTCAATACAATATTTCATAAAGTTATGAATAGATTGCTTGCTCATTTGAGATTAAATGATAATGTATGCTTGGTCAATTACTGTAATGAATTTTATTCAAAATTACGATTTATCATCTATGAGAGAAGAATCCTTAGACCCTAAGAGAGGCTTTAAAAATTGTAGTACCTATTGAAAATAATAGAAGAGCATCGAGAAAGGTTGGGAGAAGAGATGATGTCAAGATCTTGAAGAACCCAAAGAAGGAAGACAAAAACTCTGCAGAGAAAGGATCCTCCCTTGAAGACAAGATTGATAAAGTTTCAAGTTCCATGAAGGAAATACATTATAGACTTGGTAGACAAGAGAAGGGGCTGGAAAATGACAAGCCCAATTTAGACAGAAATGAGATATCTGCTAGGCTGCAGGATCATCCTTATAATACCAATTGGAAAAATGGAAAGCCAATTTATAATAATCAAAAGAATACATAAAGAAAATTTCCCTTGACCCATTACAGAAGAACTCTGTGAACTTCACTGATCAAACACCTTGGTGTGTCATTTTCCAATGGCCACATGCTTCCCAAACTTGTTTGATAGAAATAAAATTTGAAGAAGAACAAAATGATCCTAGTGATTATGAGCCATTTCAAAAAAATAGTGAAGAAATACATGTGCTTATACATAGGTCAGATTTCGTTGAAGGTGATTTCTGTTCAGATGAAGAGTCACATGAGATTTATGTTGATAGTCAAAGGCAAAGATCAAATGCTTATCATTATCAAATTTTTCTTGATGAATTTGATACTATTGAGCACAATTTTTGTGCTTTGGAAACATATGAAACACTAACTCATTTAACCCCAATTTCCAACAAAACCTTTCGACGAAACCTATATAATCAGATGTATCATCGGGCACTTGTGCGAATTTCCATTTCTTAAAAATTTTTTACCTCGACGTTCATCGGAATTTCGACGAGCTGTTGTTTTGTGTATGGTTTGACGAAGATCTTTCGCCAAAATTGGGGCGGTCCTGCAAAGTTAAATTATGGTGGGCATAAATTGAAATGAGCTCGACGGTTTTCTTGGGGAAAATCAGAAGAAACTCAAGAAGATATCGCCAGGTTGAGGGAAGTCATTGTCTTTTTCTTGAATTCATTTGTGAAGTTAGATTTGTACTTCCAGGTTTAAAAAATCATATTTGAAAGCAACATCTCATCGGATTTCATTTATAGTCTTGTGCATTTTTAGAATTTCATTTCCAGATTTTAGACCTGGCTTCACAAATTCTTTATAAGGGAATTGTTTATAACTGATGGAAAATTCTTGATGGATTTGGACAAAGATTATATTTGCAAGGTTTCAATTTTAACCCTAATGATCAATTTGCAATAGATTTGGGAGCCATAGCTAGATAATATCAAAGGTGTTGGTTTTTTTTTACTGTAACCAAGTTTATCTTCTAGACACATAGCATATAAAATCTCAGATAATACTACCTTACAATACCATCAATCTATATTCTAACCCAATACTACTTATCAAATCCTTATATGAACATAGTCACCTATAACCTCACTCAAGCATTTTAATTAATTCCTTGAATTAAAGCCAAAATGAGAATCACACACCATAATAGTGAGATGAATAGAATAACCCTTGATCATTTTATTCAAGATAATAATGTATTAATACAATGGAGATACATGACCTTGAAATGAGTAATTTTCATTCAGATGCTAGTATTGTCTTGAAAATAAAGTACCCATGAAACTAAAACCTACAACAGAATGACACCAAACCTAAGAATAGTATCTTCAATATAATATCAGGCTCTTTACAAATTCGCTCTGCAAATTCAGTTAGACTTGACCTAAAGATATCTAACTTGCTAACCGGCCATATTTTTGGTCCTGAAATACTTCTTATAGGGAAAATGAAGGAGCAACAAGCATCAGACCAGAAATACACCTGCCACTGGTCACTTGGATTGCCTTATGACATTTCAAAAAATGGTTAGAACAACCGAGTCTCTAGAAAATCTTCTTGCTCATCCTGTCCATTAGAGAATAACTGTTGCATTTTCCAAACTTTGAAAACTTGCACCAAAACTGCCACCAAGACATAGCCAAAATTTGTTATAACCATAACCACTGAGCTATTAACTGCCGGTTGTAGACTTTGTCCTATTCTTGTTTAGTTAAGTAATTTTCTACCCATCCTTGATATTCCTCATCCTTTGGCCAATTAAAATATACCACCTAATTTACCTTTGCACTGTAAGTTGTATACTTTACTGCTACTTGATTCGCCTTCCTTTCAAAAGATTCCAAAAATGTGCTAGTGTTAATGATTTCATCTACCCTGTCCTGCCATTGCTGCAGTGATCTAACATTTCCTTGGGCATCTACAATATCTGGTAAAGATGTGCCACTCCAGTCATCAAAACTCTTTACCAACTCTTTAATCCTCTTGCTCAAATCATCAAGTAAGGCCTGGAAACCTTGCAGTGACTTCACAAAGTCTTGAGTAGGCCTTAATTGTTGAGGCCTATTAGCTGCATTTTGAGAATTTCATTTCCATATTTTGTTGTGCAAGTTCAATATTATGATTTTAGGAGTATAACAGTTGGAAATCATTGTAAAATCAAAATTTAATAATTTCTAGAATTAGCATTTGAAAGTGTTTTTTGGGGTCATTAACTTCAGACTATCTTCTCTTTTGCAGGGGTGGTTGCATGCCAATTTTTTTTGGTGCAAAATATCATAATTATTATATTTTGTTACCTGTGTATGATTAAAAATTATTGGAGTGCGTGTGAGTTTGATATTTTTTGAAGATCTAAATATTCAAGCTTGGTAAGGAAAAATCATGTTAGATAATATTAGTCCAGAACAAAATGAAGAGACAGTTGCTAGATTGTGGGCTATATTGAAAAGAAAGGGTGATGGGAAATGTTATTGTCCTTGCAATAATTGCAAGGGCTTAAAAATGAGAAGACTTTTAATCACAACAGCTGAGAAACATTGTAGGAAGCATGGTCACATTGAAGGGGGGCATGATTATCGTCCATTGGTAAGTTGTTCATTATATGTGTTTATATTGATTGAATTTGTAAATGTTTATATTGTTTTAACATTTGATATATATATAAAAAATCACTTGATCATGATCATGGTTTATTTGTGTCTGTCATTATTATAAAGGTGGGGCACCCTAGGGCACACAATATGAATTATCACGGCCCAAAGAATGTGGTTTTGCAAGCGGAGGAACATGGAGCTGTGAATATCGAAGATGAAGTTAATGATCCCATGGAAGAAGACGATCATGCACTAGAAAACACAATTGAAGATGATGGTACAAATACATTGATCCATGACACATGTAGTGGCACATCTGATCATGTTGATCAAGATGACTTTGATGATGTTCATGATTTACCTGTACTTGAGAAGGCATACGAGCTGCTTTGTGAAGGCTCCCAAACAACTCTTCTCTCTGCTATATTGTTGCTGGTGAACTTGAAGGTTATGAATGGTTTATCCAACATAGCAATCTCACGGATGTCAAGGTATGTCATTTATGTCATTTTTTTTCATCTATTTTAATTGTTGTTAGTTCATCGCTAGTAAATAAAGGATGAAGTATGTACCTTTAATATTCTTTATATTAAGAAGTTATTTTTTGTTGTAGAGTGATTGGTGAATTTTTGTTACCACCATCAAATATTTTACCTCGCTCATACCGAGATTTATCTGGCATTATGAAAAATATTGGAATGGAGTATCAAGCAATAGATGCATGTCCCAATGATCATATTATATATCATAAACAACATGAATTTGCAACAGAATGCCTGGAATGTCATATCAGTAGATATCAAACAGATCAACTAATAAAAAAAGTGCCTCACAAGGTTCTTCGTTATATTCCCATTATTCCACGTATGCAACAATTATTTAGGTGCGAAAGCTTAGCACAATTTATGGCTTACCATGCACATAATAGAAGTGGAGATGAGATTCTTCGAATGCCTATGGATGGTTCTGCATTTAGGGACATGGAGGAAAAATGGCCACAATTTAAAGAAGAACCTCATAATCTCAGGCTTTCATTGGCAGCAGACGGTGTCAATCCATTTGGAGAGCTGAGATCTATTTACTCGGTGTGGCCTATTTTTGTTATCAATAATAACATTCCTCCATGGATGTCAATAAAGAGGGAACATAGAATGTTGACAATGATTGTTCTAGGTATTTGTTTACATCAATTTTCTTTAACGTAGTAGCATCTCATTTGTCTCATTTGTTGCATAATGACTTATATGTTTTTTTATTTAATAGTCATGTACATGAATTTATATATATTGCAGTAAAATGGTTATAATAATTATGTAATGTTTATGTTCATTCAACTAGGTAATTACCAAGTTAAAGATATGAATGTATATATTGAGCCTCTTATCGACGAGTTACTTAAGTTATGGAATGGCATCACTATGTATGACGTATCTAGACCAATAGGACAAAGACAATTTCAATTCCATGCAATGCTTGTATGGACAATTCATGATGCCCCAGGGCTAACACATTTTTCTGGTATGTTATAACGTTCGACTGCATGACTTTAACGATATTTAATTTTATGAATTAGATATCATGCATGTTTTTAAATAATCTATTCATTATATATAATTATAAAAATTGACATATTTAATCCAATTATATATGATTTGCAGGTCTTCAAACAAAGGGAAAATTTGCATGTCCAATTTGTGGTCCAAAGATGAAATCTCGTCATTCAACAAGTTTAGGAAAGCAGGTGTTTGATGAGTATAGGCACTTCCTCCACATAAATCATAAGTATCGAACTACTGAAAAACATCTTTTCAATGGGAAAGAAGAGACTACATCAAAACCACGAAGAATGACACCTCACCTATGGAAGTTGGAATATAATAGAATTAATCGTCAAGGTTATACATCGGATCAAATTGTTTATCTATCATTTATGATATGTTTTGAATTTATATTTTTATTTTGTGATCATGCTGTAATTGACAATGATTGTCGTTGTTAATTTGTTTAACTTATATGCTTCATGAAGGTCGTCAAGGCATTAATGGTCGGCTTCCATAGGGGCTGAAAAGTTATCCCAGACAATTTAGTAGGTTGCCCTACTATGAGCAGCTACAAATTGTGCATTTGTTTGATACAATGCATATCAGAAAGAATATGATAGAAACGTTATGGAAAATATTAGATGGAAGGAATGACAAAGAAAAAATTATCAAAATTTGTAGTGACATTCAGGAAGCCAGTCATGCAATGAAAAATGTCATTCAATTAAATAGTGATGGAGACCAAATTAATATAAGTGCCCTCCTTGGTTATTAATAGAGCAGCAAAGCAATGCTATAAAACAAGTCATACGAAAAATTTGATTTCCCACAGGATTTGTTGCCAACATAAACAATATCATAACAAAGAAAGGTGAATTTGGGTCAGGGATGAAAACGCATGACTGGCATACCTTCATTAAGGTAATTATTCTAGTATATTATATATATATTTGTATACTGCATGTACTTTTCAATGTATTATGTTTACTACTTTTGGAAAAATATTAATGAAAATATCATTTTATAATTGCTGCAGTACGTTCTATGTCTATCTCTCCCAGAGAACTTCGACAACAATGTCAAGCAAGTTATATATGATATTGGAAAATACATGAGGTAAGTAGCGATATTTGTTCAATTCGTTGTATATTTTTGTTAAATCTTATTAATATATTTGTGCCTTGAATCACTTGTAGATGGCTATCATCTAAAGCAATCCATAAAGAAGATAAAAATTATTGGAAGAAAAGAATTCCTCATCTAATGTGTGAAATGCAAAAGTGTCTACCTTCGATATTTTTCAATGCACAAGAACACTACCTCATACACCAAGTTGAGGAGATTGAATTATGTGGACCTGTACACACAAGGTCAATGTGGATGGTTGAGAGGCACTTGAAATTTTTGAAGGATTTGGTTAGACAGAGAGCACATCTCGAGGGTTTTATGGTGGAGGGATACATGGTATACCAGACCATGGTGTACATTACTGAATATCTTCCTAAGTTTGCAGCAAAGATCCATGTAGATCACATTTGGGATCCCAACTCCATTAACAAATTTGAAGGGGAGTACTTGATGGGGAAAGGTAGATTGAGGAAAGTGTCAGGTAATTATAAGATGGTCATGGAGATTGGTGTAAGTGTTCCAAGGCTTTCTTACACAACTAGCTAAGAAGACCTTTCCTTGTCTTCTTCTGGGAACCTAATATTTTCTAGGCCCTTGTTAGGCTTAGATGATTAACTAAGTCCTAATCCAACTCCTCTCCAAGAGTCTCACACCTTGTGCTTCACCTTGAAGGACTAACACTACTTTGTTATGTGAAAACTCTCTCCTACACTTAGAAGACTCTAAGTTCCAACATCACACAAACATTGAATTGATTGCAGGGGTGCCAAATGCATTGGAAACATGCCATGTACTTCCAACTGGATCCATCTTGGAGGATCTCCAAAATCCTTTCCTATCGGTTTCAAGAATTGGTCTTGAGGAGGCCTATTTCTTATAGCCCTTGACAGAGACCTTTACTTCGTTCCTGGCCAAAATTTCCAAACAACTTAAAAAACCAATTCGACATTCGAATAACCTTTTGGATTTTCTAAAGGATTCAAAAGATTCTATACTCCTAAGTCCTCCGTACACTGGTTTCCTATTATCTAGGTTAAATAGGACTTTTAGGCCTAATTTGTAGGACCCCATTGGTTTTCTTGCTCAAACCTCAGTCAAATGGATTGATAGAACCTCAATCCTTCTAGCATGTTAGGATTTGTCTATACCCTACCTGGAACTGTACTTGTTCCATACTGTACCTCAATCCCCTGCCTAAATTCTTCAATTCATTACTGTCAAACCTCTAACCGGGCACTCCAAGCTTGCCTAGGACTTGACATTAAACATAGTTGTTCCACTCTCCATGAATCTTAACTTTACATATGTATAGACTAATGGCTCCCCTAACACATCCATCTACCCTTAGGAAAATCCCGTGACTAGATTTCATGGGGGAGCCATAAAAACACAAGCTGGTTAAGACAGGACCAGTAAAACCCTTAAACCTTAACCTATCTATTCAGGACACTAAAACAGCTTAAATCAACTTACTTGTAGAATAAAAAAAGTTTAATACTATCCCATGAACAACACTCTAACACTAAATCAAAACATGCAATTCACTTAGTATCACTGTCACTCAATAACACTCAGAGTTCACATAAAAATAGAAATTGCAGAGCTATCTTCTATTCCAAAAACTTGATTACAATCTCCCTCTTTCTTGAATTCGATCCTGCTTCATATTAGATGCCATTCACCATGTTTTTAGGGTATGTCGGTCGATCCCCCACTCCTATCCTTTAGGGGATCCTATGTAACCGAGTTGCATGCAACATTTTCCATAATGGCAACTGTTGTCATGACAATTTTGTAACAACATTTGGCAACTCTGTCATTATGCCACCTTCCTAACTCTTAGGACCTCTATCTCCTATATTTCAAGTAACCAACACCATTAAAAGCCTCATGGCATATTTCTAACATCATTCATGTGTTTAGAACACATTTAAGACTCAAATTCTAATTTAAGCTACTAAGACTAAGCAATGTAAAAACTATTAACAATGACTAACTTTGGTGACCTTAGTCCTAATGACTAACTCACCTAGCCACAATAATGACCTTCTAAGGTCCAAAACAAAAATAAAATTACTCTGACTTGGCTAATGTCAGATACAAGCCCAAAATATCCTAACCATGGAGGTTAGCCTAGGTGTGCTCTTGCACCAGAGATTAATTAGAATACATTTTAGATTTGGTTTTTATGTATATTGTACTTATAAATTAAGGTCGTATATCGTGGTAATTAACTAATTATATGTCATTTGTGAATTTCATTTTTTTTTTATACAGTTGGTTTAGAGTGGGATGCACTACATTTATACGTCGCAAACAATCTTGATTGGATGACGGTATGGATTGAACGATGTCAACAATCTGGTCGTGCATTGACATGGGAAGGTGTGGCTTCATTTGTTAAAGAAGCTCATCATAATGGAGATTCCAATGTTACACCAAGAGAAATTGATTTAGCATATGGTTTAAGAGATAAATAGGTATGTATAAATATGTTAATCACCCATATTATTTAATTATTTTCAATTATATTGATGTATATATATGTTGAGATTTTTTTCTTTAAATACATTTGGCCAAGAATAAATATGTTTATCAACTGATGATATTGCAATAAGTTTTGCATGTTTGACATATTGTAGGTGAAACACCACAAGGCTATGTGGTGCAATGGTCGTAAATTTCAAATCAAAAAGTTGGATGACACGAAGAAAACTTGTGATTTTGGGATAACTGTAGTCTTCCAGGTGACTAATGTTTCATCTAGAAGCGACATACATCCAGAAGTCTAAAAAAATCAATACTATGGGATTTTGGATGATATACTTGAGTGTGACTTTAAGTCCTTCAAATTAGTTTTGTTCGTCGTCCTATGGTATAGACTACGATTGAATGAAAATGATCCTGAGAGAACTG
The DNA here is from genome assembly GCA_007115665.2 of Sequoiadendron giganteum. Classification (NCBI taxonomy): domain Eukaryota; kingdom Viridiplantae; phylum Streptophyta; class Pinopsida; order Cupressales; family Cupressaceae; genus Sequoiadendron; species Sequoiadendron giganteum. The sequence goes on along the minus strand of CM021100.1, from coordinate 64,802,593 downwards.
TTATTGAACATGATAATGGATTTACCATGGTTAATACAAGGTATTTTGAGCGAGCTGGAAATGAGCCCTATGTTCTTCCAAGCCAATGTGAGAAAGTATTTTACTCAGAGGTTCCAAGTAAAGCGGGTTGGTCATATTTTGTTAGACATGATCCAAGAGGAAGGCCGGTAAAGTATAATGTGGTGGAAGAAGAAGATACTGAAGAAATAGAAGATGATGTAGATGATGATCAGGATCGATAGTTAGTTGATGATGTGCCTGACGAAGATGTCGAAGAGGAGGAACTAGATCATGATGATGTAGGAGTTAATGTTCATGAAGATGATATCCGTGTGGATGATGAAATTATCAAAACTAATATCAATGACAATGATGATGATATGACCAATCCTTACAATGTTGAATTTGGATCGGATGATACAGACAAAGAGTTGGATGAAGAAGAAGATCAATGAAATTAATTTGTATTATCTATTTGATATTAATTTCTTGAAAGAATTATATTTGACTTATGTGGTTACATAATTAATTTATGATGTTTTTAATTTTAATTATATTTGAATTATATTAGAATATGTTCAGTTAATAGATGTAAAAAATAAAATGGATAAACCAAAAGATGAAAGCGTGAGACTACTGCCTTGTTGGGTTTATGGAGTCTAATGAAGATCTATAAAAGTGTAATCTATGATGGCAATAATTCAAAGTGTTTGGCACATAGATGTAGTTTATAACTTGTATAAATGTGCAAGTAAATGACTGACAAACTCTACTTGAGATAGAATGACAATCCTAGTTATGTGATTCTTCTTATTGATACAATTAATACTCTTTAGTTACTATGATTGACTAGGAGGGTTTAATCTTTACTTGAAAGAACCAAATAATCACATCACACAAATACAGCAAATGTGTATTGGTAAACTGAATATATATATATATATATATATATATATATATATATATATGCTTGATATATCAATTTAAACAACAGAAAAGAATCAATAGTATCAACTACTTCGAGCATGAGATGATTACAACGAAATTTCACCGCTTAAGATAGTCATTTAGTTTGCAATTTGGCAGAAAGCTCTAAGCTAAGACAAACAGACATAGAACCTTACAAACACATATGATTTAGGCCAGTGCCATATACTATTGGGGAGTCGAATTAATTCACAAATATTTAGATTTCCATAACAAGTTCAAACACATAACATATAAGATCTCTGACAATATTGCATTACAATAGTGCCAATTTCTATCCTAACTCAATCTTCTTATCAAATCCCTTTACAAACATATCCATCTATGACTCCATCCAAGCATTTTAATTTACTCTTTGAATTAAAGAAAAAATGGATATCATACACACCATGATAACAGTGAGATGAACGCCATAACCCTTGATTATATTATTCAAAATTGTGATATGTTTATACAAAGGAGAGCCATGAGCTCTAAATATATTATTATAACTGAAATGCTAGTACTATCATGAAACATCAAACCTTCATGCTGTTGGAACTGTCAAATTTTGACAAATTCATTATTTCTTCATGATTATTAGTCTCTGAAAAAATATTCATAATGCAGACAAAAAAATCCTCACATAGCATAATTTACCAAAATCCGATTTAAAATTGTGCCATAACGCCCCATAAATTTCATCTGACATTAAAATCTTTACATATGAAAATATCGGCATAAGTTGATGTAGGTCTCATCGATGATAATATACATATCCTAAATGTATCAATAAGACATAGCAAGGGTCACACCGATCAAGTTATACCCAGAGAGAATGCGGGTTTCTATATCTTATCGGCAAGACAAAAAGTATCAGCGAGATGATGTAAGGTCACATCGAGCTAAATTATCTTTTGCAGATTGGAGTAACGTAAAGTCTATCGAAGAGACTTTGGTCATCGGAGAGAGATTTTAAAACACTGCCCGTAGCATTATTAGTCTTGCCGATAAAGCAAGGGGAGGACTCACTTGGTGAGACAAACGATGTCAGGGAGAATTCGGAAAGTCTTACCGACCCCTCGGGTTACACCAACAGAACTGAGCATATGAAGATAAAGGGTGTCGAGAAGACAATGCGCATGGTCTCGCCGAAGAAAAAACGTATCGGTGAGATATGTCACCGTGGGGAGATCTAAGAGACATCATGGCAAGTATCGTTTTGTTGAAAAAACAAATACTTGGTCATGGCGGCATAAGTCAATAAAGTGAGCATCTCAGTGAGACGAAAAGCTTTCAGAGTAAGGTGAAGAACTGTTGCCCAGATTCATTAAGTCTGGGCGATAGTTTTTTTGGTGAATGTCATGGTGATAAAAAAATAGAAAGAAAGAAACTATTGGGGATACATGTGATGTCGAGGAAACTGCAAGATGTCTTAGCAGATGGGTGAACGTTGAACAGGTGGACCGGCCAGAGGTTTGAAATGTCTTATCGATGTTATTGTATCAACGAGACATCAAACGGGTCATACCGATAAAGTTATACACTAGGAGAATGTGGGTTTGTATTACTTATCGGAAAGACAAAAGGTATCGGCGTGATGGTGTAAGGTCATATCGAGCTAAGTTACCTTTTTCCGATTGGAGAAAAGTAAAGTCTATCGAAGAGACTTTGGTCGTCGGAGAGAGATTTGAAAACACTGGCTGAAGCGCTGTTGGTCTTGCCAATAAAGCAAAAGGAGGACTCAATTGGTAAGACAAACGACGTTGGGAAGAGTTCATAAAAGTCTTACTGACCCCTCAAGTTACACCGACATAATTGAGCATGCGGAGATAAAGGGTATCGATAAGACGATGCTCATTGTCTTGCCAAAGAAGAGGTGTATCAGTGAGACATGTCATCATGGGGAGATCTAAGAGACATCACAGTGAGTATTATTCTATCACCAGAACAAATTGCTTGGTCTCAGTGACATACTCGATAAAGTGAACATCTCGATGAGACAAAGTACTTTCGGAGTAAGGCAAAGAACCATTGGCCCGATTCATTAAGTCTAAGTGATAGTTGTTTCGGTGAAAGTCATGGCGATATAAAAGCAAAAGGAAAGAAACTATCAGGGAGACTTGTGATGTCAGGGAAACTACAAGACGTCTTGGTGGGTGGGTGATCATTGAACCCTGATGTGATAGCGAGAATTTCAAAAAAAAAACTTGCAGCATTCATGTCTCGATCGGTAAAGACATTAATGGCGCCACGAAGCGTAGGAGATTTTGCATATCAGGGTATGATCAATTGAAATCATTGTCTCACAGAATTCAAAGCGAAGGAGAGCAAGGGAACTAGTAGAGAAATTAAGGTATTCACCTGGCTTGAGTTTGGAAGAAGTTATAGTAAGTTTCTCGTCCTCTCGGAATTCGTAAAAATTTGAATTATGGAAGGCACTGGTTCAGGAAAACTAAAGGGAAGAAAACCCGGGGAGGGGAGCCAATCAAAAGCAAAAAAGAAAAAGAATGAGTTGCAACCAGAAGGTACTGAAAGGAAGCTAAATCAAGACCTCATAGACCAGTTACCTAGTTCTGGACCTAAAGCTAGGTGTTCTGCACAACTCAAAGCGAAAGTTGACAAATTGGACGACAAATGCAAATTTATAGGTGATGTTTGGACTCCGATTAGAGGCTATGAGTTATTCAAATTCCATTACCATAGGAGAAATCACTTTGAGCTAGTATGCAATCCATGGAGGCTCGATTTAGGGAAATTAGTGTGCCCTAATGTTTTTATTAACGTCGAACTGGTAAAATTGCTGGCCGGACACTATGATTCAAAAAAGAAAGCTATATGTGATTTGTCAGGGAATCCATTGATACATGTATCTGAGAATGCAATTGTTGAGGTTTCTAGAATGGAGGGAATATGCGGTGACAAAGTAGTGAGTGAAGAGCTCAATAGTGAGTTCAAAAGGATGGAAACCATTTATAAAGGCTGGAGGTTACCTCTGCACAGAATTAGGTGTCATGGCAAACCTACTCCAATGGAAGACAGTGAGGGGCCACCCTTTCATGTAGACCTCTTCGAACCTTACCTAAAATATACTTACTACTCAGTGGGACAGGTATTAGGGATGGAGGTACTTGAGCATATGGCGGTTGTGCCCATGGTAATTTCTGCAGAAATTCAGTACCACAATTCCAAATCATTTGACTATGCTGCACATGTTTTTAAGGAGCTGGATGCAGGTTTGATGGCGATAAAGAGTGGTGCTTCTGTTCTCCATCTCAGAAATTACTCACTGCTGATGCACTTAGTGTTGTATTTTGGACAAGAGTTAGGTTTATGGCCCCAGGAGCTAAAGATTTCACAATCCGACAAGGAAGGTAGGCTATTGCCTGTTCAATTATGGACTGTTGTTTGGGACAGCAGGTTTGCCAATTCAAATTTCTTGCATTTTGAAGAATTCTTTGTGAAACCCTTGTATAGATTTTTTAGCCATCATTGTGATTATTCTTTATCTGAATAAGTAAAAAGGTTTCTTAGGCCTAGAGATTACAATGGACCAATTAACCACAATTGGGGGGATTGGTATTGCTTAGAGAATGCCATAATGATTAGGGTTTATGGCTTTGAGGATACACCTTTCATTCTACCCAGAACTGTCCCGGATAGAATTGCATACCTTGAAATTGTTAGGCAAATGGATTACTCCAGTGTTATGAACTTAAGTTCATAGTGGAAACAGGCTTTTATGCCCAGTATATTATGTTTTAGTGATTTCACTGTATTAGCCAAGGAAGGTTATGATATGATTTTGGACAAATTATTGCAGTACAACATGAGCAGAGCACCAGTGAGAAAGAACTTTGATCCAGAAGGGTATATCCACTCTTCCAGACAAAAAGTAAATCTCGGAGGGTACCATCATGTGCCCTTTAAATTTGATGACATAATTAGAAACCTAGAGGTAGAGGAAGCTGAAATTGTGATTGAAAAACATAATCAGGAGTTGGATGCTGAGTTGTTATCCTCCATTAAGGGGATTTTAGAAATAGACAGGCCACAAAGCTCATCTGGGAAAGTTTCAAGAATGAAGACTCAGGAGTATGCCTATGTTGCCAGAGAAATAGATGTTGAGGAAACCATGGATGTAGATACAAGACATGAATACTATAGGTCTTTCATATTAGATGATGAATTTATAAAGACCTCACAGTTTAAGACATTTTTATATAAGCAAAAAGGGAAAGAGATAAGGGGACAGGTTGACAATGTCACTCCAAGGAATGAGGATCAACTGTTAAAAAGCTTAAATGATGAAGTGGACAAAGAGATGATTGACATGACCCTTGAAAAGGGGAGGGAGCTGCTTGAAAAGGTAGGTGTTATGATTTTTCCAGGTTTGGATATGAATTCTACATTAGTTTTTGATAGTTTCTTAAAAGATAACAATGCTACCCACAAGCTCAGTATAGAGAAGGTGACTGAGGTATACACAGGATCAAGATACAATCCTGATGATGAAACATTGATGATTTGGGCCTTGTATCCTCCTCACAAGAAATCAATTGTTATTGATACTGAAAAGGCATTTGGACATGTCATGACCCTGAAGGCTAGGGAGGTTGATCCTATAGCGACTGCTGATATTGGGATAAATATAGCCAAGTTGAATAAAGCCCAAATCCAAGCATTGATAAGGGAAAGGGAGATGTACAAAACCAATAATGAGAGGATGTTGAGAGAGAATGAACACTTGAAAGACTTGGTAGGTGGTGTAATAGAACCAACAAGGATGCTCACTCAAGGTGAGAGTTCACAGAAAAAAGACCGTTGGGAAGGGTCAACTACATACTCTCAAGGGAGAATGGATGCATTTTCTGTTATAATAAAAAAAAGGTAGGTTGTTTTAACCACTTGGTTAAATAAACTCTAGGAAAAACATTCACAGTACGTAGATGCAATAAAGGAACATAGGAGAGTCGATAGCAGAATTCAGGAAAGAATTGAGGAATTGGAGGAGGACACTACTAGTAATGAAGAGATTGAAAATGCCAATTGTAATATGGATAGGCACAGGGATTTCTATGTGGAGTTACAAGGGGTTATGCAGGGATTGACAGAGCCTGCCGAAGATAGATTCACCAAGTTATATGATGATGAAGGGAAAATGAAGGAAGCGACTACATGGAAAAGTGAGTGCGAAAAAATACTCCAAGGGATGTTGGAGACAACCACTGCGAAAGATGTGATATTGGATGCAGCATGTGAGAAAAATGAGCAAATGATAATGATGGAGATTGTGATCTGCGATGCGTTGGGAGATGCTGGCACTCATGAGCGCCAGGATTATAAGGAGCATATGTCTGCAATCCATTTGTGGCTCAAGAGAAATTAGTTAATAGTGGATTTGTTAAAACTTTTATGCTTTAAAGCTTTTTGAAAAGGCACGTCCTTTTGCAAATTGATGTATAAGTATCCGTTGTTGGATAAATTTAAGGGGTAGAAGATAGAATTAGAATAGGATAGACTGCTATAAGCATTAAATTTTTAGAAATGATGACATTCAAGGAGACTATGTTGCATGTATGAACTTTGAAGGAGATAATGAAAGACTGTTGATTTAGTGGCTTCATTCTGGTATCAATTGTTTGTTGGATTCTTGTGATTATTTGATTGTCTCCAATTTAATGTTTCTTGGTTGTTTAAATTGAAGTATCAAGTATATATTCTATTTATCAGTACACATTTGTTGTTTTTGTGTGATTTGGTTTATTGGATTCTTTAAAGGAGAATTAAAATTCCTTTCAATAAATTACAGTAATCTGGGAATACCATTTGGATCATTAAGAAGAATCAGATTATTAGATTTGATATTCTGCCTCAACTAGGGTTTATCAATTACACTCTTGCATGTTTATACCAGTTGTAAACTCATAGTTATATGCCAAACAATTAGAGGACCTGCTAGATAGAAACCATTCATTAAAGGCTTTCATTTGACTCCGTTTTACCCAATAAGGCACTGGTCTCCCTTATTTACATTACATTAGTTTTATTCATTTCATTTAACATCTCTTAATTGAACATATTAATTCATACCTTGATATTGCATATACAATTTATACTAAAGTAGGATCATATCTTTCCACTATTAAATTGCCATTTGTGGATAGTTAGATCAAATAGGAAACATAAATTGAACATTTTAATTTAGTATAAGAGTCAACCAATCATAAAGAAAACATAATATGGAGATGAATTTTCTCAAATCTTGTGGTTGTAGATGCCCTTTTGAAATCTATGCAAAATGTGGGAGGATAGACAAAGCTCATGAACTATTTGACACAATGCCTCGAATAATTGTAATCTCATGGAATACACTCTAATTAGAAAAGTCTCATCATTGCCCTCATAACAATCTATCAATTTGTTTTAGTGTCTATTGTGTTATACCCAATTTGGGACATGGGGTATAACAAAATAGACACTAAAATAAATTGAGAGATTACAATTCTTTGAGACATTTTGTCAAATAGTTCACAAGCTTTTTCTATCCTTCCACATTTTGTATAAATTTTAAAAGGGCATCTACAACCACAACATTTGAAAAAAATCATCTTCATATTATGCTTTGATGGATGTCTATACCTTGTTCCAAATATCCCATATTAAGGAAACCAATAAGGATTTTGGTGAAGGTTGTGTTGGTGTTTAAAATACAATCCATGTAGAGGTTGCAGATATCTAAGAGGTAGCCAACACTTATCGAAGACAACTACAACCACTAATGGCCAACTAACGAGAGTCAGTAAAGGACTGACTTCTCCTACACTTTTGGCTCTGTAGGACCAAGGTGGGTAAACCTAAATGTGTTCACATGAATGTCTCATGATTGGTAAGAACACTTCCTATGTACAGATTACAATTCCTACACACTCAAAGGGATAGTGATCATCTCAAGGTTTTGGTAGACTGGAGAATGACTACCAGTACCAAAGAGCAATGAAACTGACCCACTTATTTGTTATAATACCTCCCTGAGGAGGACAAGGTTGTATTCAAGTGTTTTGTGTTTAGTATTTGGATATCCTTGCTTAGAAACTATAGTCTTGAATTAATAAAATGACACAAACATTATCCAGTGCTTCATCCATAGGCAACAGAGTCATACAGAACAAAATCTTGATACAATGAACCCATCTCATTTAGCATTACTATCATGAGATATTTTAGCATATTAAGATAGCACTTCTTCAAGCATCCTGAGCATATACAACCATGAACATGTAACTTATTTTTCAAGCATTTTATTAACTCTTTGAGTTAAAGCAAGAAAATGAATCACATTTTCAATTAACTATTGAAACTGAATAGATGAATCTTTGATAAAGCTATTCATAATCCATGGCACACACCCAGGAGAGTAAACCATCTTAATTTTATAGATTTATTTCGATATCAGTAATTAAAAAAGCATATCACACTAATCTGTATATAAACCTAACCCTAGGATGACTTCCTGAAACAAAATGTTCATAACACTTTAACAATAAAGAGGACTGTATAACTTCCAAGCGTCGGATTGCAAAATTTTTTTGACCCTTCACAATGAGCCATGAAATATCCTTTATAGAATAGGAGAGCAACAAGCATTAGGCTACATTGTGACACCAAATTGAATTTCAGCACCAAAATGAAATTCAAATCTACATTCCCTATCATAATGATACCGTGCATGAACAAAGGAATCAAAACGGTTATGAAATAACTAGTCAAAAAACAAAATTTCATGCAAAGCATGCGCATGTCCATATCCACATCCACATCCACTTGATAGAACAACAAGAGAAGAGAAGACACGTCCAACGGACCCACTGCCAGTAATCATGAAGAAGCAACACGGCCCTGGTACAAGCAACCGCTCTGAGTTCGAGCCTGCGATAGCGATGGCACCACCTCCTCTTTACCAACCTTGCGAGCACATTCTCGAACAACTGGACTTGGTGCTAATGCAGACACTAGCTCAATTGCCAGAACCTCCTCATCCACTCCCATAGGATCGACCAGGGAAGCCAAATAGTATCGATAATCAAAATCTGTCTCAAATTCATCAGAATCCAAGATGATTATTGGGGACGAACAATGTACTAGAGTGTTCCTAATAATAGCCTTGCGAGACATGGGAGAATCGTATTTCTTCATGACTGGTGAAGCCAGCCTCGCACTCCTTCGCTTAACTGATTTACTCATGATAGAAACAAAGTGCAACCACAAATAGAAGAAAAACCTTACTACACTTAGACACAAGAGAATGCAATGCTGATTACATACAATTCAGTTAGCATTTATAGAGCAAGCCAGTATGCAGGGTATAATTACTTGAAGGCGAGTCAAGCACTTGCACAGTTAATGATCCAGATAACTATGAATACCCTCAGCAGGATGGCACTATTTGCATGCAGGAGGAAATTAGGTGGAGATCCTTAGGAGAAAAGAAACCTGTATTATCAATGACATGAGCAACAACCAAGTAATACATGTCATGCGGGCAACTCACACACTTCTTCCCTATAAATGAACCACCGATTCGGAAGTCACTTTAACAAATGGAGGTGGAGATCAAGTCAATGGATGTTGACAATCCACGTCGACGCCTTCAGAAAACATATCCAATCAAAAACCCACAGAAGAATAGACCCAGACTGCACAATGGGTCCCATATAATCCCACTAGCACGAAAAGAAAAGCCACGTGCCACTCCCTCATGAACCTCGCAACACTCTCCCGGATATTTACTTTGCCTGTGCGAGGTGTGCGAGAGATCATGATTACCCCGTTATTGATGGCTATTATTGATGAAAAGACGACCCCCTGTCGTATCGAACACCTCGGGAAGAAAACCCATTCATCCATTCACTCCACGTGGCCATATCTCGCGAACCTCGCACTACTTTGATGATGCCAGTAGACAAACCTGCGAGGTCTGTGAGAAGCGATCAAGATCAAATTCTGTGATCAGACGGCTCATCAGCCCTCAGATGGAACATTTAAGTGGGGCCCGCATTGAAATTTTTGGCGGTGTAATACCTAGGCCATTATGCCAAAAAGATCGGCAAATTAGGTGAAATAGGGCCGGTTAAGCACGACTTGAGAGGGATGAAACCTCACTTAACTGACCGGTCCATCGTGGCAACAGGTCACCATTAAAACATAACAACAGGGTTTTGACCGATCCATACTGAAGATTACCCTGAGTAATTTAGAAACCCTCTAACCCCAGCTTCAATTTACTAAATCCATTAGGTTGTGGAATTTTTCTTTGCATCTACCAATTGCATTTGTTTGAAAGTTTCTAAAACATTTTCAACAAATCCATTATGTGTATATTCTAAAATCATTATAGACCTTATAGTCCTAGTCCACATCACTTTGTTTTTTGAAGAAACTATTACCATATATTTCTTATTTATGTTCTAAATTTGATACATGTTTATAAGTTTGATATTACAATTAATAATATTAATTGAAAGATTTTGTTGATTTTAAAAATATATGCATCCCAATGTAAATATGCCAACAATGGAAGCAATGATTGTAACACATAATTTTTGATGTAGTATCCAATTCAAAGGATGATGTTACAATTTAGGGTTATGATTGGGTATTTAATTAGGGTTAGGATTTAGTGTTCAAGTTAGTGTTAGGTTTAGAGTTAGGGTTAGGGTTAGGAAAATAATGTTAGGATTAGGGTTATATTAGGGTTTATGTTTTATGGATAGGGTTAGATTTAGAGTTTTGGTTATGGTTGGGATTAGATATGAAATTAGGGTTAGGGTTTAGTATTACAATTAGGGATTATAGTATTAGGGTTATATCTAGAATGAAGTTTTAGGGTTATTGTAATTATGATTAAGGGTTGTTTTTATATTTGGCTTAGAGTTGGGGTTAGGATTAGGGCCAAGGATAGGGCTAGGGTTAGGTTTAGGGATAGGTTTAGGGTTATTAGAGTGAATGCAACTAATTAATTAAAAAAACAATTTAGGATTAGGTAATTAGGGTTAGGGTTGGGGTTAGAGTTTTGGTTGTGGTTAGGGTTATAAAGATAGGATAAAGGTGAGGGTTAGGGTCAAGGTTAAGGTTTTGAGATAAATGGTCAGGTTATGATTTGGATTACCCTAAACTCTAACCATAACCATAAACCTAATCCCAAACCTAAACCTAAAGAAAAAACATAACCTAACCCTAATTGTAGTGTTTGAGGCTAGGCTCAAACACTATATAACCTAACACATAACCTAGCACTAGAAAAAATTCTTCTCCCAAACAATCTCCTCTACTTCTATTCATGCCTACTAGAGTTGCAACATCCAACATTGGTGCTTCAACCATTCATTCAAAGCTAAGAATTTGAAAGCAATGTTCATTTGTAATATAATTAATTATTTAACAATATTATAATTATTATTAATCTAATACAATATTAATATTATTAATAATATACCAATAATATTAATAATCTAATATAATTACTATTAATCTATATATAGATTATATATAATCTTAATATATCAAATATATCATTATAATTCATATAATGTAATATAATATTGTTATATAATATATTAATATTATAACATTACTATTAATCAAAGTGCTTTAATATTTATGTCGAGTTTTAGTACATTATATGACAGGTTACTAAAGCGGCTCTGAGATGCACGTGCTCAAAATCGACGGTGATGTTATAATCTTGATGAAAAGTTGCTTGACGGTTATGTTCAGTGCTAGTGACTTCTCAAACACAAGAAGATGTGATTTTGGCCCTATTAGGAGAAGATTTAAAAGTTGATTCTAGAGCTGAGAAAAATTATCATATTAAATTATGAAGCCCCTTTCTTTGGCAAGGAGATTCCATGTGTGTTCAAAAATTCTTGTTGCACACATTTCCATTACTCATGTTGCTAAGAACCTTGCAAATCCTCATATTTGAAGATTGAAAAAATCCAAAGGTATATTTTATGGCCTCCCTTTAACCAAGGAAAATGGTTTCACAAAGTATCCTAGGAGTTTTATTATTTCCCTCATGACTATAATAGGCTTGGCTTACTTTATGTTCACTACTCTAAATGGCGCCATAATAGGCTTTGCTTGCTTTATATTCACTACTCTAAATGGTGCCATAATTTTTATAAATTTAATTAACATACTCTTAAACCTAACTAAAGCAGGTTGTAGCTCGTCAAATTGGACAAGTGAAAGGTCAATACCAGTGTTGAGGAAGACTTTGGAGGAGTGAAAACAAGGTCAATACCAGCGCCGACGAAGAGTTTGGAGCTAAAACAAGGTCAATACCAGTGTCGAGGACCAGGTTGAGGGAACTTAGGGAAAATCGACGACCAAGGGACAATGAGTACTGTAAGTTTGGCACCCCCATTCTCTTTAACCTGCAATTTTCATGCCTAGTTTCCAAAGATCTTCTCACACATTGGCCCCCCCATTCTCGTAAAATGGTATAAGATAAGACAGAAAAAATAAAATAGCTTTGTCTTTCACATTTTTATAGTGATTACTAGAGGCACATAGACCAATTCTTCATAATAGATGAATTTGATCATACTTTTCCAATGATGCAACAGTTCAACTTTGAGGTTCATCATTTAGGCAATGATAGATCCCTACTCTTTCCATATGCTCTTTCCTTTCTATTTCTTCAAATGTATAGTTTATGTCTTATATTGTATTGAAATAGTTATTCCCACAACTTGTGTGGGACACCATACATTTGTAATTATCAATAAAAGACATTTGTGAAAATTTTGTGCATCTTTCTCTTGTATACATTTGCATAATGAACTGCAATTCATTTGATAATACTTTTGTGTATATGAATGGAACTTAGTAGAATTGAATGTGTACCTTTATCTTTATTTTTGCAAAAACTATCCCAACTTTACTTGATTGAGTTAGAAGCTAAATTAGGTAAAAAAATTGGTGACATCTTCTATATGTTTGCCTGCTAAACATCCTCACCAATTGCCTAAACTTATCCATTGAGCATGGTGTCGACTCTTGGAACTTGACAAGACTTGAGAAAGAATCTTGCATAATGTTGTAACTCATCCAAAATAGTGCATAATGTTGGCATTTTTTACAACCCAAGTAGAACCTACAAAAGCTTCTATGAGCTTGCCATACTCAATTTTAAAAGTCCTGAAGGCACTGTGCCAACTTAATGAGAAAAATGCAACAAAACTGTTATCTCTCCTACACTTCGGACTCTGTAAGATCTAGGAGGGTATCCCTAAAATATATTGTCATTCATGATGAGAATTATTTTCTCATACGTGGATAAACAACAAATAAATTCCAGTCTAAGTTTAAACAAGATAATCCTTCAAGAAATTGGCTATTTCTCAGGAGAATTCAGCTCTTATTTAACAAGGAATTGAAATAACACCTAAGTGTGTTTTTATGAAATATTCGAGTGAAATTGCTTGAAGCTATAACAAAAAATACAAGAACAATAAGCAGTCAGAGTACCAGTGCCATATCCTAAAGCACAGAGTCAAACTGGAAACTGAACTATAGGGTAACTTTCATCTAGAGCATCTATGATCTGTATGTAAGGCATTACCATCCATTCATCAATACATGAATCTATTACTCTTTAGCAAATCCTATGTGCTAATTTGCATGAACTTATTGAACAACTGAAGCATTTAACAGGTCCATTGAACATGAGCTATAGTCGAACATAATCCACAGGAAATGACAAATGAAATTTAACGAACATCATCTTTGATAGACTTTTCATTAAAAATTCATGCAAATTATTACAATAGGAGAGAAAATAGACTCAATAGAATCACAAGATTTGCATAAGTATGCTCCAAAACCCCATGATTTACTAAGTTCCCAAACAGACTCAAAGCTTCAAAAAACTGGACATATTATTTTCTCTCTCTCTACTTGATAATTCTCTTACGTATCTTAAGTAATTTCAATAGACCTATTCCTTGGCCCAAAATTCCCTTTTATAAAAACAAGGGAGCAAACAAGCTTTAGGCCAAAGGATACACATGTCCATTTTTTACTAGACCGCTAATTCCTAATCAGTTATCTTTACATCATTTGCTTGGTAAGAGAAGAAAAGCTTAAAACAAAATGATGATTAATTTGTTACGAAGGAAAGGAAAGTGTGGTTCCAAGTATTGATTCGTTGACACCAAAGCATCTTTTAACCGCTCCATGTGCTGATTTTATTTGCGCAATTTGTATCTGAATCTGAGAAGAGAATGCATTTCAAAATATAATACCATAGGCCAGACCTATATTTTACATGACCAAATTGCAGCTCTCATCCCCATTATTTATAATTCAAGTTCATCAATAAACATCTTTTTCCATGACTCAAAATCTTCCTCCGACGGCCAATTGAAAGCCACCACCCGGTCCACCATTTTTCGATAAGGTACATACTTTATCATTAATGACGTGGCTGTCTTGTCAAAATTCTCCAGGAAACTAATGACAAGTGATAACTTCTCTAAAGTGTTCTCCAACATGCGAATATCAGCATTTTTGCTTATCTCATGAGTTTGGGCGGTCATTATATTATTCATTTGCTCCTTCCACGCCTGCAAAGGCTTGACACTATCCTGACTATGCAAAATATGAGGTAGTGGAGTCAAATCTTTTCCATCATAAATATCCTTCAGTGCTTTGACTTTGGACTCCATAGGAGCAGCAAACCCCTGGAATTTTTGCTCAACAATAGTCTTAACAAATTGATATGTTGTCATGACTGTAGGATACTTATTCCCATGCTGCTTTGCTCCAACTGCCATAAATTTCAATTTTTCCATTCTAGGGCCCCATCTATTTAGCAAAGGGATAGCCAATTCTCAGTCCCTTGGAAACAATTCAAGTGCTTGCAGCATCAAGGCATAATTTGCATGAACACTATTCAACTTACTTTGGACCCGTTTATGTAGATGCCTTAACATAGTATCAACAATTTTTGAATTATTCCTTCCTACTGCATCCCGGATTTGATTTACCATCTCTTTATATTCTTCAATTTGCTAGAGTAACTTTTCCCTAGAAGGATCTTCGCTCGAGGTACTGGCCTTCTCAACCGCAATAGGCACTTGTCCCATATTATACGGGACCATAGCCCAAGATTGAACCTGTGCAGGAGGTTGGGGTTGATCAATTGGTGGGTCAGCAATAGTTTGGCTAGAGCTAACTTGCTTTTGGGATCTCAAGATTTCCATTTGTTGCCTTAATAAGGCCATTTCTATTTCCAATTCTGCCACCCTTTGTTGACTCTTATTATACTCAATAATAATGTCATTATACTGGTTCCTCAGAGTATCTTGATTTTTAGGTAAATCCTCCACGGTTGCCCTAGTAAATTTGGCAACATTCACAACCATGTCAACAGCCTCCAAGGCAGGGGTATCAACAACTCTCTTCACAATCAAATGACCACTAAAATCGGATGTTTCAACGACAATAGGTTTTCGAGACCCTGTAGATAGTGACCATATTGCCAGAGAATCCCACTCTTCACTGAAAGCTGATCCTTTAAGTGCTAATGCCGCCTCCTCCTTCGTTGCAAGAAGTGGTTTATTTTCCCTTCTTACTGTATCAAATACTACAACATCAACAATATCCCATTCAAGGAGTAGCAATATCCCATAGTTTTGAACCAATGTTCTGCCCTGTTCTGGTGTTATTTCCTTAAACCTCTCCTTCAATTGTACTCTGACCTTTGACTGAATTACTTGCTCTAGAAGCTCTGGGTGGAAAATTCTCTCATGTGCTACCTGCTCAATATAAGATGAGAGATATGCTCTCCATACAAAATCTTCAAAAGCACGGGTATGGATAAAAGAGTCATCCATCATGAATTCTTTGTAGGCTTCCATTCTCAAATCATCACTATTTGTAATTCCTTTAATCTCATCCTTCCCCAATCTTAGGGTGAAGGCTCCTGAGCTCGTTGCAATGTCAGTTGGATCTAGTGGCATTTCTGGATTAATTTCATCCAGAGTTACAATAATATCCTCCTCATCATTACCTTTCTGGCCAACATTCCCCATACTATCAGTTCTAGGCCTCTTTGGGGATGATGTGCTAATCTGTTCTGAACTCTTTGGAGGCAAATCCAGATCAATAATACCAGATATTGATTTCCTTAGGACGGATGATGCACCACTCATCGTAACTTCCTCTGTCCTATTTCTCTTCTTTCTTGAAAACACTTTTATTTTCCCTTGAGGCTGGTAGGTAGGCCTTTCTTCGATTCTTATCTCAGGGTGCTGCTCAGTAACATGTGACTTTCCCTTTCCTCCTTCAAGACTCCTACTATGCTCTCAAAATTATCAAGAACATAGATTGCCCTGCTGAGCTCATCTTTAGCATTAGGTACATGATCAAAACCAGGTATTTTCTCCTGTTTACTTCTTACCATTTTTGAATAGGCAATGTACATTGCCTTTCTCTCATCCTGTAAGTCCTCATCAAAAATATTCTTAATGATATCTTCAGGATATTAGAAATTGTGAACAAAGGTTCCAGTCTGATGTCTAGCCTTCATTTGGGAGATAAAACCCTCAGGATCATAATTCCTAGGGCATACAGTTTTCAATCTATATGGCTTGAGTAACAAGTGTAAATTTCTCCACCCTCCCTTTATCATAACAAAATCTGCAAAAGTTGTATATTCAGGGAAAAAGGATCCTTTCTTGTGTTCAGTAGGAAAATGGAAATCTTGAGATGCTCCCAATTTCCTCATAATCTCTACAAAACCAAGTTTGAGAGGAACATCTTTAGGTAGGATAGATAGGATGGCATTGGTGCCAAAGACCTTGAAGATTGTAGTATTGTTATTGGGGATAATATCACCCCAATTATGGGTTAGATTCAGCTCAGGCCTCCTCTCCATAGGTCTTAGAAATTCGTGAATTTCTTTTGGAATCCTGGGTGGATCAACAACTAAAGCCTTCCTTAACTTAGATCCAAAAATATTATGAAAGGTGACATAATCAAACTTATGATCATTTTTGTCTAAGACCCTAGTCCAATATTGGACAGGCATTTCAATATCTCCTTCCATCTTCCTCAACTCCATATCTTTTTCAAATACCTTCTGACCCCTATATAAAAACATATGAATCAACAGTGAAAACCATCTGAATTTTACCCAATTCTTTCCCAACTTCAAAGCTGCTAATCCAGAATCTATGTTCTTTGCAATGTAAGTGGCAAAGTCATATACCACATTATAACCAGGGTGTTGGAGGTTGACAACCATATACATTATCTCTATAGGAACAGTCTTCTTCAGGTCAATCCCCAAAACTTGACATAGTGCACAGATGGTCTTCTTGAAATGAGGGGCGAAGTAGTCTAACGGAAAAGGTTCAGGCTCATTCTTGCCAATAACAACCTTTTTCTGATTCTTCCCTCTTCCCGACACAGCCAAATGGGGTATCAAAAGGGATGTCCTTATCAAACCCTTAGTGTTTCTGTATTCTTCCCTGAAGACCTCAAATTTGATGGGAATCATATCCTAGCTCCATTCATGTAAGCCAAAAATCTCTACAATTTCCTCTCTGGTTACTTTAATCATAGGCTTGCCAAGATGTGTTCTGGAAATTCGAGTCACAGGATTGTACCTTGCAGAAATATCTTTTAATAAGTCTACATCTTCATAGACATTCAGTACCACCAGCTTACCCAAGTCCAGTCTCCATGGATTACACAAACGAACAGGCAAATTTCTATTTCCAAACCAATTGGAAAAGAGTTGCCAAGCAGTGTACGAAAATTCGGCATCATGGATTGTACATTGTTTGTCCATTAAACCTTCATGAATCATGGGTCCATAGAACAATATCCTTCCTTCTTACTTCTTGCTCGTAGAAGGTTTCAACAGATCAATACTATCTTGTTAGTAACCCCTAGGCGTAGCCTGGGGACCAACAGTTCGTGCCTTGGATGCCATATATTTTAAACAAAAGGGGATTTGAACTAGGGTTTTCTTAAAGAAAAATAAACAATCACACCCTATTCTCGACTGCCGTTACATAAAACTTTTTTATATGTACACAAATCACTAGCAATGACCTATATAAGCTCTAACAACCAATTCGCTTAACAATTCACCAGGAATCGAAAAGGACACAATCGCCAATTATTCAATAGGCAACGCTAATATATTCTGAAATTACAAAAGAAGGCGTTCGTATCACTTACTATTTATTTTGCAGAGCGTCAACTGTCGCGATAATGGAGAACTGAGATAATAACCACTTTTCTAAACATCGAGGAATTCTTATAAACCAGAATGCAACACTGAAATAGCAATCCACTGGTTATTTAGCATTTAATTACATAGGCCGAGTCAAACTTGACCATTTTTATTCGCTCGCATGAGATAGAACGGCTATAGTATAGCACCAGTTTGTTTGAAAACACGCCATTGATCAAAGATAATGTTGGCTAGATGGAAGGTCCAGATTTGGTCAACAGTAGTTTGAAAATGACACATCCTCCTTCCAGTTAGCAAGCGAGCAAGAATATTGCCCATTAGGTACCACATCAGCATGGAATGGGTCCTACCTCATTCGTTAATCGATAACATTGGTGCCCACGCGTCAACACATCGCGTACCTCACAATATTATTGAAACTAAAGTTTTAATTGGGCGAGGTCAATGAGGCACGGCCTAGATGCATCAGATAGTACACAACTATCAGCATCATCACCCGTCCATCAGTCAACACTCATAAACTGGCCCCACCAAGTTACACAATAGGTGGAAGCATCTCGCAAGCCTCACAACATTTTCTGTGATGCAAGCACAAACTTTGTGAGGTGTGCGATGAACGGTCAAGATCGCAGTTCCTGCATCCATCGACTAATACAAATCTGCACATGCGAAATAGTTACTTTAATGAAAGGGGACCACTAGGAAAACGGGGAAATAACCCACGGGGTCAAAAAATAATTCAAAGGCTACGTTGTAAAGGTTAATAGGCTGAAAACCACAGGGATGCATAAGTCAAAATGCAAAACCGAAAGGATAGGTAAAAGGGGCCGGCGAAGTGACGGCCAAAAGGGATAAAACATGACTTAAGTGACTGAGTACTGCTGATAGCAAGTCAACGACCAGAAAGAAAAAACCCCCAAATACTAGACTAGTAGAAAAATAATGAAGATAAAACCACCCCAAAGGGAAGGAAAATAAAAGCTCCACCACATAACACCTACCAACCTTATTCAACCTACCAAATGACTCAAAACAAACTAACTATGCAAACAAAACTTATTCACTTAAAACAAAAACTATCCTAACCTAGACTAATTGAGGAAAGGAATACCTAAATAAAACCATTAACTGGTTCATGAAAGTAGCTACCCTTTCTTTGCAACTTGTAATGCTCCATATGTTTGTGAGCATCAAAGAGGAAATGAAGAAATGATAGATGTTTAACCAACTATTGCAATGCCTCATAAATGGAGAAAACAAATCCACAAATCCACTTACCATTCATGTTATCTTAAAATGGATAGGATAGTAGGATAGAGTCCTCATGCTTGGGTGCAATAATGACTTGTGATGCATTGCTAGTTTCCATCCTAGTTAGATGCCTGATAGGACATCCCCTTGAAAGCTTTAGATTGGTTTTTCCTTTTTCCTCTTTTGGTGTGATCATATCCTTCATCTTACTCCTATGGTGCTCTTGTGGTACAAGAAATTGATTTGGAACTTCATGGTTTTCTTCTTCTTTCAAAGAACCCAATAAGGTTGATATAATATTATCATGACTGCATTCTTCAAACATTTCTACCTTTTTTATGGTTGTCCTGTTTCATGGCTAAGTTTAGACAAGAGTGAAGACAATTTGAATGATTAGAAATAACATCATTACCTTCACCTTACATGAAAAATTTCCATGTTGATTCCTCATCCATGGTCAATGGACCATCCTCTTCCATTAAGATAGCTAATAACTCATCAAAGCTATCAGCTCTTGGAAGGCTCTTAGGAACAGCTAGTCCAAGCTCAAAATCCTCATTAGTACACTCCAAATCAGGATTTTCTTCTTCAATCAGTGAAGGTAAATATTCAAACAATGTAGTAGCCTCTTCCAACAAACTTTCATTTGTTATACCAACCTTAAGCTCTTTTGTACAATAGAAAGGAAGTTCCTCCAAATAGCTAAGATCTTGCAAATCAACTTCATGATAAGTTTCTTGACTTGAGAGAATAGACTCCTCATCAAGACCATATTCTTCCTCTTGATCCATGTTTGATTTTTCCTCTTTAACCAACAACTCATAAAATTGTTTGATATCTTCTTGTTGCTTCGAATCTTCATCCTGCACAACAAAACAAGACAACTCATCAAATGGGAAGATCAACTCTTCCTTCTAACCCATCCAGTTTCCTTGTACCTTGATCTCCAACTAATCACCCTCGACTTCTACTTGAAAAAGTTTAGATTTTTCATTATTCACACCATTCATAGGCTTATAAACAATAGATATCTCTTTTGCCTCCTCATAACTGACCTCACAAGTTCTTTCCACTTGAGGAAGATCCTTAATCAGTTTTGAGTCTTGAATTGAAAACAAAAACTCTTGTTTCACTACTAGCTCGACCTCCTCCTATTTGAAATGATCGAGCAACTCCTCAAAAGCTTTAGGGAGTGTTGATAGAGGATTGGCTAGTATAGGAGGCTTTGGTAACTCTTGAGGAAGAGAAGAAGTGATTTTCTTGAAGCTTGGGATTGTTAACACATGCTCTTCCAACTTAACAATTTCATCATAGTTGTCCATGTTAGATTCAACTAGTAAGGGGATTTGAAAGGGCTTCTCTTGGTTACGAATCAAATATTGGTTTGAAGAAAAACTTTAAAACTTGCAATTTTAATTGGCTTAGATTCTACAACACTTTCCTCTTCTTGGTTGCATGCATTTGGACTACTAAAACCAATTGATATGTAATTAGAATCACCATGGTGTTGTTTATATTGCCTCCAAAGGCTAATAATACTGAGTAAAACACCAAATCTATCAGTATTTTGATGAGAAGTTCATCATACTAGTCCCACCAAGCATGACAATAACTGTTATCTCTCAATATTGTACCCCTCCTAAGTTGCAGAACTTAACATATTGGTGAAACATGGGAATTTTCTAGGTTGTGGGTTACCTAGAGCAGAAAAGAACCTCCAGAGTAAGTTGGCTCTTATGGTAGTCACCTAAAACTACTTGTTGGGAAAAGGGTAAGGAGGAAACATGAAATAAAACTAACTCCTAGCGTGATGCACCAAATATTAAGGATTTGTAATGTTGTTTTGACACACAATGTGATCAATAAAACTCACTGCAATATACATAACTCAATTTTGACATGTTTTGCATAAGTATTTCATAGATAGGCTTTGAAGTTTATGGAGAAACTCAAGTGGAACAACAAATGACCTTCCTAGAGGCTCGAATGTTTGACTTCACAATTGAATCCTACATAGAACTGGTAGAACACAAACTATGACCTGCACAAACATGCACTTTTGTATAAAGGCTATGAGAAACTAGACTAGAACCAAGGATAAACATTATCATCACAAGGAAATATCAAGAATTTCATGTTATCACACAATATCCAGTATTGAGAAGGAAAAATAGCTTGCTTTTATTGATTGAAAGGTAAAAAGACAACTGAGTACAAGTCTGTGAAAATGAGTTACAATGCTATCTTTTTCTTGAAAGCTCCGAAAATGAGCTACAATACTTGTTGAAAGAAGAAAGAACTAACTCCAAACTATCATTTGAAGTTACTTTATGCTTGCAAAGACGCTGCACAAAGATGTTAAGTAGATTTGATTTGTGATGGACACATTTGGACGGTAGTAACAATAACTTGCAATCTATCAAGACTTGATTACCTTATAACCTGTCAATTTCTAGCGATGAAATGATAAATTAATCAGAAAGTCACCTTCAGATCACATCACCATGAAATAACTTCATCCAACATCCTTATGAGTGCAGGCACCACAAAATAGGTATTTGTCAGATTTTTCTTCCTCAAGCGAGGGAAATTTAGGAAGAGAAGAGGAAAGCAAGACATGTAGTAGGTCTAAAAGAGGGAGATCAACTAGAGGTCAAAAGATTAGAAGAAAATTCCGGAAACGCATGGAATTTTTTCTTACTAAAGGGGGGTCATGTTCGTATGATGATGAGAGCATAGGTGACATCGAGGTTCCCTTGAGGTACAAACATCTACGAAAACAATGGGTACCCAAGGAACTTCCTCCAATAAACACTAATCTTTGTGTCAACGAGAGGATATATCGCATAGCACCATCGTCATTACATGGTTTGGGCCTATTTTGCATGGATGACATAAAAGTCTATTATGACAAAGTTACTGAGTTGATGGAGTATGTTGGACCCTGTTACAATTACAAAGATTGGATGCAGTTGGTTCGATATACACAAAGTATGCATAGGTATGCACTATCACCAAATTATATACAACTAAAAGATAAGGATCAAAATAAAGGAGTGGCTAGGTACATTGACGAGAGGCCAAAAGCATTAGGGAATATTGCAGGGTTTATAAATAGTACATGACCTGGGTCAACAAATAAGCAACCCAATTGTATATTCGAGGTGCGAGAGGGAAACCATGTATTCATATGTGCGATAAAATCAATAACTATAGGGGAAGAGTTGCTAATCGATTAGATACAAACACAATTAATATGGGGGTGGTATGTACTATATATATACCATTTTACCCAACCTCCAATTAATGACTCCAATATACCATTTTATTATTATGTTTTTTTTCGTAAGTCTATTGGTTTCATTTTGGTAATTTTTTTTATATTTAAATTTTGTCACAGCGGGACATTGATCATACGAGGAAGGCTCCGGCCCAAAGCACAGATAGCGATCCATCTTCAGGCACTTCTATCCGACAGGTTTACGTCATTGTAATTGTACAAATTAAATATGAGCAAAATGTTTTATTATTATGTTTTTATCATGAGTTTATTGGGTTAATTTTGATAATGTTTTTAATATTCTTGTTGTAGTTGGCTGATCGGGGAAAGGCACCAACAGTACAGGAGAGCATCCATATGGAGGTGCAGTCACTATTATGCGATGATGACATCACATTTTCCACAAACCCTGTGGATATGATGAGGAAGGCCCAAAAAAAATGCAATCAAGAAATCCTTCAGTTGGTATTCGTAGTGCCTCAAACAGATGAGATAAGAGAAAGGGTTAAAATATTGTCTGAGAGAGCATAGAACTTGGTAGTAAGCTATCATGAGATCTTTAATTATAACATAAGTTCATTCATGGTTTTATATTTTGTACTCTTTTATGTCATGAACTAAAATATGTGTTGTTTTTATAGGATTATTTGCATCCTCATGATCATGCTGCTGGTCGTGATCAAGGTACTGCAAATGTTTCTCGGGAAGTAGGGGACGGTACAAGTGTCATTCCTGATCTTCTTGGGCATACAACACATCATCTGACCCCATCATCTGTGCCTATATTGTCATTTGAAATGTCGGCAACACATACCATGTAGGAATTCGGTAGTCCACCCTCTGGCAGCGAACACATGCCACTACATGTGTTAGTACCTGTGGATGCAGAGGCCACTACTACTGGTGATGTTTTAGCAGCATTTCCTAGATCTTCCCGTATTAATAGTACGGGAACATTGCCAATCACATTTTTGGTGACCGAATATTTCCTTCCCATAAAGATAGAGAAGGTCCCAGGTACTTTAAAATGTTTTAATTATTATTATTATTTTTTTTAAGTAAGTGCTAACAGTGGGGATAGCGCCCTATTATATTGACTTACAAAAATAGCAATATTTGCCTACATTATAATTGCAGGAAATGATGTTTTTTATAAACATCTAAGTGATATTTCATTGGAGCTCTTCGGGCCCACCATACGTACACGGTGGAATGCCCAAAATCAAGATTTAAAAGATGAGCTCATTAACCGTTTAGTTGTGTTGTTCGGTGATAAAACATTCAATCGAACCATGGTCCTTAAGAAAGCTGGTACCTATCTAAAGTATGTGAGGGACCAATATAGGTCACATTTAGAGAAGAATAGAAAGTACGAGCATCCCCCCATGATTCCAGAAAGGGAGTGGAAGGACTTGGTGTTGGATGGAAAGGAGAAGGCTGAAAAGAAGAAAGGAAAGATACTATCGGGCCAAGGAAGGTATGTAATACTATCAACAATTTAATTATATACTGATTAATCTTTCTTTTTACATAATCTAACGTATTTCAAATTTTTCATAGGCTGCCCGACACATCGAAGGCAACAAAGGCAAGACTAGAAAAACATGGGCAACACAAACTTGGCTCTGGTGGTTATATGAAAGTAGCTGCACGATTTGTAAGTATCAATAAATGAAATATTGCATCCAAATAATAAATTGCAAATTTTTTTGGTTTTATCACATCATAGAAGCAAAATTCATGATCGCATGCAAAAATGTAGTGCTTTGATTTCAACAGAGTGCCCACACAAGAGGACCTAAAGATTTCCTTTGACCAAGGCTATGGAGCCTTGACTGAACAACTAAGAGTCTCGACTGGGCAAAAAAAATCTTCCACTACATCCAACACAGGTAAATAAACTCAATTAAGTTTATTTCAAATTGAATACTTGTGCAATCTGTTCAATATTAATTTCCACCATAATAATGTGCCTATTTGTTTTACAAAGATAAGCAATGATAATCCTGCACATGACATTGGAATGTAGCTTGGTGAGGGTGGAGCGCAACCTATCGATGAAGGCCATGGTGTGCATCCCGGTACTAGATGTATTCATGTGCTATACAAAATGCAGTATGGATTAATACAATTAAACATCTTTAGTTGCATTTAGTGTATTAATGAATGTAACCTTTCGTGTTTCAACTTTAGAGCATGTAGAGCGTGATCAACAGGTTGAGCATGATTAGGCTAGACCAGATTAGGAATATGATGTGGCTCCATCAGGTAAGCAGGACCACTCTAATGTTCTTTTAAACATTTTTAATTGCAATTGGTGTATTAATTAATGTAATCTTTCATGTTTCAACTCCAGATCAGGATTTAGAGGGTGTTCAACATGTTGAGCATGAGGCTATAAGACAATATCAGGAACATGATGTGGCCCAATCAGGTAAAGAGCACCACTATGATGTTCTTTTCATTAATAAAATATGTGTAACAATAATAATAAAACATATCAATTTAACATTTCTTTGCTATTGCAGCAGACCCCCCCTTGCAGCCGCGTCCACGCAGTTGTGAGTACATGACTAGGCGTACATTAAAATCATGAGCAGAGCTCAAAACAACTCAAGGGGGGATAGATGATTTTGAAAACGATACTCCACTTCAACTTTTTTTAGCTACAAAAAAGAAAAAGAAAAAAAGTGATTGTAATAATATTATGATAGTCATATTTTTGATAATATGTAAAAACTGAAAAAATGAAATATGTTAATGAAAAAATGTTATATGTTAATGATTGAATGTTAATATGAATTTTATATGTTATTAATGGATGAATGAATGATTAATGTTATATGATTGGGTATGGGGAATTGAGAGTGATGTGAGCGGGGGAGAGGGGGGGGGAAAGGGCCAAATGAGCTTCCACCTTCACATGGTTAGCCTTGTTAAGTAGAAATTATTAAACTACTCTCAAAACAAAGAGAAGCTCAAAAAGGTAAGTAATGCACTTTTGAATATAAGGAATGCATCGTTTGAAGCATCAAACCAATCTGCAAAGATGTAAGAAAGTGCTAACTTTTCACTATGAACATTGTGTTGTGTGTGGATTTAGTTTCAAAGCTCTGTTGATGGAGATGGCTTGTATGATAGCCAAGAAAATAGTTATCATTATTGCTGCTACAAATAGGCCTCATATCGTTGTAATAGTCTTGATCTTTCAACGAATAGGTTTTTAAAAAAAAAATGCACTTTCTCGTCGAATTTACGATGAACCGCAAAAATGTCCGACGAATTTGCAATGTATCCGATGAAGTTTCACCGTAATGACTTGCCTATTCAATTGCTCGTTCGATGAACTTCTGTCGCTATTTCAATCTAAACTATGTCACCAAGACTCCTGCCGATGTAATCTTATCGGCATCATATAGCTGCTCGGGTAGACCTTCAGAACTTACTCCGATGATATATGTCTTGCCAATATGCTTCCCTCGATGAGACAATATGTGTATCTTGCCGATGAAAAGTTATTACTGAGACAGAAAACTAGTCCTCTTGATATATCTTCTCAGGCAATTTTGATTGTTGTAATAATCTTCATCTTTCAATGAATAGGTTTTAAAAAAAAAAATGCACTTTCTCATCGAATATACGACAAACCGAAAAAACGTCCAATGAATTTGCAATGTATCCGACGAAGTTTCACCGTAATGACTTGCTTATTTCGTCGCTCATTCGACAAATTTCTGTCGCTATTTCAATCTAAATTATTTCACCAAGACTCATGCCGAAGTAAGCTTATTAGCATCATATAGCTGCTCGGGTAGACATTTAGAACTTACTTCGATGATATATGCCTTGCCGATATGCTTCCCTCGGTGAGACAATATGTGTATCTCGCTGATGAAAAGTTATCGCTGAGACGAAAAACTAGTTCTCCTGATATATCTTCTTAGGCAATTTTGATCGCTGTAATAGTCTTGATCTTTCAATGAATAGGTTTTTAAATCAAAAGTGCACTTTCTCGTCGAATATACGACAAACCGCAAAAATGTCCAACGAATTTGCAATCTATTTGACGAAGTTTCACGGTAATGACTTGCCTATTTCATCGCTCATTCGATGAACTTCTATCGCTATTTCAATCTAAATTATGTCTCTAAGACTCCTACCGATGTAATCTTATCGGCGTCATATAGCTGCTTGGGTAGACCTTCAGAACTTACTCCGATAATATATGTCTTGCCGATATGCTTCCCTCGTGCTTCATCGATGAGACAAGATGTGTATCTCAATGATGAAAATTTATCGTTGTGACAAAAATCCAGTCCTCCCGAAATATCTTCTCAGGCAATTTTGATCGCTATAATAATATTGATCTCTCAACGATATTGCCAATATGTTGAATTTGTGTTGTAATGGCGATGGACTTACGTTGTTAATTTGACGGTTTGGTGAAGGTATGCCTCCTGTCATCCAGGCACTGTTCGTCGTGCGATCGATGAAGTTGGCGTTGCAGTTTTGATGAGAGTGCATCGTGAGGTCGATGTTTTGCAGCCCTTCAGGATGTAGACGAAATTTGAGCAACGACGCTAACTTCTGTTAATCGTCGGCCGATCGACAATGTATCGTCGAGATTCCGACGAAAGGCCATTGGAAATTGGGGTCAAATCTTGTAGTGAAATGAATGCGTCTCTAAGAAGACCCTCAAATGAGGAATATAAAAGGATGACAATAAAATTAGTTCTACAAGCTAGAAATACTCACAATTTGAGGAATAGAATCATGAATTGTGACCAAGACAAGCCAGGCAACATGTTCATCAAGGAGAAAAATGAAAAAAAGAAGGGAGCTAAGGTTGATGGTAAAGAAGTAGAGGTCAAAGCTAAGGAAAATAAAGGACCTAAAATTTGGGCTAAAAAAATAATGCAACCAAGAAGTCTAATCAGGTTCTTTCTCCTATTGTGAAAACAAAGATTCAAAATTCAAATTTAGAGAAAGAAAAGAAATAAGAAAAGAAAGAGGTTGAAAAGAAATGTGAGCAATAAAAGGACAAGACAGAGGAAAAAAGTATTGTCCCTTATGAATTACTAAAGTACAATATAGTTGAAATGTTTTAGTTTCTCTCCCAAGTCAAGGTCACATTTCCATTAATGGAGATGATGAAAATTGAAAAAATAGAAATATAAGGCAGTGGCCCTTATCAATGGCACCACTACAGCCTGTGATGATAAAAGGGTGTCTACTTAGCCTCAAGTGAGTGGAAATAAAGTAAGTGAAGAAGAAGTGGAGGGATCCATTAGTGAAATCCCTTAGATTTACTTGGGTAGTACTATCACAACTTGCCTAAGTAATATTGATCCTTTCTATATGACCATGATTGTTGATGGTAATCTTCTTATAAACTGTATGATTGATTTAGGAGCTTCATCTAACATCATGCCACTAGAGATTATGAAAGATATGGGTTTGAAGATAAATTATACTTATGGAAATTTTTATGCCATGGATTCAAGAGAAATCCTAGTCATAGGAGTGATCAAAGATGTCCCATATAGACTGGTTTCTTTTCTAGACAAGGAGTTTGTTATTAGTATAGTTGTGGTGGACATCCCACCTAACTATGGTATGTTATTTTCAAGGAATTGGAGTGATTCCATGGGAGGTAGCATGCAATGTGACATGTCTTTTTCCACATTTCCAATTGAGGGACAAGACATCAAGCTTGTGAGGGAGCCAAGAGCCTCACACATGATTAAATTTGTGGGGCAAGATGATAGAATTCAATTTGTGGATACTAGTATTGATAATTTTAGAGTTAAAGATTCACAAGAAATAAGAGGAAAAACATCCTGCACCCCTTGATAAGGAAGTATTGCAACAAGAAAACAATGATGAACTATGGAGCATGTGTTTTGATGGTGCTTGCTCAAAAGATGGAGCTGGTGCAGGGGTGATACTCATTTCCCCTAGTGGCAAAAATTTTAATTTTTCATTTTCATTGCTATTTGCATGTAAAAAAAATGTAGCTAAATATGAGCCTTGCTACTTGGATTATGACTAGTTGAGAAACATGGAATCAAGAAGTTAAGAGTTATTGGAGATTCAAAGCTTGTTGTTTCTCAAGTTAGATCTAGATATGCATCAAAGAATAATAGGTTAAGATAGTATAAAAATAATGTTTGGGAATCAATAGACCATTTTGATGCTTTTGGTATTGATTTATTGGATAGGAGTAAGAATCAAGTGGCATATTTTCTTGCCAATATTGCAATCCAACTAGATGGCATTACCTCTGCAAGCATTTCAAAAGTTAAGTGCAAATCAGACCTTCAGTTCCTAACAACATATGGAACTGGTAGGTTTTTAATGATGATGAAGATATTTTAAGATTCTTGTAGTGTGTAGATGAGTATGAAGGTCAAGAAATTAACTTTGTAGCTTTTGTAGAAGTGGATGGTAAAGAAACAATGTTTGGGAATGAAATCATTCAGTTGAACACTAAAAAAATCCCAAAGGGGTTAGTAGCTTTGGAGAGGTTTTTTGATGGCCCTGATAGAAGAAATGATAGGAAAACATCCACACATAAGGAGGATTTGGAAAAGGTCAATATTGGTATAGAAAATGCTCCTAAGAAATTCTACATTGGAAAGAAAATGAAGCCTCGGTTCAAAGCAATGCTAATTGATTTGTTGAGAAGATATCGATACGTGTTTTCCTGGTCTTATGATAATTTAAAGGCCTATAAGGAAGGTTTTTTTCAACATGAGATTCCCTTAAACCTGATGATAAGACTTTTAGGAAAAATCAAAGGCCAATCAATCCTACATTGGCACCGAATATGCAAGAATAATTGGTCAAGTTAAGGGAAGGAGGTATCATTAAGCCAACTAGGTATTCTACATGGGTGTCAAACTTGGTGCCAGTGAGAATTTTTTTTTATGATATAAGGCTTTGTGTGGATTTCAAGAATCTTCATATATCATCATTGAAAGACAACTATCCATTACCCAACATGGAAGCTACGTTACAAAAGGTGACTAGCTATGAGCTCTTGTCTATGATGGATGGTTTTTCTGGATATAATCAAGTTGTGGTTAAGGAGTCTGAGAAGTATAAGACTACATTTAATACTTGTTGGGGCACTTATATTTATGTTAGGATGCCTTTTTGGCCTAACAAATGCAGGTGTCACCTTTCAAAGGGCTATGGATGTGGCCTTTTCTGATTTCATTGATATATTCTTAGCAGTCTACTAAGATGATTTGAAATCATACAAAAAGAAAGAAGATCATTGTATGCACTTGGAGAAGGTATTCAAAAGGGAACTTGAATATGGCATATTTTTGAATTCCAAGAAGTGTGTGTTTGGGGTGAAAGAAGGAAAGTTTCTTGGCCATATTGTGTCAAAAGAAGGAATAAGATTTGATCTTGAAAGAGTGTCTGTAATAGATAAAATCCCACAACCAAAGAATGTCAAAGGAATCCAGTCATTCTTTAGATAGATCAATTTATTAAGAAGGTTTGTGACTAACTTTGCAGAGATTACTCGTCAAATCTCTAGAAGATGTTAAAGATAGGAGAAAAGGTAACTTGGAGTGAAGAGCCTAGTCAGGCATTTAAGAGTACAAACAAGCCATAAATGAGGCTCCAGTATTAAAATCTCTTGATTTATCCAAGCCTATGCAATTTTTTTCCTTTGCATCATTTCAAACAATTGTTGTTGTGTTGTTATAGAAAAATGAAGAGGCCTTTGAGCAACCCATTGCATTTTTTAGCAAATTCGTATAGGCCACATAAATCAAATATGATATGACTGAAAAGAAGGATTATGCATTGGTCAAAGCAGTGAAGAATTTTAGTGCATAATTAGTGGGAGCTACAATCATTGCTTATGTCCCAAGTGCTACAATGAAGGAAATATTCAATCAATGAGAAGTTATAGGCCGAAGATGCAGATGGATCAATAGGATTCAAGAATTCAATATAGATGTCCAAATCACCAAGATAGTGAGAGGAAAAGGTTTAGCTAAGATGATGGATGAAACTAACTTGGAAGCCAACCAAATCAATCAGACAAAATGTGTAGATGTTGCACCTATATGTGACATGCAAACATGTGGATAGTGTAAGTGGATTGGTCAATATCTACAAACTATGTAATGTCCTGAAGGTGTGGTAGATAATGAAAAAAGAACCCTGAAATTGCAAGCTATGAAATATGTGATCATTGATAATGAGCTTTGGTGGAAGAGACTAGGAGTATTACTTAAATTTTTTGATGGAAAGCAAGCATTGGAACTCCTAGAAAAAATGCATAGTGGAGTCTGTGGAGGCCATTACATGGAAAAGATAACTGCTCACAAAATTATGAGAGTAGGATTCTGGTGGCCTTCAATTTTCAAAGATGCCCCCAAGTTTGTAAAAATTTGTGATGCTTGCAAAATATTTTTAGCAAAGCTGATTTTTTTTGGAAATCTGCCACTTAGACCCATTCCAATCCAATCCCCTTTTCAACAATGGGGTATTGATTTCATTGGTGAAATATCTAAGAAATCGAGTGGGGGACACTCTTGGATTCTTATTGCCACTAATTATTTTACAAAGTGGGTGGAATCAATCCCCAAAAAGAAAGCAACAAGCAAAGTTGTATTTGATTTTATGGTGAACAACATTTTGATTGGATTTGGAGTCCTAGAGAATATTATCCCTGACAATGCCATGTGCTTCAGGTTAGATGAGTTTAGAGATTTTTGTGACAAAAATGGAATCCAAATATCTTATTCTCCCCTTATCATCCATTGGGCAATGATCAAGAATAATCAAGTAATAAGATTTTGATGAAGATCATCAAAAGGGTGATTGAGAAAAATAAGAAAGCATGGGACTCAAAACTGAACCTTGCACTTTGGGTAGATAGGGTTACTATAAAAAAAGCTACTGGACATTCCCCATTTGGTTTGGTATATGGTTTAGATGCAAGAATACCTCAAAATAACTTGTTGAAGATGTATAGTTTTGTTAAAGAATATGATGAAGATGTTTGTGATGAAACACAACACAAGGTTGATGCCTTGATAGAATTAGATGAAACTAGAAGAGAATCTCATAATAAAAATGATAAAGTGCAATTTTAATTCAAACATTTGCATGAAAAAAAGGCTTCTCCAAGAAATTTTGAAGTAGGAATCATGGTAATGATGTGGAATGCTAGAGCTCAAGATAAGGGTAAAAATAGAAAATTTGATGCATTATGGTTAGGTCCTTATCTATCTAGAAAATTAGATTCCTACTATCTATAAATTTTGACCGATGATTTTCTTGAATTTCTAGTACATGGATACTTCTCAAAAACATACTTCTCCTAAGTTATGTATCTTTTACATGTACATTGTAACATTATGTATATTTTGTATATAGGTTTGGTTTGCCTTGTTCGAGCTGTCCCTGGTTTTGTTCTTTGGTTTGGTTTTCTCAACCTTGAGATTTTGTGATCTCACTCTATTCTGGAAGAACAAACATCCCCAAATGGAGCCACTAGTGGAACCCCTAAATCTTTGTGTTCCACTAATAACTATTTCATATTTGGCTATCTCTTTTAGTTTAGGGTGTGTCCTGAGGCTTAGGGTTTTTGTTTTATCCTTTGTTCTAGGGTTTTGTACTGATGCCTTGAACCCTTTGAAAAATCATAAGTGTTGAAAACCCTTGTATGCATTCTATTTTGAAGTTGATTGGTGTTGGCCCATTCTCAAAATTTCAAGTTACCTCTAAAGCCATCAAAATCGTTTATCTACCAGCCCCTTATGCCTAGTACACCGGTCACTACCCATCGGATTATTGTTACTCTTGTCAAATGTTATGCAGGTTTGAATTGTATTAAATATTTACCACTATTTCCTAAGTCTAAATCCACATTTTTCCTAAGTCCTATTACCTTGGTAACCTAGAAAATGACCCCTTTTAAGTCATAAATAAATATACATTCCTTTAAAAAACCAATAAAAATGGTTGTTGGGTCCACCAAGTGCATCTTATTAGTTGCTCGCTAGCCCACAAGAATAAAATAATCTAAAGAAAGAACCAATAGGATAGCAGGAGGGCGAAAATTATCCACCTTTGTGGTGGACCCTACCACTCTTCAAAAGTATCGATAATAAAAGGTTATGGTATCAATGGCTAGGATGAACTTTGATAGATCAATCTTGACCATTCCCTACTAGCTCGTGGGGGACCCACTATTAGATCTTGGATCATCGAGGGGTAGCGGGCGAGTGCGATGTGGCATCCTTTCCACCATCCAAAAAAATATTGGAGGCACCAAAGATTTGATGAAATATTTCTCGGTATTTATGGAAGGGTTAAGAGACGTGCTACTAATAGACTTTCTGATCACATGCACAATTTCTCCCTGAGATGTCTTAATCTCGACCATTCATTGTAGAAGGATGATAATCATCTATGCGTTAGGATTGGAGATTAAGGGGTGCACATGTTGAAGGTCTCTAGGTTGATCTCACTCGTTTCCTGCTAGCTTGTGACTGTAGATTTGAACCCTTCAGATTCTAGAGGACTAGCGGGTTGTTGACACATGGATCCTCTAGTGGCTTGTAAAATATGGTGGGGCCATGAAGCTAGAGAAACAAATGCACACATGGTGAATAATTGGCTGAGTGGGTGTCAAGTCACCAAAAATCAAAATGTTCAAAATTTGTTGACTCCATCTGAGCCACATGCTAGTCCACATTACAATGAGATCAACAATAGGAATTCAAAGTTTCTAAAAGGGACATCATGGAGCTGTTTTGGTTTGCGCGAGTGAGTAGTAATGGAAGAGTTGATTTTTTTTAAATAATTAGGGGTTTTATTTACCATAAAAGCTTGTAGTTGATTGCAAAAGCATTTCCAATTCATCCAAAAGCTATTGTTGTGCATTTCAAGTTCTTGGCATCATCAAACTAGGTTTTTTTTCTATTCAACCCAATAAGTAAACTTCACATCTCTTGAGCTTGAAATTACCCTAGTTTTCATTCAATTACAGTTGTTGTTATTTGAATTTTAGTAGGGCTTCTTTTAAGGTTTGACGTTCATTGAGTCTATTGCAAATTTTAATAATTTGGATTGTTTTGCATCAAGTTCACCTTGAAACCTAAAGAGCCCTAGTTTAAACCAGTTAAGCCCTAGGTCAAATTATTTGTTACAATGACACCGAAAGTCCGAGTCTCTGGTTTAAAATAAAAAACAAGGCCCTTGGTCTAACATTTTATTGATCAATTTCCACCCTCAACCACTAATAAATGGTTAGAGAAACCCATGTTTCATGGCCCTAGGGTTAAAGAGGGAAATTCCAATAGACAATGTACAATTAAAGATGCTACATTGTCATATATTGGATGGACTCTATTCCAAGGATGGTTTGGCAACATAAATTCCAAAATTCCAATATGTAATCCTTGGAGATTGGATATGGCTAGTTTACTTGTTCCTAATATGTATATAGATATTGATCTCTTGAAGGTTGTTTTTGTCAACTATGACCCTCTTGTTAGAGTAGTCAGAACTCACGGTGGGCAAGATATGGTATGGGTCACAAGGGAGGAAATTACAGAGGTCTTCAAGCTAAGAAAATGGAATAGAGACATGGTGGAAATTAATGAGAAGAAGATAAGGGAGGATTATGGGAAAGTGAAGCAGACACTTAGAGTCTCAGTATTGGCCCAATTTTTGGTATCAACAAGAAAGGGGAAGGGGAGAATTGTTTTGGGACCATTTGATAAGGAATCCCTCCCCATAAAATACTTTCTGGGCTATTTCAAGAAGACTTTCTACTCTTCAAGCATGTTGATTGCCCCAATGTATATGGCCAAAAAAATTCAACATCCCAATATCAATACTTTGTATGATTTTTCTACATATCTATCAAAATAAATACACAAGGGTTTGGTAGCACTGAAGAATGGGGAGAATGCAGTCATGTTTTGGTGATATTCTATTTTTATGCACACATTTTTATACAGGGGTGTTGATTATTTTGGTAAGGATATGGAATTGAAGAGAGTAGAGGGTGGTGTGGTAATGCTAGTTCAATCATGGACCCCATTGTTGGATAGGCACAAATAGAAAACTAGTTTTGTGATTGCCACAAACATTTTTGACTCCAAGTTGAGAAGAGTTTTAATGGTGGATGTGCCTAGGATCCCACCTAAACTATATGACTTCCTAAGGCCAACAGAAAGGAGGCCTGATTTGAATATTGATCATAATTGGGGGGATGTAATCCCATATTGGGGTTGTACTATTATCAAGGTATATGGCACAAGGCTAACACCTCACATACTACCCAAGGAAGTGCCACTACGAATTGGTTGTCTTGAGGTTATGTGGTAACTGAGTAATGTTGATGATACTTTCTTGTTTAAGAAGAGAAAGGGAACCTTTTTCCTTGCATACACTGTTTTATTTTATTTTTTCATGATAACCAATGGATGGAGAAATATTTGTGACTATCATCTCAAGCCATATGAAATGAAATATCGTGCATATAGGAGTTATGGTCCTGATAGGTTTATAGTTTGGTTGTTTGATAGGATCAAAGGAGTGATATTTGTTCACACCCATTAATTTCCTGATGATCTCATCATAAATATTTTTGACCTCAAGGGTCAAGAGGACATGATGAGGTAATGGGTTGTTTTTGTGAAATTGGAGAAAGCAAGAAATGTTAAGGACCCTAAATTTAAGGCCTTGTCAGATATTGATAATATAATCTTGAAAATAGAGACAATTATACAAAATTTTGACAAGGTTATTATAATCTTGAAAGAGGAGGGAGTTGTGTAGGATAAGGGTAAAGATGTTTCCATTAAAGAGCATGATAAGGGGAAATCCCCCATGACATAAGAAGTACCAAATCAACATCCTTCTAAGAAAGTGCACATTTATTCAAGGAGGAAGAGCACGACGAAGAAGCAATTAACCATTGTAACTCCCACCCAATTAGAGGAGTCTAGAGCACCCTCTCCACAACAACAGTTGCCACCATTGTCACCACCACATTTTTTTTCCCCTATAATAATTGAGTTGAATTCACTAACTAGAGGACCATCTCCTCTAAGGGAGCCACCAATAAAAGGCAAAGGGTTGAGACAACCAACCTTGTTGATTACCCTATTAAAGATTTAGATGATGAGATATTTTTAACTGAAGATGAAATAAGGCAAGGAATGCCTTCCCCTTAAAGAGATATAGTTCTGCCAACTATAAGTCTTAGATTAAGCAAAGCATATTTGAGTGGGATCAATAGCTCAGAGGATGTCAGGGTTAAAGCTTGTGAAAGTTTTATGGATGATATATTTTTTAAAGCACAAGAATTTTGAGAGTATGTATGGAGAGAAATGAAAGATGAGTATGTGTTTGAAGTTGAGAAGAAGGCAAGCAAGAGCCCTAAGTTGCCACAACAGGTTATAGAGGCTAAGTTACGAAATAACATGAGGACCAAGTACTTGAATATCACTATAAAGGAAGGCAAGAAATTTTTTAGGAAAAGTGGTGTTTTGTTGCTACCAGAATGGGACTTGGCATCTGCTATTGCATTTGATATAGTAAGAAGACATGGTGACCCCATATTTAACACTGGGGAGGAGGTCACAATGGCCTTGCAAGGATAAAATTTTATCTCCTAGTGGGACACACTTACCATTTGGGCCCTTGCTCCAAGCACTAAGAAGCTTGAGGTTGCAAAACCAACTCCAAGAGTCAGGGGAGGGCTAATAGTCAAGAGAGTTTCAGACACATGAGCCCTTGAAGCAACTACAATGAGTGTCAATGTAGCTCAATTCACTAAGGCCATAGTTGAATCCCTAACTTAAGAGGGATAAATTTAGAACTCAATACAATGATATAGTGGTAGAATACAATGTAAGCCAACAAAAATTGTAGAAATGCAATTGCAAATGGCTTTATGGAAGGAAGATTTCCAATCTATGTAGCCAAGACCATCTCAAGTAGCCATTTTTCCTCACTCTTCTCCAATTCTTTCACAGCCTCCAATCCCAATTGAGAATATGCCTCTTGATTGTGAGGATGTGCCAAATGTACCATCAGCTCAAGATACTATTGGACTAACCACTAGTATCTCCCTTCGGGTTCATGAAATGGTTTAACTGCCTCCCGTGGATCTTAATTGAAGCTTGTATTGAGCATTAATGGGCTGATCTTTTGGTGCAATGACAAGGCCAACAATTGGTATCAGAGCAGGTCATGGGGTCGAATCGCTCAGGTGAAATTGATGAGGGGATTGTTGGACTAACCGCCAACATCTCCCTTCGGGTTCACAACATGTTTTAACTGCCTCCCATGGATCTTAACTAAAGCTTGTATCGAGCATTAACAAGTCAATATTTTGGTGCAACAAGGCCAAGAGATACTTCAGATACACCTCAAAAAAATGAAACCACGATGGAGGATTTAATTGAAAAGTTAAAAGGTTATAAGGATAGGTGTAAGCAGTAGGATGAGATTATTCATGTGAGCAATTTGAATATTGTAATTGTGGTGCTTGAACACCTAAATAAAGGAATTGAGGGAAGATTGATCAACATTCACTCCAAATATTCTTTAATGTTTGATGCAAGAAGAAATTTTGACAAGGATAAGGAGGTTGCTATCCCATAATGGATAGATGGATCCCCAAGGCTGAAATATTGAGGGATATGGCCATTGAATCAACACATGATGTTAATAATCCCTCCAACATTGTCCCAACCCTCAAGTTTGTGAATGAAAAAATATTTCCAAGGGTTGATTGAGCAACTGGAAGTGAAAATAAGGGAATTAGTGAAGAAGTTTGATGAGTGGAGCTTTAGTCTAATTCCAAATTTTTTAAATGAGAACGGTGAAGCTAAATATTTACAATAATGGAAGGAACAAGCAAGAAAATAAATAGCCACTCAAGCCAAATTAATCTATGATGGGGTGGATGTGGAAATGTTGAAAACTGGTATGGATAGGTTAACCCGCACAAATTTCTTCCTCAAAGAGTTTGACAAAGAGGAAGATTAGGTGGTAGTCAAATATAACACATACAAGAAATAGGTAGATAAGATTATGGGGTTTGATTGGCTTACTGAGGAAGAATTTGCACTATGTAACTCCAAATATGTTGACATTTTGGACATATAAGCTATTGCAGTTAAGAATGGTGATTGGAAATTTGATCTTGTGTCTACAATAATAGAGGTTTCATGAAGAGAAGTACAATACATGGCTTGGAACTAGAACAAATTAGGCCTTAGATATATCATTGTTCAAATATTGTACTCTCTCAAATTAAAGGGTTATGACATGGAATGTAGACGTGGATTTACTTTGGCATATTATTTTCTCCTTTTATTTTTTTTCATCTTCAAGTTTTGGATCATGTGGAACAAGTGCATTGCTCGTGGAAAGAATAATCTACACCAAGTGAAGAGCCTTTTGGAAGGCGGATAATATTCTTCAATAAATGAGAAATAGTTTTTGTCTTATGTGAACTTCTCCCTCGATTTTTTTGGCAAAAAAATTGCCTTTGGATGTAAAAGTGATTATCAAATGAAAACATGACATGTGTACAATTTGGCCTAGATCTTGTTTTGCTCCCTTGTTCTTATAAAAGTGAATTCAAGGCCAATTTTATGGGGTTCCTAGTGGATTGATCTCATAGAAGTTTTGTAACCAAGTCTTGATAATAGAATATGAGTCTATTTTAGGTTCTAAGAGTCTTTTGATTCCTATAATGGTGAACATGATGATAGTACTGTCATATTTTGGAATATAATTGGCAAAACATTCAAGGCCAACATTCTCCATTGTATACTTCTCATAGATTTTGAATACAAAGGAATCAAATATTTCTTCTATTCATCTTCTTGTCTTTCCTTGAATCTTTATTCATTGTTATTACGCTTATTCAAAGAATGAAGGTTTATGTGAATGTATGCATGAATAACTAAGTATTGTTGGTTTATATTCTAGTATCAATGGTGTAATGTATTATTGGTAGTATTTATTATGATAGGAGTAATGCTATTGTATGTTCTCAATTATGTGATTTAGAATTCTCCACCCTAGGATAAGGCATTGGTCATTTCATGTTACAGTTTCTTAGATCTTTAAAAGCAGCTACATTCAAAATCAATTTTAAACTCCATTTTCTCATGCTTAAGTACGATGTTACGATGAAAATTAGCTAGATCTTCAAGGTATTTCATCTATTAAGCAGTTAAAGGAGAATTTATCTATTTATGTACAATGTTTATGACAATTGGGACAAGAGTATCTAAAGATACATTGTAGGGATCACCCTCCTAGGTTTTGCAAAGCCCAAAGTGTAGAGGGAAAGCCTAGCAAGATTTCACCTCTTCATTAGCCAATCCTCATAGTTATTGACAATTGAATTTGGAAAATTCATAGACAACTAATGAGATTAAGTTTAGTTCATTAAAAAAACACCAATAGGACCTCATGTGAGTTCTTTCTCCTCCTTTTCATCTTATTATTTTACTTCTTTTTGTTTAATAAATTCATGTTAGTTCATTTTTATGCCATCTCTTATATTTCCATTATTCTAATAATATAGCATAACTTCTAGATTTTAGTCTCTAAATAGCTAGTATAATCATTTTCATTTCTATTAGAAAGTTCTATTTTCAGATTGTATGAGACTACAGTGTGTCACGGGGATGTTTGCGCATCACATCATCCTTGGATGAAATCCAGTCAGCTTGCTCACGAGACCTCTAAAGTCTACTCTTTTGGTATCTAAAAATCTTACCCCTAAATTCATTATAAAATATAAAAATATAATCAAAACTCCTTTATCCTTTCATCCTTGTCACTTGAGCTTTTCCTTTGAGGTAGTTGAGGGATGCTCACCCCTAGGGGAGAGGGAGGGTGTCATTTTTCCTCCACTACATAATGATACCTTTTTTAAAATTTATTTCACTAGTGGTTTAAAAGAGGAAATTATTGTTGAATTAAAGATACTTATCCCTAAATACATAATGAAATCTATTGGATTAGATAAGTTAGATAATGATATGTTTTCCATTCAACATTGTACATATAAACCTACATTATTTTAACTTCCACCATGTACTCAATCCAAAATAACTCCAACCACATGAGTGATACAAATCAAGAGCTAAAGTGATGCCGAGGTGAAGTTTCATTGTGATAAGAGATTATGCTACAATTATGATGAAAAAAACTTTGTATATTAAAAATACACGTGGAAAAATGTGTAGATACTCCTAGCTCTAAAGACTTGGAGAAATCAAATATCACTTCCATTGAGGAAGAAAAGCAAGTGAAAAAAATAAATATGATCATACTTATATGTTTGAATGCATTCTTTGGCTAGGATAACCATACCCTAGAAACCAAAGATTGATGGGTACTTATAAAATTAACCACTAGTCATACTCATTGATTCTTCAAACAATCATACTCTCCTAGACCCTCATATAGTTAAATAATAAAATTGTTACATGTACCCATGCTATAGTTTTGAGATAATGATAGACAATAAGGGAACAAGATAAATATAGGAATATCTAAATTTGATAAGTGACTAAAATTTGAAATATGACATGATTATACTTTCACTAGGAGATTGTGACATGGATCTAGGAGCATAATGGTTTACACACTTTTACTCATCCTTCTAGAAAAAATACAAAAATCTAGATACAATTTTCTATCAATGACCATTAAAAACATTCTCATAGGGGTAAAACTAGGTCTTGAAAACTTAGTTGTATTGATAATTGATTAAAATAGGTCTTTTATGTTTGTATCTCATATTTGTGATATAAAACTCACAAAAGTATTATCCTAGAATCAACCATTAGAGTTGCTTGAACTTTAACCAATCATGTTTTAGTATTTGAGAAGACACATGGAATACACACTTAGTGTTCCTATGATCATGAAATTTAGTTGATTCTAGATAACAAACCACTAAATATTTGGTCATATTGATACATTTTTATCACATGTTTTAAATCTTAGAAACTATTTTTGAATGTAAAAATGCATAAATTTGATGGTAAGGATTCACTTACTTGGATTAATAAAATTTGATGGTAAGGATGCATGAGTTTGATGGATAATTTTTTGATGTACATCATATTCCAAATGGAGTTAAGGTTACATTGGCCTCCTTATAAATAGAACCTAAGTAGTTCATTTGGTACCAATGGCTATATGCTCAAAGGAAGAAAAAGTCTCTTAAATTGTCACCTAGATAATTTTTACAAAAGAATCATAAATACACTAAAAATACTATGATGAATACTCATTTAAGTAGAAAATTTATGAAAAATAAGATTTGTCAAGGATTATATTTAGTTCTTGTAGAAAAGATCCTTGTGAGTAGAAATAATTACAAAGGATAACTTGAATGGGTTGTTTCTTGGAAAGCTCAAGGATCAAATCCAACATTAGGTATGCATTTTTAATCCTCTTGATCTAATTCTTTTATCATGGCACACAAGGCAAAGAAATTTTTTTAGTTCCTAAAAGGTAGGGGTTTACTAGTATAAGGGAGAAGAGTTTACTATACAACCATTCCTTTTTCCTACAAGATTGAATCCTAAAAATATTAAAGAAAAGAGGGAAAAAGGTTATGTTTTAGTTATGATGGTAAAAATAGTTGAGAACATAAATTAAACAAAAATATTTTTTCTGTTGGAAAGTGTGCCTCAATCTTACTGGCTTGAACCTACTGAATGAGAAAATCAGTGAGACTATTGGAATGTATTGCCGATGAGAAGTTGTGTTCTAAAGTCCTAAAAGGATCAGATTGGTGTGATTGAAGACCTGTCTCACTGACGTCAGTTGATCGACCTAACTTGTATAGTCGGTGGAACACCTTCTTCTCTTGTCTAATTGAAGAAGTTACACCGACGGGTGATCATCGATGAGAGTCTGGCCGATGGTTCTCCTTCGGCCTAACCTTGGTGCTTAGTGAAGTCCATAAATGTTAGGCTGATGATGTTAGTTAGACC
Organism: Sequoiadendron giganteum; assembly: GCA_007115665.2. Classification (NCBI taxonomy): domain Eukaryota; kingdom Viridiplantae; phylum Streptophyta; class Pinopsida; order Cupressales; family Cupressaceae; genus Sequoiadendron; species Sequoiadendron giganteum. The sequence continues at coordinate 64,760,790 of CM021100.1, read as the reverse complement.
GATAGATTGGGATAAGTGGGACCTGGGTCTTGTCTCATCGATGGGTGTGATCAGCCTAACTTGAAGGGTCGGTGGAAGTTCTTCCACCCTTGCCCGACAAGAGTAGTTAGCCTGATGAGAATGGATCGGTGGAACATACATTGTTGGTCAAGATTTTGGTGCATTCTTCCGACAATATGAGCTAGACTGATGGGTCTGTGTTCAAAATTTGTCCTACTGACAAGATCATCTAGAGGGAACTTCATTGGTGGAACATCGAAACACCTCCTCTAAGGATGAATTTTAGTGCGATGGTATCCATTGATGTGACTCTGGCCGATGAACTTGAAGGCAAGTCATGTCAAACAAAGTGTTGAGTTGGTTGAACAAGAGCTAACTACTGATATGTTCGATGGTTATTGGAGAGTTGTGCTAAGTGGGCAATGATTGTCCATTGTTTGGTAAGATCGATAGTTTCTCTACAGGGAAACTGAATCAAAATGTTCTTGGATAGTGAACAAAATCATTTTCTATAGATTTGATCAAAATAAGATTGCAGGTTGTTATGCAACGTACTGTGACAAAGGAAGGTTGTTGTTTTGATGGTTGATCATTTCAAAAAGTGTTGATGAGCATTGTAAGGAGTAGTGATTTTGTTCTGTGAAAAGTTGATTAGAATATTTGCTACTGTGAGCTGACATTTGTGAAGGAGAGTCTGAACATTGTATGTAATTTAATTTACTATAATACAAGTGACTTTCTTTGGTTTGGTGGTTTTTTCTCCCATAAGGGTTTTCCTATGTAAATTTGGTGTCTAGTTCTCTGTGTCATTTTCAAATTGTCTATTCTGTTATTCCTATTAATGTGCATCTTTAATGTAATATAATTGAAGTTGAACCTTTTGTCTGGACTATTCCCCTTTGAGTTAGCATTAGGAAGGTGATTCTGCACCTTTGATTTTCCTAACAAGTGGTATTAGAGCCTTGCCATTTATGTTATCCTTGTGAGTAGGGTTGGTTTTTTGTGTTAATTCTTTTGTGGGAGTCTTGTAGAGGTATCGGGCAATCTTAATTGCAGATTGAGATGGAAAGTACATTAGGAAGAATTGAGATTGAGAAATTCAATGGCAACAATTTTGAGTTGTGGAAACTCAAAATGGAGGATCTGTTGTTTGATCATGATCTTTGGGTTGCTATGTTTGGAATGAAACCTTCAGACATGAAAAAAGAAGATTGGGATCTTGCAGACAGAAGAGCCAAAGGGCTTATTAGAATTTGTCTTGTAGACTCTGTGCTTCTGAACATTCATGAAGACTGAAACCTCTTTGTGGAAGAAATTTGGTGACATTTATCAGAGCAAGTCCTTGGTGAATAAGCTATTCCTGAGGAAGAAGTTGTACTCTTTGAAAAAGGATGAAGGAGCATCTGTGGCTGATCATCTGAATGCGTTCAATATGATCCTTGCACAATTAACGTTTGTTGGTGTAAATACTAATGATGAAGATCGTTGTATGCTTTTGTTATGTTCCTTGCCTGGCTCTTGGGATTGGGAGCATGACAACCACTTTCAAAATGGAAGATGCGGTTGCTTCATTGTTGTCAGAAGAAATGATCAAAAAATATTCTAAGATGGAAAAGGAGGCTCTTGTTGTTCGTGGGAGATCGAAAGAGAAAGGAAAGAAGAAGGACAAGAAGTCGAAATCCAAGTCACAGGGGAGATTAAAGTCTCCTGGAAAAAAGTTCAAGGTGAAATGATGGAATTGTGGGAAGCCTGGTCATGTCATTAAGGATTGCAAAGAGGAGAAAAATAATAAGAAAAACAACTCTTCGGAAAATGATTCTTCTCAGAGCGATGGTGATGCCTTCATTGCAACCTTGGAAACTTAGGCATCAGATGATGCCTAGCTAATTGATTTAGGTGCATATTTTCACATGAAATCTCATAGAGAATGGTTTTCGAAGTATGATAAATTTAATGGTAGAATGGTGTATCTCACAAATGATTCAACTCTCCGAATTGTTGGTCGTGGAAAAATTAGAATTCAGTTTCTTGATGGTGTAATGCACATCCTAGGTCTGGCTCAAAATTTACTCTTTGTAAGCAAACTGAATGATGTTGGAGTACAAGTTTCATTCTTGAGTGGTGGTTATAGAATGATGAGAGGATCAATGGTGCTAGCTAGGGGTGCTCGAATTTGTACCTTGTACAAGCTGGATGCACATGCTATCCAATGGAACATTGTCTCTGGAAAGTCAAGCAAGGCTGCTCATGTAGAGAAGGAGATTGAAGTCCTTGTAGGGGAAAATACTTCGGAGATGAAACTCCCAGCTGAGAATACCATGCTCTGGCATCAAAGGCTAGGCCACATTGGTGAAAAAGGCTTAAAAGTCTTGAATAATAAAAAAATGGTAGAAGGGCTTGATGATTGTAACCTTGAGTTCTATTTTTGTGAACATTGCATTTATGGAAAGCAACATCATGTTTCATTTTATTCTAGTCCTCATATATCTTCTGGTGTTATCGATTATATCCACTCTGATGTTTTTGGTCCAGTTAATGTACATTTGTTATCGAAATCCAAATATTATGTTTATTTTATTGATGATTATTTGAGAAGGGCATTTGTATACTTTCTAATAAGTAAATCGGAAGTGTTCAGTCGATCTAAAGAGTTTAAGAACTTGGTTGAAAACTAGACTGGTAATAAAATTAAATGCTTGAGGACAAGCATTGGCGATGAATTTTATTTTGCGGATTTCGAAAGGTATTGCAAAGATTATGGAATTAAAAGGCATAAAACAACACCTTACACTTGACAAAAAAATGGAGGTACTGAAAGATTAAATAGGACACTGATGGAGAGAACAAGAAATATGCTGAGTAGTGTTGTTCTGGAACAAAATTTTTGGGCTGAGGATGTGGCTACAACATGTTACTTAGTGAATTGATCTCTCTCTTCGACACTTGTTGACAAAATGCCCATGGAAGCTTGGTCTAGTAAGAAGCCCTCTCTTAGATATATTTGAGTCTTTAGTTGTGAGGCATATGCTTATGTTCCCGATATAAAAAGATATAAGTTGGAAAACAAAGCTGTAAAATGTATCTTCATTGGCTATGACATTGGTGTAAAAGAGTACAAGCTTTGGAATCTAGTGACTGAAAAGGTTGTGTACAACATAAGTGTTTGAGTGCTGAAACCTTCTTCAGTAGATCTACAGCTAGGGGAGAATAATGAAGAGAAAAAGGATGTATTTGAAATACCTGTGACTCCAAAGAAAGAGGAACTACGAATTGAAAGTGTACCTAAATCTAAGGAGAGCTCAAGCAGCTCTAAGAGTTTTGAAGAAGAGGAATGACAACCTCAACCTCTTCCTATGAGGAGGTCTACATGAGAGAAGCAACAACTTGAAAGCGATGTATGATTTAGATATTGAGAAGATCGATGTGAAGACAAAATTTCTTCATGGTGATCTTGAAGAAGAAATATATATGTCCCAACCTAAGCACTTTGTGGAAAAAGGTAAAGAAATATCTATATGGTTTAAAATAGTCACCTAGAATGTGGTACCAGAAATCAGATCATTGTGTGTACTAAAAAAATTAAAATGATCGTGTTCTTATCATTGCACTCTATGTTGATGATATGTTGTTCATAGGAAATGGTAAGACTATGATTTCTGATCTAAAATCTCAATTGTTTGCAAAGTTCGAAATGAAAGATCTTGGTGTAGCAAGGTATATTCTAGGGATGGAAATAACTAAGGACAAAAAGAACAGAAAAATTTGGCTCAGCCAGAGTAAGTACGTTAACACTTTTCTAAATAGATTTTGTATGAATGATTGCAAGCAACTAGTTGTTCTAGTTTTGCAAGGAATGAAGCTATTTGTTGAAGATTGTCTAAAATATCCTACTGAGATGGAGGACATGACCAAGGTGCCTTATTCAAGTGTAGTTGGCAGTTTAATGTATGTAATGGTATGTACAAGGCCAAACATTTCCCAAGTAGTGGGAGTACTTAGTCATTTTATGGCGAATCCACAAAGGACACATTGGGATGTTGTGAAAAGAGTTTTTAGATATTTGAAAGGTACAACTCATTACAATTTTTGTTATCATGGTAATTATTCTAAATCGCAAAGGTCTGTCAGCATTCGTGGATATGTAGATTCCGATTGGGTAGGGGACATTGATAGTAGAAGATCCACCAGTTGATAAATTTTTATGGTGAATGGTGGTGCCATTAGTTGGATGAGCAAGCAACAGGTTGTAGTTGATTTGTCCACTACAGAGGCAAAATACATGGCAACTACACATGCCTGTAAAGAAGGAATCCGGTTAAAATGTTTGTTTTCTAACATTGGGTTTGATGTAGGGTAGATTACAATTTACTGTGACAGTCAGAGTGCTATTTGTCTGGCAAAAAATCCTACTTTCCATGCCAAGACTAAACACATTGATGTGCAGTTTCACTTTTTTCGTGACATGGTGGAAGATGGAAAGGTAAATCTAGAAAAGGTGGATACTCTGGAAAATGTTATAGATGCATTAACGAAACCAGTGAGCATAGAAATGTTCAGGTGGTGTGCTAGTTCTATGGGCCTTGGTACCCATGAATCTTAGTAGTTTCTTGGTGCTCTAGAGGTCTCAATAAGATCTTCATCAAGTGGGAGTTTGTTGGAAAGTGTGCCTCAATCTTATTGGCTTGAACCTACTGAATGAGAAAATCGGTGAGACCCTTGGAATGTCTTGTCGATGAGCAGTTGTGTTCTAAAGTCCTTACAGGATCAGATCGGTGTGACCAAAGACCTGTCTCACCAATGGTAGTTGATCGACCTAACTTGTATAGTTGGCGGAACACCTTCTTCTCTTGTCTAATGGAATAAGTTACATTGAAGGGTGATCATCGGTGAGAGTCTAGTCGATGGTTCTCCATTGGCCTAACCTTGGTGTTCGGTGAAGTCCATAAATGTTAGGCCCTACAGTGTTAGTTAGATCGATGGATCAGGATCGGTGGCACCTGGGTCTTGTCTCATCGACAGGTGTGATCGGCCTAACCTGAATTTTTGGTGGAAGTTTCTCCGCCCTCGCCCAACAAGAGTAGTTAGCCCAATGACGGTGGACTGGTGGAATTCTTGTCGATGAACATCGGTGGAACATATGTTGTTGACCAAGATTTTGGTGCATTCTTTTGACAGTATGAGCTAGATCGATGGGTCTGTGTTCAACATGAGTCCTACCGACGAGATCACTTGGAGGGAACTTTATCGGTGGAACATGAATATCGGTGGAACATCAAAACACCTCCTCTGAGGCTGAATGTTAGCCCGATGGTCTCCATCGGTGTGACTTTGGCCGATGAACTTGAAGGTGATCCATGTCGAATAGAGTGCTAACTTGGTTGGATAATTGTTGATTGCTGATGTGTTCAATGGTTATTGGAGAGCTATGTTGAGTGGGAAATGATTGTCCATTGTCTGGTAAGATTGACAGTTGCTCTGCAAGGAAATTGAATCGAACTGTTCTTGGCTAGTGAACAAAATTGTTTTCTACAGATTTGATAAAAATATTATTGTAGGTTGCTATGCAACATACTATGATAGAGGAAGGTTGTTTTTTTGATGGTTGACCGTTTCAACAAGTCTATGGTACACATTGTATGCTGATGAGCATTATAAAGAGTAGTGATTTTATTCTGTGAAAAGTTGATTAGAATAATTTGTTTCTATGAAGGAGAGTCTGAAAATTGTATGTAATTCAATTTGCTGTAATACAAGTGTCTTTCTTTGGTATGGTGGGTTTTTCTCCCGTAAGGGTTTTCCCACATAAATTTGGTGTCCAATTTTGTTTGTGGTTTTCAAATTGTCTATTTTGTTATTCCTGTTAATGTGCATCTTTAATGTACTATAATTGAAATTGAACCTTTTGTCTGTACTATTACCCTTCGAGTTAACATTAGGAAGGCGATTCTGCACCTTTTCTTTTCCTAACATTTTCTATATTAAATAGGCTAGTGAGGAAGAAGTATTAGAGGTCACCAATGAGCTAAATGTGGAATCAAGATATACCCAACCCAATATTTCTTTCCACATTATTTTTGGAATTAACACCCCAAAAACTCATTAGGAAGTGGGTTTCTTGAAAAATGAGACTAATTATGATGATAGACTTAGAAA